>CAJQZJ010032473.1:1506761-1556992 GCA_907164525.1 Lophiomys imhausi
ACACACACACACACACACACACACACACACACACACACACACACACAGAAACACACATGATAAAGAGATCTAACACATTCATATAACAAAAACCATCATACACATTGCACATACATGCATACCATATACACCTCCCATTCTCACATATGCATCCACATTACATACACATGTATATACTACATACACGGGTACACACTACATCTGCCTGCACACACTATACCCATGTACATATACACATACCCCATACATTCCATATACCAACCACCCACAACACATATCACATACAAACATACCACACATATGCATACTACACATTTTGCATGTACACACACAGCATCAGACATATCAAATATACCACATAACCACACCACAAACCCATGCACACTACATACCTTACTTATTACATACACATGCACACACACTACATACCTCCACAGACCACATACTACAACAGGGTTCCTAGCTTTCAATGACAGTCTTCCTGTTTTCTTATGTCATTGCTCTCTCCTGGGACAAGCCAGTTCCCTTGCTATGGACTCCTTGCCTCCTGACTAAGGGACCTCCCATTTTATTTTCAGTGGTTTCACCTTCAACATATCAAGTCCCAGAGGGAGTTGTGTGTTTTGCTTGCTGAGCCTTCCTGGAGGGAGGCTGCCTCCTTGCTTTCTCTCCCCTCACAGGAAACCATTGGCTGATTTTCACACATGTTGGGAAGCCTGCCAGAGCCTATCACCTGCCTGCTTCACTGCCCCTTCCCCTGAGGAGCTGAGAGCCAGGGAGGCATGATAGCAAGAGAGAAGGGAGCTTGCGTGGTACCCCTGCCACCATGTACTCCCAGAGTTCTGAGACGCATACACTCTCTCACACAAGATTTCCATGAGTAGATGAATCCGCAGAGCCTTCAAATGCCAATGAGAATATTATAGGAGCTGAGCCATTTAACCTACATTCTCAAACTTGTTGACCATGGATTCCTTTCCTCTGTTAAAGCTTGGATCTCTAGCAACTGTAGGCTCCCCTTTGGTCCTGCTGTTGAAGGCATGGTCTGCAGGGGGTATTGTTGGTAAGTGATCAAAACTTTAGGAGAAAAGACCTGGTAGGAAGCCTTGGGTGGGTCCTTGAAAGAGACTGTGATTCTCTCCCCTCCCCTACTTGCTCCTTGGTGACCTCAGCTCTTCTACTTGAGCATTCCCATCATGCTGTGCACCACTATTTGCTGTTCTCGCCAGTAACCAAATGGGGTTAACCAATTTTGGACTTTGAGCCACTAAACACTGAGTTAAACAAGCCCTTTCTCTCCATAAAGTTGGCTGCCTCTGCAGTTTTGTTGCAACAGTGCAAGGCTCACCTCTACAATCCTTGAAGATCCTGCCTTGAGTCACACACCCTAATTCCACCTTCACACTCTGCCTCCAACTAATTCCCTAAGTACTAATTTCCTTATGTTTTCTCGGACAATAATACACAAGGCAGACAGGACAAAACACATAGCGATCAGGCAGAGTCAAACGAATCTCAGCTACTGGAGCAACAAGCTGTGTGAAGTGACTCTATAGACTCATCCCTCTATCCCGAGAGACACAGTCCCCAAAACAGAATCAATTGGAGCTATAATGAGGACAGAGAGAGCCATTCTCAGCTATGTGGCACTGTCCCCTCCCACTTCTCTGCTGCATGGCTCAGCAGTACAGGAGTGCCCTCAGTGTGGAGAGTCAGGGGTACAACTGCTCTAGGGAGAGAGGCCCAGGGCCAGGCTGGAAAGCCAAGATCCCTGGAGCAATTACTTGTAGTGTAATTAATGCTTTTAAGTCACTCAGGGATTTCTTTCTTCTTCTTTTCAACACTTATTTATTCATTAAATTTACATCTCGATCACAGCCCCCTCCCTCCACCCCTCCTGGTCCCACCCTCCCACCTTCTTGCCCCTCTCCATCCTTTCCTTCTCCTCGGGTGAGGGGTGCCCCCACATATCCACCACCCCACTCAGTTTATCAGTCACATGAGGGCTAAGAGCTTCCTCTTGCTTTGGGGTGGCAGTCCAGCCTTCTTCTTTTTTAAAGACATAGTTTTTACTTTGTGACTCATGCTGGTCTGGAACTTGCTATGTTCAGATTACAGTTGTATGCCGCCACACCCACACCTAGCTCTCATCCAGGTTTGTTTGAAGGAGGGATAGTAAGAACATAGATTAGCAGACACAGGGGACTGTCATGAAGGACAACATACACTCTATATCCCTACAAACAGGAGACAAGGGATGCTGCTAAGGACCACATGAGAAAGTAATGGTGAATCAAAACACCAGTGGGATAATGCAAGGAAGAGCCATCCTCGGAAAGGTGAAGTGGGGAGAGTAAGCAGGTTAATATGGTCTACTAAACATGTCAGTGGGCTCTGAGCTGTAAGGACTCTCTCTAGAAGTCTGAATTTTCACTATAGGGTAATTAGGGGAGGAGGACAGGGCTCAGCACAAGCAGGCTCTACAGAGGGAGTGGGCTAGGGTCTACGTTGTAAGCTGCTTGATTAACATGAAGTATGTGCTGTGGTGGTTGCTGTCTCTAAGGATTAGCTAGCTCTGGGATGGATGGGCATCCTATCCAGGGGAGGCAAGGCTTGAAACTGTCGGAATGCCATGCAACACAAAACAGATGAGCACAGTCAGCTCCTGATGACCTGGGAAAAAGAGGATAAGGCCCTGGGATTTGGCTCGGTTGGTGGATTGATTGGTTAACATACACGAAGCCTTGGACTTGATCCCCAGAGCTCCATAAACTAAGTGTGGCAGTTCCCACCTGTAACCCTAGCACTCAGGAGGTGGAAGTAGGAGAGTCAAAAGTTCAAGGTCATCCTTGGTTATCTAGTGAGTTTGAGGCCACCCTACAAGAGACAGAAAAGGGGAAAGAAGAGGAAGAGGTGGGAAAGGGAAGAGGTAGGAGAAGAAAGAAGAAGAGGAAGAGAGGGAAAGAGGAGGGAAGAGGAAGAAGAGGGAGATTACTTTCCATCCTCAGTGACAGTTGCTTCACAGCTGTCAATACAACCAAGCAAATCTTGGCATGGTCCTCCCCTAGCCTGTTGGTCCTGACTACATGTCTCAATAAGCATCTCTGTCCCTCAGACTTCCATCTCCAGCCTCAGGAATTATGGGTGGATCTGCTGCTCCCCTTGAGGCTCCTTAGGTCCCTTTAGGGAGGGCTGGATGCTGCGAAGCTGTGATGGTCCTGTTTCCCAGCATGGTCTGAATCTGATGGCAAGTTGATGGGGAAGGAGAAAGATGGCTAACTGTATTTGTGATCTGGACTGAGGCTGTGATGGTTTGAATGAGAATGGGCCTCATAGGCTCATATATTTGAATGTTTGTTTCACAGTTGGTGAACTGGAAGGATTAGTACATGTGACTTTGTTTGAGGAGGTGTGTCACTGGAGGTGAGTTTGAGGTCTCAAAAGCCTGCACCAGGGCCAGTCTTGCTCACTCTCTGCCTCTTGCCTGTAGATCAGGATGCAAACTCTCAGCCACTGCTAAAACACCATGCCTGCCTGCCTCCCTACTTCCCCACCATAATGATCTTGGACTAACCTCTGAAACTGTAAGCAAGCCCCCAATTAAGTGCTTTCTTACATAAATTGCCTTGATCATGGTGTCTCTTCACAGGCAACAAAAGAGTAACTACGACCAGAAACACTTCTGAAGGGTCATTCTAACACTATGGTATCCTGGGAAGGATATCTAACACTATGGCCTTGGGCTGTGGCTAGACTTCTACCTTTGTGCTCAGGGATTCCTTACCCTTTGGCTCAAAGATAGAGCTTTAAAATATTCTCCACTCCAGCTTGGTTAGGTCTGTTTCCTGGGGAAACCCCAGCTCTAATTTGCTACCATCACGGGCAACATCAATGCATTGTTTAATTATTATTATTTTTTTTTGCCTCTCTCCCACACCATGCTTGGCATATACCCAGGACATTGTCCTATAGGGACAGACCTGGCCAGTTGGGCTTTTACACAGCTCTGCACTCCTGGCAAGGTACCTCTTGCAGGGGCCTCTTTGCCTGGGGTTTTAGCATGATGGTCTTTCTTCCTCGGGTGTCTCCATAAGGCCACATTCAGAAGATGGAGAGAACCTTAGGTGCGACTGCCCTCTTAGTTCCCAGTGCTTTTCTGCCTGCATCCCTTCCCCTGTTCCCACCCTAAGCTTTAGGTGCCATAAAGTGACAGGGGGCCTTTGTTCATCACACCATCAGCAGTGAGAAAATGCCTCACTCTGAGCAGTCACATCTGATCATTGCCCTGTTCTGTTCTCTCCTACAGGGCAGAGAGAACAGTGGAACCATCAGCATTTCTGCTGCCTTCTGCCCATACTGCTGCAATGGTGGGTGTGAGGCTAGACCATCACCAGTCACACACTCAATGGGAATGTCTTAGTCATAATAGACCACAAGTGATATATATATAGTGCCTACAGCTGCACCGAAGGGTCAGAAACTGGACCATTACTGGTTGTGGTGGTTAATACTGACCCTCAGTTTGAGAGATCTAGAACTACCTAGAGCATGCCTTTGAGGGATGATCGTGATTAGGCTGAGGTGGGAAAACTTGCCTTAAATGTGGGCAGTGGCACTCCTTGGGCTGGGGCCCTGAAATGAAGAAGGACGACACAATCTGAACTTCAGTATTCATCTCTCTTCTTCCCAGCTGTGGGTGTAATGGTAGACATTCACTGATGCGAGCCTGGTCTGCAGGGACTCAACAGTGTCGTTTCTAGCAGGCTGTGTGGAGCAGTCACGGACCACAATGTCAACTGCACAGCAGAATAAACACAAGTGGGTGGGGGTGGGGACGAACTCAAGTCCTTCCTTGTGTGGTGTTACAACTTTGGTGGAGTTTTAAAATTGTTTTTCTTCTTTTTTTATATTATATATTTAAATGGCAGTATCTTTTGTACTGTGAATTTGCAGTAGAAGAGGCATAGTGCACTTTTTTTCTTTTTACTTCTGTTTGTATGTATTGTGTGTGTGTGTGTGCGCGCATATACATATATATATGCTTCTTATCATGAAAATAAACATTTCCTTTGTATAAAAAAAAGAGTCCTAGCTCGTGGTCACGTGCAATTCGTGGCGACCTGCTGTGATGCTAAATCGTGTAGACTCTACCAATGTGATCACATACTACACACTGCTTGATAACAATGTTTAAGCATGCTGTTGCTTCCCGGGTTTCCAAATGCTGAATTCTTTGCTGTTATTCTGGAGTGCCTTCCTTCTGCTCATGAAAAATGCTGACAGTAGAACAGTAATGTGGTGTGGCAGTAGGAGTCACCATGACACTTTTCCCGGCAATACCGGGTACTGAACATGGGGCTTCAGGACTGCTGGGCAAGCACCACACCACCACTTTTTACTTTTTATTTGCAGTCGAGGTCTCACTAAGTTGCCCAGGCTGGCCTCACACTCACTCTATAGCCCAGGCAGACTTCAGTGTTCTCTGCCTCAACTTCCTGAGTAACTGGAATTACAGGCCTGCAGCACCAACCCTGGCATGATCACAACTCCTGATTATGTTGTTTCTTTTTGATTGTTGATTCTTTTTTGATTGATTGAATATTTAGTTGAATTAAAATTATTTTTAAGTTTTCATGCAATATAGTTTGATCATATTCTTCCACCTCCTCCAATTCCTCCCAACCTAATTTACTTAATGTTTATTCTGTTTCTCTCTCTCTCTCTTCAAAAAAACAAATAGGAATACAACGACAAAAAGCCAAAACAGAAAAATTAACTGAAAAAAGAAAAGAAGACAAAAAAAAATACAAAAATGAAATAAAGTGTGCATACACACACACACACACACACACACACACACACATACACACAGGGTTACCCTACAAGGAGGAGAAATACCTCCTAAATTAGATACCACATGCTAGCAAATATAAACCTCAGTTCATGGAATGGATTACACAGTTTTTCAGTTGTTGGCCAGTGGGGTCCTGTGGTTTGAATAAGAATGGCCCCCCAAAAAGCTTATATATTTGAACACTTAGTCACCAGGAAGTGGCTTTACATGAAAGGATTAGAACGATTAAGAGGTGTGGCCCTGTTGGAGGAAATGTGTCGCTGGAGGAAGGCTTTGAGGTTTCTAAAGCCTGTGCCATGTCCAGGCTCTTCCTCTCTGCCTGCACATCAGGATGTAACTCTCAGCTACTTCAGGACTACACTGGCCATGCTTGTCATGCCGCCACCAGGCTCCCTGCCATGATGATAATGGACCAAGCCTCTGAAACTGTAAATAAGCCCCAATTAGATGCTTTCTTTTGTAAGAGCTGTTGTGGTCATGGTGCCTCTTCCCAGCATTAGAACAGTGACTCAGACAGGTTCCACAGACTCTCAAACACTATAGCCCTATTGCCATTGCTCTTGGGTGCACTCCAGAACTTGAAATAAGACCCTAATGCTGAAGACACCACATGCTTGAGTCAGAAACATCAAATAACCAAGGGGGTACTGACCTGGGAGCTTCACCCTTACTGACTAGCTTTCATGGTACCGGAAGATGAAATCATGCTACTGGAGGAGAAAAGTAACCATCAGTCTTGCCCAGCTGTGAACACTATGAGCTATAACAATGACTGGTGTAATAATGGCATGAATGTTATGTGAGTAACAATGCTTTCAGATTGCACTTAAGGCTCACTCCATGAGATGGAACCCATATCTGGCACCATTAATAGGGCCAAAACTCATGACTAGATAGGTCATAGACCCTAGGGAAAATCTACTACTATTAACGTGCTAACTGGACATAGTATTAAAATGACTCATAATATAATGGCTTACTACTATGGCCATAGATACCTCAATACCTCTCTTAACCTTCATCAGAGAAGCTTCTTGCAGCTGGCAATTAACCCAGGGACCTACATACGGTCAGTGTGTATAGAATAAGAGAGTATGGAGTGTTCATCCCTGAAGTGTTCTCTCCTCCCAAGGCTTAGGAGTCTTTGCAGAAGAGGGGGTAGAAACATTTATAGAGCCAGAGGTGGTAGATGAGTTCAAGGACAGTGATTTCTAGACACAATAGGGATGTTGCATATATGAATTCACAGTGGTTGTGGCAGCATGCACAAGACCTGCTTAAACTCAAAGCAGGGGGAAAAAATACCAATATGGAGAGGAGGCGATTGAAACAAAATCCCATCCTGGCTCATGGGCGCTTGATATGGCAATTGAGCTATTGGCATTTGATAGCTGATGGAAGAGGGAAAGTGAGTTTTCTTTAATGGTATGACCCTTTGCAGATTGTCCATACTCCAGAAGTTTTGCAGAAGTTGCCTGCAATAAAGGCATTTGAGGGGTAGATGTGGTGGACGTTTGGATTTCATTGGAAACACAATTGTGTTAAATGAATATGTAAGGGCTTCTGAAAAACAGACTCTTAAAAGGAGCATATGAAATCAGCCTAAAGACTGGCACCCGTGGGGAACATCTGGGAATGCGGGTGATGCTGGTCAACAGGTGTACCTCAGGAGGAGGGCGTAAGGTTGGCCAGTGAGAAAACATCCTGATGCTTACTTAAAGAGAGCATATGAAAAGGAAGACCCAGAAAACTCTAGAGGCTTTTTGCTTGGCACTGCTTCTCAATGCTGCTCATAGTGAAAATTGTGGCAGAGATTGGGTGGAGCCCAGGTTGGGCATAGCTGAGGTGAAAAGCCTCACTTGGAAAGGGCCAGCATAGAGGCCATTGGTGAAGTGCAACAGCTGCTCAGAGATCATAGTGCTAAGAGTAGGGGTGGCAACTGCCAGCATAGAGGCCACGCAGATGGAAGGCCAAGGCCAAGAAAGGTTGTGGAGAGTGGCACCTGCCCCGAACAAGCCCAGGTGGGCAGAAGAAGCTACTGCACAATGCCTGCCCCTGTGGAGATTTGGAGAGGCTGGATGGGCAGAAGAAGCCTAGGCATCAAGGCCGAGGCCAGCTGAGGAGAGCAGTGCCTGCCTTGTGGAGATTTGGGGTGGGGGTGGGGGGCTGGACGGACAGAGGCCTTAGCGCCAGGGCCAAGGCCACACATAGTGCTGGACCTGCCAAGCGGAGGTTCAGGAAATACTGGACAGACCTAAGGGGCTGTGGCCCCACTACAGCTTCTGCTGTTTGTGGTGTACCTTCAGGCAGATTGCAACTGTTCCTGTGTTCCCATTGGCTGATTTGTACAGACTGCTGACCAGTTGCCCCAAGGACCTGCGCCAGAGGATGTGTTAGTATTCTTTCTAAAGTTACCAGGATTGGTTGGTTGGAAGGTGTTTAGAGATATTAATAAGTAGTTTAAAAGTTACGCCTTCAGGTAGAGGCAGGAGGATCATGAGTGTATTCAGCCACATGAGAACCTGCCACAAACACCTTCAGATCCTTGTCTGCAGCCCTCAGGTAAGGGCCTCTTTGTTCCCCCTGTACCCATCCTGTCCTGTGTTCTGGACTTAGGTCCACACAGAAGAACAGATCCTTAGGCCTCCCAAGCACATGGCTGTGGCTTCTTTCGGCTTTGTATCCCAAGTGGCAGTGATCTCTCTGAACAGAACAGTTGTCAGACAATTCCTTGTTGAGTGAAAGACGCAGAGAATCCAGTTGGAGTTGTTTCTGTTTGTCTAGCGCATAAATCAATGAATAATCTCATGCCTACCAGGAAAGGATATCCAGATGGGTGGATGAGTTTTCTGTGTTTATAATGGGATTTCAGTTGAAACTTCATTGTAGCTACGAACTCTCTCTGTGACTGTATGTTTGCACACCTGCAACTCAGGCCTCTTCCTCTCAGCGAACTGTGGTGGAGCACCTTCCTAACCCCAGGTAATATCACCAAATTTGATATAAAATCTCTCACAGGTATGCTGTTCCAAGTGGTGTGGAGATAAACACTCAGGTAAAGTGAATATTCCTAAAATTACCAGGAATTATCGAACCTCAAATGATTAAGCAGAAGGAAAAAACCGAGAAAATCTTGCAAGAAATAACTTGAAAGATTTAATCAGTTGTGATTACTAGTTTACTTAAAATGTTGATAAATAAGACTAGCTTAGTTTTAAGTTTAATAAGTACTGCTGAATCTTGTCATTTTAAAGAAATTTCTGAGTGTGTGTGTGTCTGTGTGTGTGTGTAGTGAACATGTATACATGTTTGTATATGTGTGTGTGCACGCATGTGCAGGCCAGAAGTTGATGGTGGGTCTCTTCCACTATTGATCTCTACCTTTCTTTTCCGGACAGGGCAAGATTTAGGGATTATGCTGGTTAGTTTTATGTCAACTTGACACAAGCTAGGGTCATCAAAGAGAAGGGAACTTCAGTTGAGAAAATGCCTCCATAAGATCCAACTGTAGGCAAGCCTGTAGGGCATTTTCTTATCTAGGGACTCATATGGGAGGGTCCATCCCATTGCAGGTGGTGGTATTTCTGGACTGTTGGTCCTGGGCTCTATAAAAAGGCAGACTGAGCAAGCCATGGGAAGCAAGCCAGTAAGCAGCACCCCTCCATGGCCTCTGCATCAGCCTCTGCCTCCAGGTTCTTGCCCTGCTTGAGGTCCTGTCCTGACTCCCTTCAATGATGAGCAGTGTTGTGGAATGTAAGTCAAAGAAACCCTTTCCTCCACAAGTTGCTTTTGTCGTGGTGATTCATAGTAGCAGCATCCTAAAATAGGAATCCACCTGTCTCTCCCTGCTGCCAGTGTTAGGGTTACAGGTATGTCCCACTACCCCTGACTTTTACGGAGGTGTTAGGGATTTGAACTCAGGTCCTCCAGCATGTGCAAACCTCTCTAGTCCCTCTTCTATGATTTATTAGTGATGAATATATTTAGAGATTTTTATTCTGTGTGCACATGTCCTTCTTAAAGTTATGTGGGCTTTCTGATGGAATCAGCTAGAATTAATGCTGAAGATTACAAAATGAACATTTATGTGTAATCAAACTGAATCATCATTTTGGCAGATTTTCTACAGGAAGGTAGAAAGACAAGTGGGAGATAATTTCGACAATTTTTAGGTAAATTAAAACTGTGCTAACTAATGGATATTGAACCAATGCCAAGGTCATTTCAAAGATAAAATCCTGAGCTGCTAATTACTAACCGTAATTTTTCTCACGCTCTTTCCACTGTCTGAGTGTTACAAGCAGGCTGTGTGTTAAGTTGGCTTATAAATGTCTTTGCTTTGTGTGTGTGTGTGTGTGTGTGTGTGTGTGTGTGTGTGTGCTGTTTTAACTTTAAGGTGTACTGTGGCAGCTGCAGAAAGTTGAACATTGTAGGTTTCTCTAGAAGGGAATTGTTATGCTCATAGCTGCCCAAACTTGATGACTATTTGTCTATTTATCATTTATTTGTTTATTTGTTTAGACAGGATGTCACTAATGCCACTAGGGCTGGCCTTGAACCTGCCATCATCCTCTTGCTTCAGCCTCCTAAGTGCTGGGATTGCGAGTGATCACTATCACTGAAAGCTCAATGGGTTTTTAAATAATGTTTTGAGGAAAATTAATATATAGTATAATTTAGTGTCAAATACTATAGCTTCAATATGAAAGACTTTTGAGTTCTGTTCTGTCAAGGTAGAATCTTTCTGGTCCTAATAAGCAGTGGTAAGATATTATTGCTCTCTGCTTAACAATCCCAGACACCAGAAATTCTGTGTGTTAGAACCATCCCCTGGCTTTACGTTGATCTTCTCATGCTCTTTATAATGAAAAACAAATAAAAGTAGCCCTGGAAGTCCCTTCCTGAGGAAAGAGTCGAGACCCTTTACCATTGTGTTTATTTAAAATATTTTATTGTCAAGTTGGAGACAAGGCGATGACTTGGTGAATAAGTGTGGTTGCTATGCAAACAAGATCTGAGTTCAAATCCCTCACACTCACATAAAAACCTGTGCATGAGCCTAACTTACCAGTACCCTGGGTGGCAGAGATTGGGAGGATCAAGGGGTTTTGTTGGCTGCCAGCCTAGCTCTTGGTTTATTGAGAGACCCTGTCTCAAGAGAATAAGGCAGACAGTTTTAGAACAAGACACCTGATGTCTTCTGGCTTCTGCATGTGCATGTGGTGTACACAATCACACAACACACACACACATGAGAGAGAGAAAGAGAGAGAGAGAGAGAGAGAGAGAGAGAGAGAGAGAGAGAGAAGTCAAGCATTCTTCTTGGTCACTCTTGACCCTCTCTCAAAGACAAAGTACTAAAGGACAACTTTTGCACCTGCATCTTTGAGATTTCGCAGAAGACACATGGAAGGTCATAAAGTGTTTTATGCTTCCACCTTGTACAGAAAACAAATACTGAAGTTCAATGTGCTACTATTGATGGCTTGGGAAGAGACGTCAACTTGGGAAGTGGTGCTTAGGTTTTCTTGGGCTGAAGCTGTACGGGTAAAGGGACAGCAATATTTCAGAAACTATACAAGCTTGTATGTTTCCTGGAGACATGAAGGTGTCCTGGCTGTCCATAGGATATCATGTCACTTGCCACAGTCCTGGTGCCAGTCTGTGTGGTGTCCAATAAAGGAATGGTGCCACCAACCATTGTGTCATTGATTTGCAAAATGCTGGTAGGGTCTCAGCTTGGCCTCTAAACTTGAATCTAGCTTTTTGCCAGTCAGTGGGTTACCACAGTGAGTTCCCATCACTTCCCTACAGAGTGTGATGATACACAGTGGTCCAGCCCCATTCCATCCTCATGAAATCAACAGCTGTCCCTCACATTATCTTGGTGTGTTCTGACCATGTAATGTGCTTGTATATCCATCATATAATGTGGTTTTCAATTTGAAAATTATCACTGTTATTATTTTTCTGTTGTTGTGATAAAAATACTCTGACCAAAGCAACATAAGGAAACAAAGGTTTTGTTTTGTTTGTTTTGGGCTTACAATTCCAGATAGAATTCACCATGACCACATCCAGAGAAAGCATAGCAGCAGGGTTGGGAAAGTGGCTGATGACACACAAGAAAGAGAGAGAGAGAGAGAGAGAGAGAGAGAGAGAGAGAGAGGAAGAGAGAGAGAGAGAACAGGAAGTGGGGCAAGACTATACAACCTCAAAGTCATCCCCTAGTGACACACTTCCTCCAGCAAGGTTCCACATCCAAAACCTTCCCCAAAGGGTTGGGAGATCAAGGGTTCAAACCCGTGAGCCAGTGAGGGACTTTTCTCTCTCAAGCTGCTACAATGACTAACAAGTTCATTACTACTGCCTGAAATCTTTCATACACAGTTCATAAAATAGTCTCGTTGTTGTTTGTCTCATTCTGATGCTTCAGCTGCCAGCCTGATTGTTTATTCTTCAGCAAGAAGATGGGCTCAGAGCCACATGGAAAGGATCTTGCCAGGTGCTTTTAGGCGCAGACTTCCAACTAAGCCAGGAATTGGAGAATCCTAGTGGAAAATTGATGGCTGCAAGCAGGATGAAGCTAAGAATTAAAGAAAAGCAAATGATAGGGCTGAGGAGGAGACGGCTCAGTGTGTAAGAGCATTTGCTGTGTAAGCGTGAGGACCTGAGTTCAGCTCCCCGACACTCACATTAAAAAAACCAGGCACGGTGCCATGTGAGGCAGAAACAAGGGAGTTGCTGGAGCTTACTCCACCCTTGAGATTCAGTGAGAGACCCTGTCTCAAAGGAGTAAATACTCCTCTGGCCTGGGCATGTGTGCCTGCACACACGTGCTCGCACATGCACCCCACCCCCGTCTATGCTCACAAAGAAAGCCAATGAGCTTGGTTGGGAAGGATGACCCTGGCATTTAATTGGAACACTGTTGACATTTTAATGCAGTATTTCTGAATACGTAAAGAGCTCCTTTAAAAAGCACATTCTCTTTAATCCACAAACAGCCATTTAGAACTTTTGTGAATGGAAACCAGACATTTGTATATGTGATACATTTTATCCCTACTTCAACACCTCCCCACACCCCAGAATTTGAGAGTTCTTCTTCACTATTCTTATTTTTGTGGAAATATAATTATAGGTCCAGTAAGAAATCTGTCCTCCCTCATGAGCCCTCACATCTCCCCCAGGAACCTGTATGTAGCTAATGGTAGCTGGAGGGAGGCGAGACATTTTCTTCAGTGTTGTAACCACTGGTAAGATGTTCATATCCTGTGATGAGCTAGCTCATCATCCTTACTCCTGTAAGCAACCTGAAATTCATCAGATACACACAAAAAATAAAATAAGCATGAAAGCAGAACTAAGGCTAATCAAGAAGGGGAACAATGGAAGTAGGAAATAAACCAAAATGGGCAATGAAAGGAATATGACCGAAACATTGTCCGTGTTATGAAAATGTCATCATGAAACCTATTATGATATACAACTGAGTTGTCTAGAAGCTGACAGTTGTCTAGTTAAGTTGTCTAGAAGCAGTATGTTCTCCTTGTTCAGAGGACATCACTGCTGGAGACAGTGATTAAAAAACCCCGGGCTGGAACAGTGTATGTGAGAATGAAGCTCTGTTAAGTGAAAGTACCCAGACAGCTATAAACCACTATAGCAGCCTGTATGGAAGGTCACTTGCTAAGCCTTCCCAGAATACCTGGCCTCACTCCTGGCTCACAGGTCCCCAGCTTTACAGACTAGAAAGGAATGTCACTCTAACGTGCTTGGAAAGCTTAGCGTATTTTAGAAACACCAAGAAATGAAGAATTCTGGCCTTGTGATGGCTCCACTGGTAAAGATGTTGACTGCCAAATCTAAAATCCTGAGTTTGACCCCTGGGATCCATGTGGTAGAAGGAGAGAAAAGACCCTTGGGAGTTTTTTCTCTGACCTTCTTATCCATGCCATGGCAAGTGTGTGCACACAGCATGCACACAGCATGCACACAAAATAAATAAATGTAATATTTAAAAAATGAAGTTTAAATACTTAGAGCTTAGATACCAAAACCAAAAACAAATGTAATTCACAAAAAACGTTTAAGTACTAAAGCTGGTATCCGGTGGGAAGTTCTTGGGTTGGCTTCCCACCCTCAGATGCCTGAAAAGGGAAAGAGCCATATCATCAAGATTTCAGTTTTTTTCTAAATTCTCCTACAAATTCAACACAAACTACCTCACAGGCTAACTGAAAAAATACATGGAAAGATATAAAAAGATACATAATAACTGAAATAATCAACAAGAGCCAATTGGAGGACCACACTCCTAGAGGGCTTTTGGAAAAGGTACTGTATTAGTTATTTTTCTGCTGCTGTGACAGCATGTTATTAAGCAGAAAGCTGAGAGATCACATCTTAACCATGCACAGGCATCAGCGAGTAAGCAGGAAAGGAGACAAGGCTATGCACTCTCAAAACCTACCTCAGCCCATTCTTCCTCCTGCAAGGTTCCATATCCTGAAAGTTCCTCAACTGATTCAAATGGTACCACCAACTGGGGACCAAGTGTTCAAATACATGAGCCTATGGGGACCCTTTCCATTCAAACCACAACAGGTGCAAAAGGAATCAGTGCATAAATGACAATTTCATCCTTTGTGGTATGGTTTCAGTGAAGCTCTGGCTGTCCTCAAATTTTCAGTCCTATAGTCTCAACCTCCTGTGTGTTAGGATATAGATGTGTGCTGCCATACCCAGCTGTGTTGGGGTTTCCTTGAAGACAAGAAATGGTTTTATCATCTCTAGCGTCTACAGTGTGCCCCGAGCCCATATTAATGCCACCAAGGATGTGTCAGCAAGCAAGAGCCAGGCATGCAGCTGAAGTTTACAGAAGGATATGGAAGAAGTGTGAGTCCTCTCCTCAGAAGAAATCACACAACAAAAGCCAGGCAAAAACCCAGGAAGTGAGTCACCCAACATTCACATCCCTGACTGAGAATTATGTTCTTTGGATGACACATCTGGAGCAGTAATAAAAAAGCCAAGGCCAAGTGATATGACTGGTGAGAGCTTTGGAAGCTACCAGGCTAGGGGTATGGATTCGGAGATGAGAGAAGGGAAACAAAAAAGGGTAGTAGAAATTCCATCCTCTATCTACATTCCTTTCTAAGTTGTCTCTCAGGGACCCTTCACAGGAAGACTGGGAACATTTCAGTGAAAAGATGTCTACACTGGACATTTAAAATTTTAGAAACAAGAAGGCCCTAAACTTCCTACCTGTTATCATTGCTAATGCTACCTGCACTTGTTAGTCAGTTGCCAATCCAAGCCCTAGTACTATTCTCACTGGTCTTTCTGGGAACTTTCCAAACCACTTGGCAATAATGTAGTTGAGTGTGGTGGGTGCGTTTTGTTTTTGAGACAGAACCTTATGTAACCCAGGTGGGTCTCACACCTATCCACAGTTTTTGTCATGCTGGGGATCAAACCCATGCCTTCATGCATGTCAGGTGAACATACTACTCACTGAGCTAAGGATCTGCTAAGAGTATCTTCCTAGCAATTGTCTTTCTTAAGAGATGAGTTTGATTCTTAGGCACAGGCTTTGTCACAGATTTGTACAACTGAACAGAAAACACAAATGCAACAAATACCACCTCTGTGGGAGTGTCCAGCTCAGATGGACACCTCTAATGTCAGTCATGGGACTTCAGAGAGTTTACTGGAAAAGGTTTGTGGTGGCTTGAACTGAAATGTCCCACTCATTGTGGGACAGTGGCTTGTGGAGCTATTCTGAATTGTATGGAGTCTTTTGGGAAGTGGAAAATGGCCAAAGGAAGTAGTTCCCTAGGGGTGGGTGAGCTGTGAAGGTTCGATCCAGCCACTGTTTGCAGCCTGCTTGCTTGCTTCCTGGCCAGCTGTGATGTGAGGAGGCTTACTCACACCCTTACTTCACTGTCATGGACTTCAAACTACCTTTCCACCAGGACATCTGTCTGACACTATAACCCAAATAAACCTTTAGGTTGCTTCTACTCAGTATGCCATCACAGCATCAGGCATTTTATTTTAATCTTAAAATCATTTATAATTCATTCATAGTCTTCTCTACTCTTTATACTATAGAAAACCAGTGACCAAATAAATGAGTGTCATACTGAAGGAACCAGGTCAGGTCAATGTTAACTATAGTAGGGGGCAAAGGGAATTCATCTGCTTCATTTGAGAGAGCACCAAAAACCAGGTCTTGATCAAGGTAAACTGTGATGTTGCTTTTCCTCCCTTCCCATAAAAACAAACAAACAAACAAAAACAAAAGGGAAGGAGTCACGAACTTCTACCTGAGGAACTGTAGGCAGCTAATGGTTGATGAAGTAAATAAGACATTTTTTTTTACAGTACTATAGTCACTGGTAAGGTACTCATAACCCTGGACCCATGATCCTGTAACCAACCCTAAGACACACACACACACACACACACACACACACACCTCACACGTTAATAAAGTCTCTCCCCATCTTTTTGCTTGTCTCCTCCATCCTAATAATGTATTTCTCCTCCTCACTTGAGACATAAACACAGACCTGTGATTTTAAGCTCTGTTTTGCTGTAACTGCTGAATTTATAACCATGGAGAATGTGTGAGCTGCTGAGACGCTATTCCAATGTGCCTACTGAGCCTGCTCCACACCCAGTGGTGGCCCATCCCATCCCATCCCATCCTATCCCATCCCATTCCATCCCATCCATCAATCCATGCATGAAACAGTTCAGGCACGGCAAGTCACAGCCATTCTCTGATCCTGTTTAGGGCTTGAGACACGTTAATTCCCTTTTTCCTTCTCCCATCAAATAATCCTCCCTAGCATTTCTCCAACCAGATCTCCTCATCTGAAACAAAAATCTATAGAGAATTACTGAAGGGCATGTTTTCTCAGTTCTTCCCAAGGATGGCACATAAGTAGTCACACTGTAGGCTGGAAGGGAACGAATTTACTGGGTTCTGTGGCTGTGATCAGGGGCAGTTCTTCCTAGGAATCTAGAGGAGAAACACCGATGGTGTCAACTTTTCACACAAATCCACAGTATCCATAGAAGGACCATCTAAGTTTAGCACCCGTTCCTGGTCAGGCAAGGTTCTACCACCACAGCAGGGAATAGGAACCAGAGGATGGAAGAGGGGCAGGAGGGATGTGAAAGTGGCTAGAACCTCCTTCCCCAGTGACTCTGGATGCTGTCCAAGTATGTTGTCTTCTCTGCATACACAGCAATACCTTTCCAGATATCCCAGTGGTCCTGTGTCATGTAGGGGATTTGGCACTTGCTTCTGGGTCTCAAACAATCCTGAAGCATAATATTGTTCTCCACTCTGATGCCACACATTGTGGTACAGCTCAGAACCACTCAAGACACAGCCCCGTGTCATGTTTTACCCCGTGCCCCACTCCAGACCTTCAGGTAGATGTCACCACTGTCTCTGAGACTATGTTTTACCTAATACCCCAGCCTAGACTTGGGGATCCTTGGATCTCAGGATTCCTAACACACCCTGCTATCTCTGTTACCCCATTCTGTCTAACTGGTACACATATCCTGGGACAGAAAGAAAAGAGACAGGAGTTCACAGCACCCGAGTCATTGGGTCATCAAAGAAGAGAGTCTGGGCTAGGGTTGCAGTTATAGAGGCTAGAGGAAGTACAGCTTCCAACTCCAAAAGTCAAGTGATGCTTTGGGGTGACGGCAGGGGAAAGGGCTGTTTGCGGAACTGTTTAAACTCTCTTAGGGTATCATATACCTTGGTGCTCAAAAGGATTCTAATTAAGCTCAAGAGAAGGACACACAGTTTCTAGGGGAGTCATCAAGGGACAGGAGCCATCACAGTAGAAACGTGAAATATGTAGCTGAAGACACCAACGTTCAGACTTCTCTGAACGATCGTGTGTCTGTTTTGAGAGAGTGCAGATGGCAGTCATGGAGTACTAAAAACAAAGGTCTGTACATTATTTCCTTCCCTTTTCCAAGCTACTAACTACAGAATGATAACGTTCAAGTCCCTCACGATCTCACCTCTCTGTTGTAGCAACTTTTATTCTATTCCTCCTCTTCCTCCTCAATATAGTCCTTGCTCCATCTGGAGGTAGGGAAGAGGGGTGGATGAAGCGGAGGGGGGAGGTCTACTGCCCACCGGGTCCCCTTGCTCCTGACTTCAATCTCATCCCTACACTTGCATGGGGCCAGCAGCATTCTCAGGCTGAGCGTTGCTGAGCAAGGAATAACGTGCACACAACCTCCCTGATTTCCCAACAGCAACTATCTTCCTTCACAACGTTCACTGCTGGGTGCTCAAAAGCTTAAATATAAAGAAACCAACCCAACAATTAACCAAAGATAGATGATCACCATCCATGAAGCCGCTCTGGACTTTCTCACTCCTTAGTGAGATTCAAATTCTTCCTCCCTGTTGGTACCTAGAATTCTGTCCTTCAGGTACAGCGGGAGCACTAGGGGGCACACACTACAGGGAGACACCACAGAATCTCATCTGGAGAAACTTCACTCTTGTTGCGGAGCACCCAGGGTGCACCAGACTGGGCACTTCCATCTGAGGCTCAGACCCATACACTCCCCAGTCAGAGGGCTCCCACACAGAAAGGGGACAAGAGGCTGCAGACAGTCAATAAGGGGTCTAGACGAACCAACTTCCAGTCTCGCCTTAAATATGTTTTTGGGCAACTGCATCAGGGACGTGGCAAACAAGGAGCCCCTCTGCTATAAGCTGGTCAGAGAAAGGACAGGTGGTCTGACAACCATAAGCAAAAGGTGGCAGAAGGGCAAAGCCTTGGGGAGGTAGGAGTCAGGAGATGGGAGGGGAAGCTGAGAAAGACGAGGGGAGGCTGCGGTGAGGCCAAAGGGTGCGGGAGAGCAGGTGGCGCCCTTACCCACGGAGGCCGAGCGCAGGCTCTCCAGGCTCCGGGAGCGCGACGGGGCGCCGCGCATGCCCGCAGCGCGGCCGCTGCACACCACGCCGCTGCTGTCCGAGTCGGAACCGGGGGACAGCCCGGTACTGCTGCTGCTGCTTGTGCCCAGATCGCCGCTAGTAGGGCCACTCGACTCGCTGGGGCAGCGCGGCGCTCCGGGGCAAGAGGGCCGGAGCTCCAGCCACAGGCCAGCGGGGTCCCGGGCAGCATCCCCGCAGCAGGGCCGTGTCTCCGGGCAGCCCGACATCGTGGGGCTCCTTCGAGCAGGCTCCCTGCCCGGCCCCAGTGAGGGCGCAGGATCCTGTACGGATGCTGCCGGGCAGCCACCCGGCAGGGCGCAGAGCGCGTGGGCCCCGCTGCAGGTCGCCGGCCGGGCGGCGCGCTCTCGCCCGCGCGCACGCAAACCTGGGGCGCGGACGCGGGCCCCGGGCCGCCCTGGGTCCTCACTGTGGCCGCTGGCATCGGCGCGCGGACGTCGGGGAGGAGGATGCGCCCTGCTGCGGTGCAGGCGAGCACGACGGGAGCCTTGATCTGTAAGGGCTACCGCAGTCCCTACGAGGTGCAGTCAACTCCCTTCCCCCTATCCAGCCCCGAAGACGATACCTGGGGTCACCCCGCAGCCGCCTACGCTGGCCTGGGGGCGCGCTCGCCTGGGCGCGCCCTCGTGCACAGGTGAGCGGTAACCGCGGCCCTCCTGACAGCAGTGGTGTCACTAACGGGCCCTTTAAAATGGTCTCACAGTTCATGCCAAACAGTTTGACCACGCAGGAGCAAAGTCCAGTAGCAAATAAAAATGAGGAAGGCGGCAGGTGACTAGGAGCCTGGGGTTACTTGTCCTTTCTGAGAAGGATGTCAGTAGCATTTTCCGGAGACACTCTGGGACCTTGGGTGGTTTCTTGGAGTATGCCTGGGGGATGAGAAGCTTCTACGGTGGTAACTAATTACAAAATCAGAGGCAAGATGGTGGGGACACTTGGTTTCGCCTGGAGGTTGAGAAGTGTGAGGGGTTGTCCTGATAGACGCTGATCATAGCTACTGACCCTCTCTCTTCCCTTTCTCTTCTCCCACCCCTTCTCAGCAACAGCACCCTTGGAAACTAGTTCCACTCTAGAGTGCTACAGGCATTTCAGATGAGGACGACACCTGGCAAGAAGGCAGAAGAGCATGCTCTTGTTCTTGCGTCTGAGGCCTTATTTCTTGAGGCCACCTCCATCCCTAATTGGCATGTGCTCTTTGTTCCACACACCACCAGGAATCCTGTATGTTCATAGACCCTAGCCCCTATGCCTTAGACACTCAGGTGCTACCCTCCAGGGTGTTAAGTCAGTTGCCAGCTCTGAACAATAATGGTGTTGGATTTCACTTGATGGACATTTCAGGGTATCTCAGCTATGCTCCTGATCTGTTGTACTCATTTGGGGGGCTGTGGGAAGAGTCTGTACACTTCCAGGTCCCTTCATACCTAGCTCCCATACTTCAGACCCTGCCTCCATTCTTTCCTGACCATGGGAAGATCAGCTGTCCCCTCTTCCTAGTTCTCCGATTCAGTCTGTCTTCATGGAGGGTCACCATCTGTGTTTCCCTAGGCTGTCCTCTGAAGAAATATACATGAAGGGTTCTCTGCTGCCAGCATGAGTCACACTTCCGCCATGTTGCCCTCTGTGCACAAGGCTTGAGGTTCTACTTCCAAGGTGACAGTCGGGGTTGTTTGTTTCTCCATTACTCTACTGTATGTGGATGGCAGCTTCATGCTTACCCACAGAGCTGCCAGATGGACCTCAAGAATATGAATCACACCAGGTCATTCTCCTGCACCAGTCTCTTCCAAAGCTTTTTACACCCTAGATGGCCCCCAAGACCTACATGTTCTGGGTGGACTGGTTTCTGTGCCACCCCCACCCTCATCACCTCATCTCCATCATTCCTTGCCCCTTCCCTCTCTGCGTCAACCACATTGGCTACCTTAATTGTTCTCTTTCCCTCTGGGTTTCTGCACATACTGGCCCTGGGTTGCCCTTCTCTTTGTAGTCTATGTTTTATTGGTTCTTCTCAATCTTCACATCTTGGTACATATCCTTCTTCAACAAGATAACACTTAGTTCCTTCCAGAACTTGCTCCCACTGGTTAGCCATCCCCTGTTTATCCAACTTCGGAGGTGAAGATATGACACCTTACCCAGCAGTATTCTCAGAGTGTGCATAGCACTGGCCACAGGCTCCATGTTCCATGAGCAGCTATGGAGGGATGATTGGCACCTGGAGCTGGACAAATGGCCAGCCAGGTAGGAGAAGGAGGATCTTTATTCTTTCAGGCCAAGGCTTTGAGGAGACTGAGTGTACTCTGTGGTGTATGGTGCCAGGGTTCCATGTCAGGTGTCATCGGCTTGAGTTGTGTAGCCTGTGCATACCAGTGCTCACCACACATCCACAGGGAGTCCCATTCCATCTCAGATCTCCCCAAGACGTCAGTGGATTTCAAGCAGATGGCCAATATCAGCTGTGCTTTCAGGAAGGATGGAGGTACCCCGAGGTGAAAGCTCCAGCTTGGAAAATAATCTCTGTTTCTTTCCTACGACCACAGCGATGATGACCGTCTGTTCCAAGGTGTAAGAGACCACAAGGGCTGCCCCACTGTGGGAAGATTCCACCAGCCCACTGTTACAGTTTGAATAACGTCCCTGCCTGGTACTGTCTGGAAGGTTATGGAACCTTTAAGAGTCAGAGCCTTGCCAGAGGATGTAGGTCACAGTGGCGTGCCTTTGAGAGCCTAGACGGTCTCCAGTCCTTTCCTTTCTCTCTGCTTCATGTCTACTGGTGTCATCTAAGCATGCTTCTGCCACTGTGATACTCTGCCTCTCACCAGAACCAAAGCGGCCTAGGATTGAAAACTTTGAAGCTCTAAGTAAATCTAAGCCCTCCCTTCCTTGAGGTGCCATGTCAGGTCATTCCTGAGAGTCTGATGAGCCCTTTGACATCTGTCAAGCTTATAGGCTTCATTTCTGAAAGTATTAATATGGGTGGGAGATTCCCTTGCCATCACATAGTAGGTCTGTAAATTTTTCAATGAAGCATGTGGATAGTGTGTGTATATTCGTGCATGTGAATACAGTGAATACATTCATTTGTATGTATATATCTGTCTGAATTAACAGTGACGTCATGTAGCAGAAAGATCAGCACAGAAGGGTCAGTATGGTTTAATGAGGTGAAAGATGACAAGTCAGTGGCTCCATGTGGACACAGAAGGGGTCAGAACCTGTCTGAGCCTACAGATCCGTTTCTGTCTGATTTCTCTCACAGTTAGCTCCATGTGTCGGTTTCTGTAACAGAGCTGGGCAGAAAGAAGCTCAACGCAGAGCAATCTGGATTTCAGTCTGGATCGTCTCCTCCTGGCCTTGACCTTGGACAGATTACTTAACCTTCTGGACAGTAAACAGAGCTATTTTCTAACTCTTTCTGTAGGCTGGCTATGGGACTAGATGGGGTGATGGGTGGCACTTTGTACTGATTGTCAGTTTGGCAGGTTTCAGATCATCATGAAAACCAGCCTCTGGCCACGCCTGTGAGGGACTTTGTAGATTAGGTGGGACAACCCAGTGTAAATGTGGGTGACACCATTCCATGAGCTAGGGTCTCAGACTAATTAAAAAGGAGAATGTAACGTGTGAATTCCTGACTGTGAATGCAATATGACCAGCTGCCTGCCTCACACTCCTGCTGCATGTCTCCCCTACCACAATGGACCGTTCCCTTGAACTGTGATCTCAATAATCTGTTCCTTAAGTTGTTCATTGCCAGGTATTTTGCCAAAACAATAAAAAGTAACTGATCTTAAATGTGCAACACCTAAAATAATGTCTGGCTTGTAATAAACATGTTAGGTATGTGCCACAGAATGTCTACAATATTACCCAATTAATACCCATGTAATTAATACTAATACCCAATAAGTACTATTATTACTCATGTAGTATAATTAAACTTAAATGAGAGGGGGAATAAGCCAAGGTCATGTTCCCAAGGAGCAATGGAATTGGCCCAATGCTCCCCACCCTTACTTGGACCCCTGTGTAACTATCATTTCCCTTCTTTTGCCCTATGAGAATTCCCAGAGGCTGGAATTCCATCGCCAGCAGAGATAAGTGTTACTGTGAACCTACTGTGTGCAGCACAAGGCACAGCTGCTGGGGCCATGACAAGGAGTTTAAGACATGGATTTAGACAAGATGTGACATAAGCGTTGCTATCCAGCTTATCTCCTCTGAGAACCTCATTGACAGATTGTGAAAAGATGTGAGACTGGAGCCAACTTTGGGGCAGCCAGCAAGGGTTAGTTCTGTGCTTCTGTGACCCCAGTATAAAAGTTATTATAAACACATTGATAGCCTCTGGAGCAGTGGTCCAGAAATAAAAATAAAACAAATGAAGATCCCTGAACCCAAACTGCTCCTTCCTTCCCCTTCACAATTCAGTGAGGTCCACCCACAGTAAAGGCTCTCCACCCAGCTTTGAAAGTCAGAGGTCTCTTCTCTAGGACCGAGATGTCAGGCTCCTGAAGCTACCCATGGCTGAGTCCTGAGAGAGTGACTAGGAAGTGGGGATCTCTGCTTTGGCCCATGGAGAATACACGGCAGACCTAGTTAGTCCCATGCCAGAAAAGGCAAACTCAAAGGACTTGAACTACTGCAGCTACCCCAGGCTCTGAGAGGACCACTCAGAGAGAAGCTTGCCTCCATTTCTGCTCCTACATCCAGAGCCTGGCTCCAAGATTTTCCTGCGTTAGGGCCAAAGCTCACTACATAACAGCACTATGTTTCTTCCCAAAGGGACTGATCACATTTATAACAGAGCTCGGAGAAGTTTAAGTCTAAAGGTGCCTTCAAGAACAGTAGAGCTTTTGTGAAGGGAACTGGGGAATTCAAGGACATAATGAGTTGGCCTAAACTAACCTGATAGAAGGAACTGAGTTTTAAGACATCAAGAGTGGTCTGCCTGGAGTCAAACACCAAATTCTGACCCGAGAATGCATTCTTTCAAACAAACCAGAACTTGATTGGATTACTTAAATAATATTTAAGTCCTCCAGGAATAATAATGAAAGAAAATAGTGCAGGCACTTGGAACAGTTTAATAATCGTTAGAGTCTGAGAAGAGGGGGAGAGAGCCGCAGCAAAGCTACAGTTATCTGGTGACTTTGAGCATGGGAGAGCTGCACCTCCTGAGACTATCAGAGGCTTCGTGCTGTGGGAAGAGGAAGAAAGATCCCCAAAACAGTCATCTAGTTATTAAGCAAGCAATGACAATACCAAGTCTAGTCAGAGCACAGTGCTCAGCATTGATACAGTACTCTGCCTAAAATATCCACTTTCCAACCCCCCCCCAAAAAAAAATGCAACATGGGAAGGAACAGGAAGTATGGCCCTAGCGAGGAGAAAGCACACATATATGACACTGCCTGTAAGAGTGGCCACATACTATTTGCCAGGAAAAAAAAAAAAAAAAACAAACCAAAACAACTACAACACAAGCAAGGCAGCCATGTCCACAGAGCCAAAGGACACTGCGATTAATAGAAGACAATGTGCTGTGGACATGCTTGAAGCAGGCATGGTATTAACAGAACCAAACTGGAAGTCCTGTAGTTAAGTACAGAAGCAGCAGTAGATTCCTGAGACAGCTCACCAGTTAATTCTCACCTGCGAGAAAGTTCCACTGGCTGTTGAGAAGAACATGCATGCTGCAGATGCTGGAGGGAATAGTCTGTGGGTATCTTTTAAGTCATTTGATCTATGGTGAAGAGTGATTCTGAAGGTCCTTGGCTGACTTTCTTGTCTGGGTGGTCCATCCATTGATGAGAGGTGGGTATTGATTACTGTAACTGAATCTATTTGTCCATTCGTGTGCAATGTTAATTTTTTTTAAACTGGGTGCACCAGTGTGCTGTGTATATATACTTACAATTGCCATACCATCTTGATAGATTGGCCCTTTATATGATAATGGCTTCTGCCTCATCTGACTTGGTTTGATTTCTGCTACATCATATAGATGTTCCTGCTCACTTTTTGTTGTATTGCTACTGGCCAAGAAGCCAGTGGTGGGGAAGGATGAGCAAATGGTAGAGTTTCATCTGCTAGGGCCAAGGAGATGGCACAGCCAAGAAAGTGCAAGCTCCAGGACCTGAGTTCAATCCCCAACACATGTAAAAAGCTGGGTGTCATGGCAGCTGGGTGTCATGGCAGCTGGGTGTCATGGCAGCTGGGTGTCATGCCATGTGTTCCAAGTCTCAGAACAGGGAAGCAGTGACAGGTAGATCCCTGGGGCTTACAGGCTGGCCGGCCTTCCTTATGTGGTGAGCCACAAATCCCAGTGAGAGACCCAGTCTCTAAATACATGGTGGGCAGCAGACAAGAAATGATACTCGAAGTTAGCCTCCACATGTAGGTGTCCTCTCATACCCACGTGCATAAGCACATACACACATGCATGCACATGCAAGTGCATGCACACACACAAACGTGCACTCATGAGTGCACACACACAAATGTACATGCACACACGTGCACATGAAGATTTTAGAGAGATAACTGTGAGAAAGTGTAGCCTTTCTCTGAGATAATCCATCCTCAAAGCTGGCCCTGACACTTGAACTCATCACCTTCTTATAAACGTAAAGCTTCATAATCTTCAGTTATTTGTATTGATTGACAGATAAATTTGTACAGAATAGAAAACATTTAAATATCCTGTAATGTGGGTCCCTACCTTGAGCACACACCAAAATAATAGTTGTCGAGGTTGGAGAGATGGCTCAGCGGTTAAGAGCACTGGAAGCTCTTCCAGAGGACCCTGATTTGATTCTCAGTGCCCACATGAAAGTTCTCAGTGCCCACAACTGTCTTTAACTCCAGTCTTAGGGGATCCAACACCCTCTTCTGGCCTCCAATAGCACCAGGCATGCACATTGTGCACAGACGTGCATGCAGGCAAAATAGCCGTACACATAAACATAAATTAATTAAAAATAGTAATCATAATGGGGATGATGACAATGGTCCTGTTGGGTGAGAATCTACATATATGCCCCCTTTCTCTCTATCTCAGATGTCACCAACGAGTGATCATTCCAACCAACTCATCCCACAATTAACCTGGGAGACTCTTAGGTCTCCATATTTAGCTTAGGTAAGCTTTATCTTCTTCCCTCAATGATTGCTGCTCCGATTCCTGCTTTTCTGCCTTCATACCACTTACCATTTAACCCCTTCTCAGTTCTGTTTCATCTCCTCACCCTTCTCCCTAGTCTTATCTATGTTCTCTGCCCTTGTGGGACTTAAAAATCACAGTCTGTTCTCTACCTTTTGGTAGATTATGGACTTTCTCCTGTTCATGACTTTTCAGTTGATTTTAGAATTCATCAGCTCTTTTGAGGGATAGGTTTATTTTTTCACTGGCTTAGGGCTCACCAAGTGGGCTAGGCTGGCTGGCCAGTGAGCAGCAGGGTCTCTTCTTCCCTGGGGTTAGAATTGCAAATGTGTGTGGTCACATCTGGCTTTTTACTTGGAATCTGGGGGGTCGAATCAGGTCTTCAAGCTTACATGCTGAGTACTGACCGATCTGGCTCCACAGGCCCTTCCCCAGTGTTCTAAGTAATTCCGTAACTTAAGTCAGGGGTCATAAGAGAAGATGGCTTTTCCTGGAAAGCCATTATCTCATCAGGTAGCAGATACTCTATTGTAGTTCTTCTTACTGTGAGTTTGTGATCCCAGCCTCCATTTCTCAATTCAGTCTTAGCAGGCTGATAGTTTGTTAATGGCCTAGGTGACCCCACCCCACCCCCACCATAATCTGGCAAAAGGGAGTGTTTTGTTTTCTCAAGTGTTTCTTTTCTTTCTTTTTTTTTTTTAATTATTTTTATTTTAAACTCTGCTTTAGGCTTTGCCCTCATTGACCAGTCTTACAAACCTGCCCCCTCCCTGGCAGCCAGCTGAATGCTTTCAGTTGATCATACATAATACACACCTGCTTAGTACTACGGACTCTAAATCTGTCCATCTGTCAAGAGCCTGGGAGCATCTCTCAGCATACAGTGCCTCCCCCAGACCAGATGTGATTAAGGAAGAGGTCTGGCCTGGTTCATTTGGGGGCCCTCTGCCCTTCTGGTTGATTCAGCCCCTTTGTGGGTGAATGTGTGATGTGATGCTGTTTATTGTAGTTTTTGGGAAAGGAACCAAGAGGCTGCTGACATAAAATTCAAGAAATGGAAGCACGGATGCCTAGAGAGCAAACTACCTGGGTGCTTTTGTTGCAAATGTCTACTGCAGATTACTCATCAACCACATGGCATGGAAGCCCTCTTCCTCTGAGACCTATAAGAAGGTACCCTAACTCTGCCACATAGGCCTCCTCATAGTCCCCTTCATGCTGGTTTTTCCTGATGTTACTAGTTCTTCTGATAAATTTCTTACCCAAAAGGATGATTAGTCTCAGTGTTCCTCTTGAGACCAAACCTGAGACCTTTCATAGCCAGGCCTGGGGACTCAGCCATAGCATCTGCCCAATGCTGACCACACCCCTTCTTTGGGTACCAAGTGGTCCTTGATAGTTGAGGGGATGAGACCACTGCTGATCCTTCTCACCTTTGGGCTGCTTCTCCCTGACAAGCATACACAGCTATTACAACACTCACCCTCTGTCCTTGGCAGCACACCCAGGGATATGACAAGAGAAAGGCACAGAGCTCACCAGTATCAGGCGTGGGCTGTGGCCAGCCTGTATGGTCCAGTCCCACTGGGGCACTCTGGGAGAGCAGGTGGCTTCTTCTCTGGAGGTGCAGGGCCCCTGGAGAGGTGACGATTGTCTTTCTCCAGCACTGGGATAGAAGGCAAGAGGTAGAAGGCAAATGAAGAAACAGACTATGGGCTATTAGTGCCAATTCCTAGCTTCTTTAAGTTGCCAAGACTCTTTCCTGTGAACAGAGTCCACAGCCAAAACGCAGTCTACTCTAGGAGGTATGGTTTCTACCCAAACCCATGAGGGAGGTGTGTGTGAGTCTGCAGGGTGTGAGAACTGATCTGCATCTGTGATGGGATGGGTTGCCTTCAACTACGTGGAGTAAGGACCATAGAGGATGCTGCAGACACCACCCCTTCAAGCTGGTCAGCCAGGCGGCCTTATACTTCCTCCAAAATAAAAATGTTAACTTTACTGAAAGCGTATCTTTGGGGTGGAAGACAATTAATAAAATGCAATTCATGGGGATGGTGGGGAGATAGCTCACTGCAGGAACCTGCAAACCTGGTCTGACATGAGGAACACCCAGTCATGGCCAGCAAAACACATGTGGTCTGAATGTGACTATCAACTTGACAGGATCTAGAACAACCATCTTGGAGACAAATCTCTGGGCGTATATGTGAAGGATTCCTAAACTGAGCTCATTGAGTTGGGAAGAACTGCCCTAAATGGAGGCAGTGTCATACTATGATTTGGGGCCCCATTCTGAAGAAAAAGGAGAAAGCAAGGTAAACATTTATCTCCTCTACTACTTCCCTATGAGTATAATATGATCCTCAACTCCTGTGGCTATGCTTCCCCTCCATAATGGACTTCACCTCAAACTCTAAGTAGAAACAAGTCCTTCTCCCTTAAGTTGCTTTTTATCAAGCATTTGGTCACAGCAATCCTGGGGAAGAATGAAAAGCCTGGTGCCAAAAAAAAAAAAAAAAACTGTCAATAAATGAATAGCTAACTTCATGAAAATCACTGTGGCGGTTCCTCAGGAGGCTAGGAATAGATCTATCTCTAGATTCAGATATACCACACTTGGGCATATATCCAAAGGACTCCACAAACTACTACAGAGACACTTGCTCATCCACGTTCATTGTTGCTCTGTTCATAACAGCCAGAAATTGGAAATAGTCTAGAGTCCAACAATGAATGGATAATGAAAATGTAGTACATTTACACAATGGAATATTACTCATCTATGTAAAAAAATTGTGAAATTCTTATGTAAATGGATGGAGCTAAAAGAGTCATCCTGAATGAGGTAACCCAGACCCAAATATGTTTGAGCATATATATATATATATTCTGAATTTTTATATTGTGTGTGTGTATACATGTGTGATTTCTTCGCTTTCCTTGTTTGTTTTTTACTTTTTTAGTTTGTCCCTTTTGTTTTATCCTTGTTTATTTGTCTTTTTTATTTATGTATTTGTTATTTTAGGAGAGATAAAAGCAAGGCATGGAGTTAGAAGGATGGGAAATGGGGGAGGATGTGGGAGGAGATGAGGGAGGGGAAACCATGATCAGAATATACTTTAAAATAACTTTATTTTCAACAAAAAATAAAATTAAAAATGTTATATAAACACACACACACACATACACACACAAAATAATGTCTAGAACCTTCCCAGATGGGATAAAAGACATACAAACACAGCACTCAGAAAAGTTCAATAGGATACCCCCATCTGTCAGTTCCAAGGGGCACTGTAAACAATGGTTTATGGTTTATGATTTAATGTTATGAATGTGTATGCCTGTGTGAGTTTATATGAATGCAGCTGCCTGAATAATCCACAAGAGGGCATCGGATGTCCTAGAGCTGGAGTTACAGACTGTTGTGAGCTGCCTTATATGGGTGCTGGGAACCAAACCTGGGTCCTCTGCAAGAGCAGTGAGTGCTCTTAACTTCTGAGCTGTTCCTCCAGCCCCTAAATAAACAGATTTGAAAACTAAAGACAAAGACTTGAAAGCAGCTAGAGGCTGACCAACAAACAACCACCCCAGTGATGGCAAAGTTTTCCTGGAGGGCAGGCTGACAGCCCTTATAAATGAGTCTTGGGGGCATTTCTCTAGGTTCCACTTCTTCTCTTGCTTGAAAATGGGCTCCCAGAGGGTGCTTCATCTCCAACATCCATGCTTTGCATCCCTTCATCTTTAGACTCACAGCTTCTGCACTACTTTCTAGACTCATCTATTTGGATGAACCAGGGGCACCTTTGAGCCAATGAATGCAAAACTGAATTTCACTTCTACATCCTGGGTACAAGATGTTGTTATCCCTTCAAAATACATCTGCTGAGGCAAGGTGCAGGTGTCAGGAGCAGAGCTGTCAGGGATGATTAGGTCTCACGTTGCAGTGAGAACAGAGACTGGGGTTCAAAGGAAGAGATAAAATGACCAAATCTAGAACACTAAGGAAGGAGCATATGGGGCCTGTAGCTGGGCATGAGGTCACCAAGCTAATGGGAGAAGAGGAGGGATGAGGTTCTGAGCCAGTGACATCAGGCCAGCTGTCCCTACTGAAGCCCCTGAGAAACACATGTAAAGTTCTACTGTCCTTTCTTTTTTTCTTGTCCACAAATGAAATGTTTCATCTCTTTTTGATATAACCATGGAAAACAAGAAAAAAATACTATTTTGAGGTAGGGTCTCTCCTTGTAGCCCTGGCTGATCAGGAACTCTATGAAGAATAGACTGGCCTTAAACCCACAGAGATCTATCTGCCTCTGCCTCTGCCTCCAGAGTGCTAGTATTAAAGGTATGTGGCCCTATACCCAGGAAAGAGAGTGGAGTCAAGAAAAGTCCTTGGCTAGCTTCTTTGGTCCCACCCCCTACCTCTATATGAGATTCTGTTGCCTGCATGTATGACCCTCAAATCACAAACTTTCTCTCTCCTTATATATTTTCCTACTTTTACAGAGTGGAGCCTTGGCCATGGGGACTTCCTTACTTTTGGTTTTATGATGAACAACATAGTTATAGCAGGGATAGGATTTTTGAGTCAGGATTATCTTATACATGTTTCAGTCTGTTTTAGAATCGAGAGAAGCTAAATGACCCTACCAAGGCTATACACATCAGTACCACTAAGACTGAGAAGAACTAGAACCGAAATAGTTTTGACTCCTAAACCAGCTCTCTTCCTATTATCCCATAATACTTTGAAAAGCAACACACTGGAAGAGAGAAGGCATCCATTCTCCATGAATAACATCCATCAAACTGTTCACTCTTTACAATCACAACAAGCTGTTAGAGGAAATGAAGGCTATGGTGGGCTCTGTAGGCAAGCAAATCCCCTTTCCGTTTTGAAAAATCCTTCTTTCTAACCTCTCATGATAACGACATCAAGCACAGTGGACCAAGGAACAACCCACTTAGAAGCACGGAGAACGCATCTCCTTCATTCCAGGCTGGGAGGAGGAAGGGGCTCGGGTGCCCTGCAAGCCTGCTGGTGGTGAGTGAAGACTTTCTCTGGGGCCACATTCTAGGGGGTGGGAATGTGCCACCAGTCACCCGGTTCTTGTCTGGTCCTGTACTTGGCTGCTGCTGCTCGTCCACGGCTTTGGCCATGTTGTAATCTCCCTGAGTCAAAGCACATTCACCCTTTCTGGAGTTTCTTCACAAGGGAGTTGGAGCCTTCAGGCTTTTGTCCTAAGTTTGGATATTTGGCCTTTTAGCACTGCCTCCTCAGTTCTCTCAGGGAAAATGTGTTCTTTCTCCAGTGAGGCTGCTTCTCCTTGCTAGTTTCCTCTGAAGGGTTCTCTTGTTACTTCTAGGGCATGACTGGACCAGGACTATGGGATTTAGGGTCCAGGATGCCAGTTGAGAAGGGGAGGAGGAGAGGATGTGGGGACAATCTTAGCTGCTACTTTCACTCTTGTCCTTATGATGGCTCAGTCCCCATTGTCTTTCCTCGTACTCTTGCTTCGAGTGTAGCTAATTTCAACAGACCAGGATATCTCCTAACAAGACTATGTCACTTAGGAGACCATTCCAGAACTCCCCAGACACAAGGAGCTAAATGTGATGTGCCCAAGAATGGCTTCTTCTTGGTAGCCATGAAGAATAGAGAATGGTTAGTACAATTGTCAGCTGTCAGACACCTGGAAGGTCAGAGGGGAGTAATTTCTGCCCAGAGACTAACAGCTAGCAGTCAAGGTCAATGACTAATAAAGCCAGAGTCGGAGAGGAACAGAGTTGGGTTCCAACCAGTCCTAACTGGGTGGGTAGATTAGGAACAGAATCATGACTGTCCCCCTGGTTGGGTGTGTGGGCCCTCTGTTTCCTTGGCCCATGAGAATTAACCAATCCCAAAGTTTCTGCCATGGCCGTTTAAAAGGCCTCAGGGAAGGAAGTCAAATGGTTGTTTCCATAGCCCTTCCTTGGGAGTTTCTCTCACTTTTCCTTAATTTCTCTTCTTTACTCAATTCTCATTTTCTGTGATTGTCCTTACTACAGCCCACTTCTGCTTAGCATATGTACTGGATGGTTTTGTGTGTGAACTTGACACAAGAGTCATCAGAGAGGAAGGAGCCTCAGCTGAGAAAATGCCTGGATGAGATCCAGCTGTAAGACATTTTCTCAATTAGTGATCAATGGGGGAGGGCCCAACTCATGGTAGGTGGCACCATCCCTGGGCTAGTGTCCTGAGATCTATAAGAAAGCAGACTGAGCAAGCCAGTAAGCAGCACCCCTCCATGGCCTCTGCATCAGCTCCTGCCTCCAGATTCCAGCCCTGCCTGAGTTCCTGTCCTGACTTCCTCCAATGATGAACTATGGTCTGGAAGTGTGAGCCAAATAAACCTTTTCCTCCCCAACTTGCATTTTTGTCATGGTGTTTTCATCACAGCAAAAGAAACCCAATCTAAGAGTATGTACTCCCATGAGAATCTACCTCTACAATATCCATTGGCGTGTGACAGTGAACTTGAAGCCACAGTTTTGGCCAACCCTTGATAGACTTGAATATTAAGCATCATAGATCTTATGGTCATGCACAACTGTGCCACGAAAGGACCCATCATACCAAAAGACCCAGTGTCGCTGACACTCTGAGTTTGGATTTCCAGCCTCCGGAGATGTAGGCAATGACTGTCTGTGGTGGTTTGAATGGGATTATCCCAACATAAGTTTGCATGCTTAGTCCCCAGTTAGAGCGTTTGGACGGATTGGAAAGTGAGGCCTGTATGGAGGTGTGCCACTGAGGGTAAGCTCTGAGGTTTTAAAAGTCCACATCAGACATACACGCTCTTTCTCCCTCTCCCCACCTTTGCCTGCTACCTGTGGGTCAGGATGTAAACCTCTCAGCTACTGTTTTCCAATGTCATGCCTGTCTGCTTCCTGCCGTGATGATCATGTACTATGGCCATGGTGTCTCTTCACAGCAAAAGAACAGTGACTATACTGACTGTTGTTGCAAGTCACAGTCTACGGTGCCATTGTGAAGGAGCCCAAACATGATGTCACCAGAGCCTGCCTTCCTTACCTAAGAAAATGACAGCATTATTCATCTGCTGAGCTGAGGACACAGGACATATCCAAGGACAAATTAGACTCTTTCTACCACTACAATCTGTTGGGTCTCAGATCCCAGACCCAGAACAATTATCTGAGCCTCTTACCTAACATACCAAAGTGGACCTGGCCTCTAGGTTCTCCCATCATGCCTCATCCCTCCTTGTTGAAGGGCATGACATGCAGGCATACCCTCACCCTCTACACTGAACTTTCCAGCCCCCCCAGGAAACATTTTGGTCTCTCTCTCTCTCTCTCTCTCTCTCTCTCTCTCTCTTTCTACATCTCTCCCTGCATGCAAGCACTCTTTCTGTCTTTCTCTTCCCCCCTCCACTCTGTCTCCCTCCCCATGGCGACTTTCTTGGCTTCTCTCCTTGAACCCGAAGAAGAGATGCATCCAATAAACCTGCCTTTATATACTCTAACCTGTCTTGAATTGACTCTCTTTGCCGATGGAGAATGCCCAAGAATAATTTATCACAATTGTCAATCACAGTCAAGTCCTAAAGGATAATCATCAAATTCCAGATGGAGATCTTTTAAGTATATCTGTGTTCGTCTCTGAGACAGGCAGTATGGTGTGGTGGTTAAAATGTGGGCTGTGAACCCAGACTTCCTTGGTCTAAATCCAGTCAGGGTCTCTTACTACTAGTGTTAAACAACCATTTCCTTCACTGAAACATTTCTGCCTGGAGCAACTTAGACGGTTCAGGACTATAAACAGAATAAGTTCTCATTAACTATAAGAGCATTATAGTTATGCTACATGAGGCTGCTGTTTCTGTTTTCTGTGTTTACCTGTACACACACACATATGGGTCTGTGTGTGTGTGTGTACATGCATGTGCATGTTTGCATAAGTGTATATACAAACATGTGCACATGTGTGTGGAGGACAGAGATTGACATTCATCTGTCACTCTGCACTTTATTTGTTGAGATAACCTGGCTTTACTGATTGATCTTGGAGTTCACAGATTGGCTCAACTCGCTGGCCTGAAAGCCCTTGGGATCTGTCTGTCTCCACCTCCCCAGCTCTACAGTCGCAGACATGTGTGGTCACACCTGGCTTTTTATGTGGGTGTTGGAGATCTGAATTTGGATCTTCATGCCTGCCTGGCAAACACTTCACCCACTGAACTATCTCCCTAGCCCCATGGGAAAAGTTATTTAAAAGTGAAGTTAATAAGTGAACTAGCTATAGCTGAATGGGTGGTGTCTGTCCACCGGTAGACTGACCATGACTTAGGATGTTTCACTTTATAACAGTGTGAAAAGGATGTGTACATTTAGTGGAAATAGCCTTTGAGCTTTGCATTTGGGTCTTTCCTTGGACTGGTGAAAGGCAGTACAGCGCTCTCTGGCGGTCACAGGAGAACAGACGCCCCAGCATTCCCTGTTGCTACCCTGAGTACAACATATACTTGGGCTTAGTTGCACTTAGATGTATGAGGGGACTACATCTTAATGACCCCATCTAAGTCAAGAGTCACTGGCATTCCTAAAGCCCCTGACATCTTCCTGGAGGCTCTGGTCTCCAGTGTAGCTGAGCTGTTGCCTTGAGCCTGGAAGAGAGCAAGGACCCAGTGATTTCTGCTTATCCTTTGGGGAGGGCATGCTGGGCCTTGTGGATACCAGTCACTTACACTGGGAGCCACAGTACCCCACCCCTGGCAACAGTTTTGTAGTTGGGATGGTATTTGTCCCATCTGGGTTCGTTTGCCAACATCCTTCTAAATCCAACTGACATCATAAATGCCAAAGACCTTCTGCATAACCATTGTTTCATACAATTGTTACTTGGTTTTTAATTATTTTGTGTGTGGGGGGGTTGTGGGTTTTTTGTTTTATTTTTTTTGAGACAGGTTTCCCTGTGTAGCTCTGGTTGTCCTGTCCTGGAATTCACCCTGTAGACCAGGCCTCAAACTCACAGACATCCACCTGCCTCTGCCTCTGCCTCTTGAGTGCTACGATTAAAGGCGTGTGCCACCACCGCCTGGCTTTGAGTATTATTATTTTAAAATCTATATCCTCAGTTTTACTTATTCTTTTGGTCACATAATGGAGTGAAAACCTTAAAGTAAAAATACACACATCACCTTGGGAATCCGAGAACCATGTATTTTGTTTATTTTCTCACATACATTTCATTTGTACTTTTTTCTAAAACAAATTCTAAAGTAAGGCTGGAAAGACGGCTCAGTGGTTAGGTACACAAAATGCTCTTGCAGAGGACCTGAGTTCAATTCCCAGCACCCACATCAGGTAGTTCACAAAACCCTGTAACTCCAGCTCCATGGACCTGACACCCATTTCTGAACTCCAAGGGCACCTACAACACACAAACACACACACACACACACACACACCACAAACTCTTTTAAAATAAATAAATGTGTACACATAATAAAATATTCAGCCATAGAAAGAATAGAAGTCCTGACAGGCACTAAGACTTGGAAGAATCCTGGAATCATTATATTAATGAAAGATGAATATGAAGCACATTCGTACTTCCCAGGGCCCAAGGAAGAATGGTGCACACTAACTTCTCCATGAATATTGGCTTTCCTTTCATGATAATGAAAATATCTTGGAAAAGATATTCCATTGAAGAAAATGGATGAATCTAGAAAACATAGTAAGTGAGGTAACCCACACTCAGACCAATGTTTTCTTTCATACGTGGATCATATGTTAATTTATACATGTGTTTATTTATGTGGAAGTGAGTGTGAGTAGAGGCCAGGGAATGGGAAAAGGGTCATGAGAGGAGAAAATGGATGTTAAGGGAAGGGGTATGGAGAGTAGGGGAACAAATGCAAAATGAAAATGGAAGGAGATATTCGGAGGCAGAAGGGTACAAGCAGCGGGGAGGAAGGTACAGGGTAGAGTGGAGAAGGGGTCAGCAGGAACAAAGTTTGCTTGAGGATGGCATGGTGGAACCTATCACTTTGTATGTTGACCCAAAAAAATAATTCTTTTAAAAAGCAAGAGATAAGCCTTGAATTTAGCTAGAGATGTGTTTGCAAAACACTGTGAGTAGACTAAGCCAGACCCGACATGTGTACTTCACATATATGTGGCAACAATTGTACTAACTTATTGAGAGGAAGAAAACAATCAGCATATTGAAAATAGGAAAAGGTATGTCGTGAAAACTGTAAAGTCATTTTCTTGTTGTCATTGCATTTTATTTATTTACTTTGTGTGGGGAGGTCAGAGGACAACTTGCAGGAAGCAGTTCTTCCTTCCACAATGTAGGGCCTAGGTACTGAGCTCAAGTCACCATCAGGCTTGGTGGCAATGCCTTCACCTGCTGAGCCAACTTGCTGGCCCCTGTGACATCATTTTTAATAGGCTGTCAGTTGTACCCGAGTATGCATGGTGTCAAATACTGACCACTGGATGGGGATAGATCACAGAAGAGGAACAGGGAACAGCTTTTTGGAGACCCTCGGGCAGCCCCTGCTGTGAAGTGTCTTTTTGCACTGCTACAGTTTGGTCTAGAATGTCCCACAAATGTTTGTGTGTTAAAAGGCTTTGTCCTCAGCTTGGAAAGCATGGAAACCTTCGAGAGCCAGAAGCCAAAAGACTTCATGCACTGCAGGGGAGTATGGGACTCCAATTCTCTTTTCAATCTCTTCCCAGATGTCACGAGTTGACAGGTTTCCTCTGCTGTGTACACCCACCATGATATACTGAGCTGCCAAACCCCAAAGCAACAGGCACTGAGACCCCTGAGACAATGAAAAGACAAATCTCCTTTCTTTATTCTGTGTGCATATTTGTACTCAGGTGTGTGTGCATGTGTACATGTTTGTGTGAACGCATGTGATGTGCGTTGTTTATGTGTTTGTATTTAGGAGTGTGTGCGCACCTGTGTACCTGTTTCTGTGAACACATGTGGTGTGCATGTGCACATATTTATATTTAGGTCTGTATGCATGTGTACATGTTTGTGTGAAAGTATGTGATGTGTATATGTGCATGTGCTCGTACATGTGTTTAAGGGGCCAGAGGACAACCTAGAGTGACATTGCCCAAATATTGTCCATCTTGTTTTTTGTGACAGGGTCTCTCACTGGACAATGTGACTAGGCTGCCCAAGCATCAGGCCTGTTTTATTTTTTAAAATAGGAGTTTTGGGGATTGAACTCAGGTCCTCAAGCACTTTACTGACTGAGAAATCTCCCCAGTCCCAAGCCTTTTTTATCTTTATATATTGATTTATATGGGGCATTTATGACAGTCATGAGAAGCTAACTAACACATAGGCTCATAGTGATCAACTTCTATGACTCAGGGGACCAACTGTGACAAGCCTCACTGCAGGACAGAACCAGGAAATGACAGGCACCCAGGCCATATTGGAGGATGCCTGGCCTGTGGCCGGCTTACCTGCACTTCATCCATGTGCACTAACCCTGCACACATCTGTCTTCTAAGCTGCATCTGCTTCTCCAGCTTCCTTCTCTGAATCTTTCCCATCCATAGGTCATCCAAGCTGAAGTATGAGTGCCGAGGGGCCCTCCTGAGCTGGGAAGGAGCCTCTCTGAAGACTTGCACTGTAGGGATGGAGGGTAGTGTCCATGTCACTACTGAAGTAGTGGACACCGGCTTCTGGGTAGGCTCTGTGTAAGAAGTTTTCTGATCATGGGAACAACTGCGCTTCTCGTCTGGTGGATTTTCCCAGGTGATGTAGCTCTAGAGAGTAGAGGAGACGTCATTAGAGGCTGGAGCAAGGATCCTTTTCTTACCCCAAAGTCTTTTCAATATAACACTTTGTTTTGACTTATCTTCAAAGTAAAGATTACAATGAGATACTTCATTCACAGTCATTTAAAAAAATTATTAAGATTAGACATAATGTAAATCTTGTTTCTGTTATAATATCTGCTAAAAGACCATTTCAAACAAGAAAGACTCATGATTTGATCAAAGACTGAATCTGTTGAAGTACCTAATGAGCTTGGCATGCCATTAGAAATACTTGTATGTGTGCTGATACACATGTGCACATGCATGTGGAGGCCAGAGGTCAATTTCAGGTGTCATTTCTTAGACTTAGTCATTTTCTGAGATAGGGTCTATCATTAGAACCCGATACTCACTGTTTAAGCTGGGCTGCCTGGCCAGCAAATCCGCCTCCCCAGTGTTGAGATTACAAGTGCATGCTACCATACCCAGCCTTTTGGTGTGGGTTCTGGGGACTGAATTCAAGTCCTCATGCTTGTGAGGAGAGCACTCTCCCGACTGAACCATCTCTGCATCCAGAGATGGATGCTTAAGCATCTGCTTAAGCAGAGAACTCTTGCTTAAGCAGAGAGAACTGAAGCAGGCTGCCCTGAAGGCACAGGTCTCACCTCCCCAACCTCTCACCTGTCCTAGCTCAGGAACAGCGTGTACCCATCACAACCATTGCAAAACAGATGGTGTCAACAGCAGCAGCAGAATAGTTGGAATTTGTGTTCACTTTTCCACTGTCTGTTCTTTGAAACCAACCCATGACCACTGGGAGAAAAAACTCTTCTATTCTCATATTCATAAAAACTCACCCATTTAAAAAACAGCTCAATCAAAAACTCCGACTATAATCAGTTACTTTACAAAGGGGTCCATGCTTCTCCCGGAAGCCATAGATTGATACATATCAGGCAAAGGGCACCTCTCAAGTTGTTGGGGGGAACCAACCAACAATGGAAGCAAAGAGATTTCCCCAAACAACACAGACTATCAACGCGGCTCTTTGATGCCCACTGGCACTTGATGTTGAGACCCTATTGGGGAAGATGCCACATATATTGGTCACAGTACACATGGAGAAAACAAGTTGGTACTGACCAGAAACTTTCCTCCTTGCTGCCCCGCTCTCATGGTACTGGAAGGCTGCTGGGGGTGGGGTGGGGATCATCAATAGTCTTACCCACCTGTGAAACCCTGGGAGCTATGCCAATGACCAGGATGGCAAAACATGCCCAAGGGTCCAACAGAAGCATAGACGTTACTGGGGTAACCAACTGGTTCCTAATTGGATTTGAGATCCACAGCACAGAAGGAAACATGTGCTTGGTACTGCAAATCTGGCCAAGAACCTACAGTTGGAGAACTCTCTGGCTCCTCACTGTTAGTATTCTGCTAAATGAACATAGATTCAAACTGCCCTCTAAATTCATATCTCTCTACCCATAGGTTAGTGCAGCTCCCAGACTTTATCATACGTTTCTTTGTGTGGTAGATGGCGGTTAATGCAGAAACTAACAGCTAGTCAAAGGGCAGAGAGGAAGCATCAGCAGAATGTTCAGTTGCACGTGAGGACATCTTTATCACCATCCAAGGGTAATGGCCAATCACAGAAGAGGGAGTAGAAATATATAAGAGCCAGAGGTTCGGGAGGATCAGAGCCAAACCGTGTCTTCTGTACAAGACATGAGCTCTGCACTCACAAACTCACAGCAGCTCTTGTTGCCCGCACAAGACCCACACAAGATCAAGCCAGCTGACACACTGGTTCAGAGCAGGAAGGGGCTTATGGGCCCCACCCCTGGCTATTGACAGCTGAAGACTTTCAATGGAGAGAGAGTTTTCTTTAAGGGTGTGGACTCTGACATGTTGATCACACTCCAATGAATGGACCCACACCGAGGAGTATATGAGCAACACAAAATGGAGTCTTTGGGTTATTATAAAAAGGAGGATGAGGAGGAGAAGGAAAAATATAACATGAAGTTGGAAGGGATATGGAGGTGGGAGAGGATCTTGGAGGAGTTATGGGAAGGAGGGGGATGAATATGACGAAAATACATTGTATCAAATTCTCAATGAGTGAATAAAAATATATCTTAAATTACATATAAATTTTAAAAACCTTCAACTAAGGACCTGGAGAGGTACTTAACACACTTGCTGCTCTTGCAGAGGCAAAGTTCAGTTGCCAGCACCCATACTAGGTGACTCTCACAACTGCCTTTAACTTCAGCTCTATGGGATCCAACAATCTCTTCTGGACACATACACACACACACACACACAAATACACACATAATTTGAAAAAATGTAAAAACCCTCCAATTAACTCCAATTAACTTCCTTAACTCCAGTTACTGCTTGATGTTGGGAGGACTGGATTTATCTCTTTTCTTGATATTTATTCTTTTACTTGGTAGCCTCATGTTGGGACACTCTATTCTGCCCAGGGCTATTGAAGGGGAACTCCAGTTGGCTTCCTTAAGGAGTTTCCTCAGTTGGTGTCAGCTGGATATTTTAAGTTCCTGATTTAAGCATGTTACTTTTCTGCTGTTATTTGTAAAAAAAAAAAAAAAAAAAAAAAAAAAAAAAAAAAAATCTTGTGAAATAGAGCAAACAATCTTTCTTCAGAGACATTTAATTATGTTTGATTGTTAAGTAAAAAAATCTTATACTGATGGAGCTCTCATTGTACATGAAGGAATTATTTCAGACAATTAGATTATGAGCAAAGGAGACTGAAGGGATTTAGATGAAGTAAAGTTTCTACAGTTCACTTAACCTGGTGAAATGCCTATACTAGGAGACCAGCAGATGTTAAGGTGTACGTATACAACTGAATACCTGAACCTATCACTTAAAAATCAAATATGCCACATATACATAAAATTAAACTCTTAAAAATATTCAGCTAACCCATAGACCTTCAGAAAAGACTAGAGAAATGATACATAGAAAAAATAAAATGGAGGCATAAGCTATAGTCCATGAATAATTATTTTAATTTGCATGTGATATATGCATATGTGGAATATATACACATGTGGTATAAGTGTGTGTACCTCCTCCAGTGAGGTCACACCTCCTAATCTTTCTAATTCTTCTCAAACAATTCCACTCTCTAGTGACTAAGCATTCAAATATATGAGCCAATGAGGTCATTTTCATTCAAACCATCACAGATATACATGTAAAAATCCTTTAAATACTAGCTAATGTAATTTAACAGTGTACTAAGAATTATATGCCACAACTAAATGGAATGTATTCAGTACTCAAAGGGAAACTCAGTATTTGAAAACTCAGTAAGTATTGCACACATTTTAATAGGTCAAAGAAAAATCACATGCGTATAGGGATTGATTGAGGAAAACTGGCAAAATACAATACCTACTCAGGTTTGGGGAAAAAAGAAAAAACTCTGAATGAACTTGGAAGAGAGTGGTCCCTAATTATGATGAAGAGTATCTACAAAAAAATCCTACAGCAAACATGATTGGTCTTGAAAAATTGGTCACTTTTCTTCTATGACAAGGGGCAAACTCTCTTGCTCCCATCATTGTGCTTAAGAGAGTATTGACCCTTTTAGACACTGAGATAAAGCAAGAAAAAGAAAGAAAAGAAAAAAAATCTGTCCATTTTGTAGATGACATGAGATACCTATTGAACACATAGATCTCTTACATTTCTATATATCATCAATTAATATGCATAACCCAAGATTTAAAATGTAATGCCTTCAAAATTATGAAATGCTTATGAGTAAATCAAACTAAACTTTTCTAGAACTGAAAACTGTAAAACACTGAAATCCCAAAGAAGATCTGAATAAATGGAGACATTGTTTTGCCAGTTAGAAAATTCAGCATAGTAAAGACTCCAGTTACATCCCAGTTCACATGATGGTTAATTCCATTCCTATCAAAGTCTGAGCAAAGCTGTTTGCAGATAAAGTTTTTTCTAAACTTTATGTGGAAGCTCAAAGGAATTAGAATAAAATAATTTTGAGAAAGAGAAAGTGTGAACAATCAGTTTACTTGGTTGTAGACATTATTTAATGACAGTCACTATTTGGAGCTGAGGATACGAGGGACACAGATCAATGCAACAGAACAAAGACACATGATTGGAGACCTGTAAGAACTATTCAACACCTACAGCTAATACTACAAACAAATCAGTGATGAAGCAACTAACTACATGGAGGCAGAAAAAATGAACTTTTGAAAATACTGAATCAGTATGGAGGTCCCTCAAGAAACTAAAAATAGCCCTGCCCTACCTTATGACCCAAAAGACTCCAAGTCAACATATCACAGAGACACCTGCACATCAATATTAATTGAACTACTGTTTGCAAAAGCAAATTAGGAAGCAGACTTTGTGTCCATCAACAGAGGAATGGATAAGAGAAAAAGTGGTTTGTATGCACAGTAGATTTAAGTGAAACCCAGACAGACAACTGTTACGTATTTACTCTCATCTGTGGGGCCCTGGTTTTATATATGTTTATAAAATCACATATGAATAGATAACATGAAAGTAGAAGAAACTGTCTAGGGGACAGAGGGGGCTAATGGGAGGGAGACAAAGGAGAGGGGGTTAGTGGGGCTTGAATGGTGTAATACGATCAAAGTACAAAGAGTACCTGCATTGTTGGAACACGGGCAAAGGAATGGTGCTTGGTGAACCACAACTCGGGGAAGTGTGAGGTCCCCTATGTCTACCTTCCAGGCTGATATTTCAGGGGGGCCGCCATGCCAGTTTGTCATGCCCATAGATTCTGGGGATCCAAGCTCCAGTCTTTATGCTTGTACTTAAGTAGCCAGCCATCTCCCTGGCAACTTCTCAAAATCTACACGCATGCCTGCCCTTTGACCTGGCAATCATACCACTGGGTTTTCAACCTCAAGTGAAGATCTGTGTCCACCAAGTGCTGCGCATAAGTGTTTACAGGACTTTCACTTGTGATACTCTGAATCTGAAAGCAGCTCAAATATCTTTTAGTAGATGAGTGGTTAAAGAGAGAATATTACTTAGCAATAAAAAGGGATTATTGGTAGATGCTAAAACATAGGCAGACTTCAAAGGATGTATGCTGAGTAAGAAGCCATTGTCAAAAAAGTAATATTTTTGAAATATAACCATAGACTAGTGTTTGAAAATAGTTCAACCCAGCCAGGAGGATGTAAGTAGAAAGGAATTTTTATTTTTAAAATATTTTTATAATATTTATTATAGTCATTACATGTCCTTACATTTGATAGTCATTACATTACAACTCTGCTCATGATATACAACAGAAGTTCTGTGTATGTATGTATGTATGTATGTATATATATATATATATCATCCCTCATATGAACCCAAACATCCAAAAAGATACAAAACCTCAAATGGAAAATTCCATATCTGACCTTAGGTGGTCATAGCACTAAGGACCCTGAATGAATGACCTCCAGGCTGTGTGGGTCAGCCATGATACCAGTGAGTTCTGTGCTTACGATTCATTTTATTTGTACTTATGTGTGTGTGCACATGTATACACAGATGCCCCTGGAGGGCAGCAGAGGGCTTTGGATAAACTATAACTGAGTTTATCCTAACTACTATAATCCTAGAGCTGGAGTTACAGGTGGTTGTGAACCTCCTGAGGTGGGTGCTGGGAACTGGTCATTAGTCCTATGCAAGAGCAGCAAGTGCCCTTAATCTCTGAGACAGCACACCAGCCTAGTCCTGAGTTTAAACTTGGGGGTCATCCTCAAGCTGTCCCATTTATTAATATGGCGACATTCTAAAACTACAAAGGTAATTGTAACTTGACATGCTTTTTGTGTTCTTACTGTTGACTGTTGAGTCTTACTTGTGTAGTGATAACACATCTGTTGTTGGGCATGAAAGTTGCAAATGAGGAGTTTAAACCCGTGCTAGGAGGGTGGTGACACCAGAGGCATCTTTTACATACAGACATTCTTTGGGCATCCTAAGAACCCCTGGCCAGATACTGTCTTCTTCCTGTGTGTTTCCTTTTTCTAACGCTTTGTAATGCTGTATTGTATTTTGTATTTGAGATTCGTGAAGTAAGTTTCCCTGCACTGTCTTTTAGTACTGCAATATTTTGTTTTCAGTTTTACCTTAAATCTGACACAAGGGGAGTTAAGGATGTGACTAGCATGCCTAGCATGCATGAAACCATGGGTTCAATACTCAGCACCCTATAAGACCAGGCACAGTGGTTCACGCCTGTCATCTTAACACTCAGAAGGTGAGGGCGGGAGAAACAGGAGCTCAAGGGCACCCCTGGCTACACAGCAAGTCCAAGGCCAGCCTGAGCCCTGCTAGACCCTGTGTCAAAACAACAGCAAATCTGGAGGGCAGAGAAGATAGTATAGTGTCTTGAGACACTTGTAGCCACACTTGACCACCTGACTGTGAAAGGAGACGGCTGATTCCCCTTTGATCTGAAGCATGCCCAGCCCCAGACACTAAACAAACAAATAAAATCTAAAAGCATGGCAACACTAACCCAAGGGAACATCCCTCCACTTGTCTTAAGAGGTAAAGTTACCACCAACAGCTCACTTACCTCACTCCCAGGAAGGTCCCTAAGGAAGGGTGCTGTGGCCCTGCCTTGGTGACATTGGCAGGTGCTCCTGTCTTCCATCTGGTCATTCTGGGTTAGTGTTTGCAGAGAGAGTAAAAGGCTCGTCCTGACCTTTGACGCCTTGGGCCGTTCAGGGGCCTCTGAACATCTGTTGGTGTCCCTGCAGCTTCTGAGAGAGACCATGGAGCCTGAACTAGTCCTGCCTGCAAGGCGGAGATCTACCCTCTGTGCCCCAGGCATGGGACTCCTGGGTTTGGGGCTTGTGGGTCTGCAAGGCATGCCTTGGTTTTCGTGGGCCAAGTGGCAGGCAGAGCTGCAGAGGAGGGTACAACTGTTGTCAGCCTGCTGGGTTCCAGGGCTGGTGGTGGAGGTCAGCCAGGGTGGCTCGGGTAAACTCCCAGAAGAGAGATACGAAGTGCTTTCCTGGGTGGCAGTGTGTTTTATGGTCGGTTCACTTTTCCTCCTGTGGTCCGGAGAAGCCAGACGACTGGAGGACAGAGTTGCAGGAGACTGTAGGGGTGTCCAGGATTCCCCACACACATGGCTGGCTGTGCCAACTGTCCACTCCTCACAGTGGCCTCTTGTTGCTGGTGGGGAAGAAGAGAGGAGTTCTGGAAAGTCTGGTCCTAGAACCCCACTCACTAAAGAGGGCCGTTTGGAGCCTTCCCCATCTTTGCTTCTCAGAAAAGCACGCCAGGAGCTCTGGCCTCGCTTGCGCTTCTCTTTTTCTCCTTTGACAGAGCCAGCATTTGTTTTCTCTGTAACTTTCACCTCAAAAAAATTAGTAAAGGTCTTATGGGCTAAGGCCAGCCTTGCTCTGATCTTGCTCTCTGCTGATTTCTGTCTCTTGATGTTGCAGCTTTCTGGGGAAGGTCCTTCACCACTGAGGTCCCCAAATGTCCCCACTTGAATCTCTTGGTGTGCAGCACTAGAATGGGTCTCCAGAGACACACTCTGGTGCATGTGGTGCAGAGGCGGCTCCACCTGGCAGGTACTGTGAGGGACACCTTCCTCGGGGCTGGGGCAAACTGGGTTCAGGCCCTCTGAAGTTAAGGCCTGGCAGCAGGGTATGTTCCCTCCGGGCATCTCCTCAGACCAGGGCCTGTCAGTTCTGAAAGGGGTCGTCTGGAGAAAGGTAGGGCGCCGCTCTGACTCTTGTGTACCCTGCGGAAGCCTGTCACACGGCAGCAGCGTTGTCATGTGGGCTGAAGTCAAGACTTCTGAAACAGCGACCTCTACCTCACCAGCCCATGCACCCTCTGTGCTACACTCGCCTTGTTTGGATTCTGGGCTGGGCGATTCCTGGGTCCCCTCGAGGTGGGAGCCCAAGTCTGTGTGTGCACACTCACACCCTAGGCCCAAGCCTTCCCCGAGCAGCTCCTCCTCCAGTATCTCCTCTGAGTTCAGAGTGTCATCCGAAGCAGTCCTGGAAACCAGACCTCTCATGAGCTCTATGCCTTGGGCCAGCAGCTGAGGAGGCCCATCACCTGTCCCTGCTGTGGAGCACCCTGGCAGCTTACATGCACTGCCATGCACTGAGGCCCTGGGTGACTCACAATCAGTGTTGCCTGTCCCCTTCTCCTCTGGGAAGTCACCAGACTGTGATTCTAGAAGGCAACGGGCCTTCCTTGTAGAGGTGTGCTTGCATTCCTGCTTTACTGCTATCATAACCAGTTTGCAGCTGCGCTTGGTGGCCGCTCTGGGAGCCTGTGGCTGGCCAGATGTGAAAGGCTCCCTGCTGCCCACAGTTCTCTGTGCACACTTACTCCCAGGGCTACAGTAAGGTATTTCAAGTGCTGAGAAACCCAAAAGACTTTGCGAGGCATGCTCCTTGTGTCGGAGGTCTAGAACCACTCCCTCTTCTGCTGCTTCTGAAGGGTCAACTACATTTGATTTCAAAGCAGTCTTTGGGGCATAGGGGCTGCCATTCACTTCCTGGAAACCCACTAGCCTTTCCTTGCATTCAGGCATGTCATCACTAGGGCTGCAGCGGTGTGGGAAGCAGGAGGACCTATCAGGTGGCTTTCTCTCCTCCTTGGGAGCACATTTTGACTGGTTGGTTTTGGTGTACTTTCCTGCCTTGACAGAGATGTTTAGCGGGCACTTTTGTTTACTGATAGCATCATCAGGGTGGACACCATCAGGCTCCTCAAGTCTGCTTACTGGACTGTGTCCTGGCTTGCATTCAGCAGGCCCAGGCACTTCCTCTTGGCTGCCAAACTTCAGCAATTCTGAAGTAAGGTGGAAAGGGTCTGGGCATGACCTAGAAGCCTGTTCTACCTGGTTTTCCAGTGGGAGATCTACACAGGGTGTGTCTTGAGATGTCCTTTTAAAGCTCCAATCACTCAGCTCGCACTCACCCTGCAAAGGAGGGGCCCTGCTTTGAGAAGTAGAAAGTAAATAAGACAGCTGGGTAGGCCCAGGGGGAAGAGTGTTATGAATTATTAGGTGATCGGTTTCTATCCCTTCCCTCAAGTAGGGCCCAAATGCACATTCCTGCCTCAAAGGCTCCTTAGGACAACCTAAAGGAAACACTGGTATAGAATGGGCCCTGACCAGAGTCTTCACGTGCTGGCAGAGGTACCTTTGGGGTGTCTTGCCATCGGCACCAAGATTTTCTGGGACACTATGATGACACTTGGTGTCTAAGAGGTAAGGTGTGCCCAGTCGTGGTTGGCAGGCTACATCCAAGGAGGGATGAACCCAGAGCAAGTCTGTGCCTATTGTGGGCCTTGGAGCAGTCCCCTTTTTAGTCCTGATCCTCAGAGAGACATCAATGTCCTGCAGGCCTATGTGAGGTGGCTCTGCTGCTGCAGCCCTGTCCCAGATGTGTGGCCAGCTCCGACCTAGTTCACAGTGTTGGAGAAAACAGGGCCAAGCCACGGGGACATCTAGATAGCCCTTAGACCTGGCCTTTTGCCACTGCGGACTGCTGTTGCTGGTGGCGCTCTGTGAGAAGCACACAGGCACTGGGACAGACTCCTGTACCAAGCTAGTCGCACAGTCACAGAGGCTTGCTCCATCCCACTGTCCCGCAGCAGCAGTGGCTGCTGACCTGTGCAGTTTACTTTGGTGAGAATCTTCTTCCAAGCCTGGGAGTGAATCCAGCCCTTCCTCCGTAGGGAAGTCATCAACACAGGCTACAGGCTGCCCCTGAGAAAGGTTAACTGCTGAGTCATCACCGCCAGCGAGGTCACCCGGGAGGGACTCTGCATCCGAGGCACTTTCAAAGGGGTCTGTTTTTGTGTCTGATCGACTTTCGCTCTTATGGGACAACGTCTCAAAATCCTCAGGGTCTGTTTCCTGGCGCCATTCTTGCTCCTCTGGCTCTGCTGGGCATGGGCGAAGCTGGTTCTCTCCACTCTCACCTTCACCTGGAGGTGGTGCATCTGGCTCTGGGGTCTAGCAGGACAAGAAAAGAAGAATCAGAGAAAGGTTTCCAGGACCTCAGCACACATGTTTACACCATTGTGCATGCCTTTATTGGAAGGGAATATCCTTCATTGTTTCCCAGATAGCCCCAGGAAGGAAGGGAAGTATAAAGAGCTATCTTGCATTAACAACGAAAACAACCATGGAAGACTGAGGAGATGATTCAGTGAGCAGAGCTTGTCACTCAAGCACAACATCCCTAGTTTGCATCTCTGGGAAATGTGAAAAGCCAGGTGCAGTAGCTCAAGTTTGTAATGCCAGCACTCCTTCCGCCTTCCGCAAGGTGGAGACAGAATAACTAGAAGCTCAAAGACTAAAATTTGGTGTAGGTGACAATAAATACGAGAGACCTGGTCTCCAGCAAGGTGGAAATCAAGGACTGACACCCAAAGTTGTCCTCTGACTTCCACATGTACCCTGTGGCACATGTGTACCCCAACACAGAAATATGAATACACAGATACACAAACATGAAAATCACCATGCACACACACACACACATACAAAGATACAAATACAAACATGAACATACACCACACACATAGCACATACATTCACATACACACACATACACTCATGCATATACATACTCTCACACACACACAAACAGGAATATACAAATACATAAACATATTCATCACACACACACACACTCATACATATACACACCTATACATACATATATACATACAAAGATGAAAAAGGAAAAAAGTAAACAAGCAACAAAGCCATACCGGAGCTATAGGGAGAAAATGTCACACAGGTTAAAACAAAGCCATCAAAAGGCAGAACAGGCCATCCAAACAAGCACAGTCTAAGTAAGCATGGGCACGCTGTGAGTCACAGGGAGGAACATCCTTCTGTGTGAGGTATCCAGCAAGAAGAGACAGATTCATACATGTCTGCCCTAGGCTCTGTCTGTTCTTGTGCAGCCCAGTGGCTTACAGTAAATGCTCTGACATTCAGAATTGTTTCTTGAGTTCGCATAGCTAGAGGGGGAAAAAAGAAAACAAAAGAAGTCTTGAGAATGACTGAGACTGCGGACATGGGATGTTACGTATGCTCAAGGGAGCTTTTGAGAACAAGAAGAAGAACTGTGCAGAAACTTTGCAGCATTTTCTTTTCTACTGTCCCTGTCTCTCTCTGATTTTCTCTCTGTCTGTCTGTCTCTCTCATGTGTGTGAGTATGTGTGTGTTACATAGGGGATCCACATGTGTGTGTCATTGTTTGCGTTTTTGTTTGAGGTAGGGTCTCTCATTGGCCCAGAACTTCACTAAGTAGGCTAGGCCAGCTAGCTAGTAAACTTCTATGGTTCTGCCTGTCTCTTTGCCCACTGCACTGGGTTTTTTTTGTGGTTCTGAAGAATTAAACTTAGGCCCTCATGTTTACTAAGGAAGCAATTTACCAACAACCATTTTCCCAGCTCTCCAGTTACACTTTTTTGTTTGTTTGTTTTGAAGACAAGGTCTCATTATATAGCCTTGTTGTCTTGGATCTCTCTATGTAGCTGAGACAGGCCTCAAACACAGAGATCCATGCCCAGCTTATATATTTCGTAATCCACATTCTGAGCCATGAATTCCCATGCATCTATTTAAAGGGTACAGATCTGAGTTGTGAAAATGGTACCGATCTACAAAGATCTATTTCTTATATTTTTGGTTGTGAGCCTAGCCTTTAACGGCTGAGCCATCTCTCCAGCCCCAAAGATCTATTTCTATTTCTCCTTAAAAGTCACTGTCCCTTCACAGCCAATGTTCTCCCCTTTCTGATCCTTCCCAGGGTCAGAATCTTATTTCTGTTAGTCTTGATTTATAGACCATGGAGTTTGACATGGACAGATCCTGTGATGTTTACTTTTGGGGTCTGGCTTCTTTCCCTCAGGTGTGAAACCTGTCCAACCCTACAGCCTTCAGGCTGCATGTGGCCCATGATAGCCATAAACACTAACACAAAACTGTAGACTTACTTGAAACATTAGACTTTTGTGTGTGTGTCTTTTTTTAAAATGTAGCTGGACTACATTGCTCTGGAGCACAAATTTTGTAGATGGCATCATGTATGTGGTGATGTTCTCAAGGTATACATGCCTGCTAGCATGTGTCAGTGCCAGCAGTAGCCTCAACTGCGAGGTTACATTGTTCCCAGCATTCAGCCATCAAAGTTTCCACCATCCCTCTAAGCCATGGGAAGAGGCACTTGTTCTGAAATCTAGTCAAGAGTTCTCAAATTTTGTACCCTTTCCAAACATGTTTTCCGTGTGTGTGTGTGTGTGTGTGTGTGTGTGTGTGTGTGTGTGTGTGT
>CAJQZJ010032473.1:1557002-1574575 GCA_907164525.1 Lophiomys imhausi
GTGTGTGTGTGTGTGTGTGTGTGTGTGTGTGTGTGTGTGTGTGTGTATGTGTGTGTGCCTGGGTACAAGCATCTGGAGGGCAGAGGTCATCCTCAGAGGCCTTTCCTCCAGCACTTTCCACCCTTTTTGACAATAGCTCTCTTATTGGTCTTGGGCTCCCTGATTCAGCTAGTGTGGCATCCAGTAAGGGCTTATTTTGGCCTTGCTGTTGCTGGATTATAAATACATGCACCACACCCGATTGTTTACAGGTATTGGACCCAAATCCAGGCCATCAGGCTTGAACAGCAAGAGTACTTTACCAACTATGCTATGTCCCCAGCTCCTGACAATAAAATAATTAATAGATAAAATAGACAATTCCACCTGGGGCTGGGAGAGGGCCATGAGGACCCAAGGTTGAGCCCCAGGGTCAGTGAGAGACCTTGTCTCAAGGGAGTAGGGCAGAGAGTAATAGAATAGGACTCTAGACATCCTCATCTGGCTTCCACATATGCACACTGACAAGGACACACACACACACACACACACACACACACACACACACACTAAAATAAACTCCACCTGTTGCAATTAGTACAGCTTTCTATAATATCTATAAACCACTTTGTAATTGTCACTGTAAGTTAATTAATAGCAAATAAATAGAAATAAAATCACAAAATAAAAATTATTAACTCTCACACTAAACTATACTATGACCGAGAAATGATTGGAAGTCAAATTTAAAGGCAAGAAATATTCTTTGGAGTGTGAGGCTTGGAATGTTCTAGATAGGGAAGTATCAGATTCGAATGGTTCTAACAAGGCAGGCTCTCTACCTTTTCTTGGGTTGTGTACTGTCTGAGGCCTCACACACTAGGGCGGGAGTTTGGCTTTTGTCCTCTAACAAACACTGGGCCCTCGTGAGTTTTTGCAGGGCTGAGCTGAGAACAGGATGCCACAGAGAGGAGAGTGAGTGGTTGTCAGGTTCGTCTCTTCTCCCACCTCAGCTTCGAAGCTCCTCTCTTCCAATGTCACTTGAAACGCACCTCCCTTCACCAGATTCCAATCTCCCCTCAACGCCTCCAAACACAGTTAACATTCAGTCTCCACACGTCCTCATCTGCCACTTCCTCTTTTTTTTTAAATGTTAATATTTTTGCACACAATCTGCCCTCTGAACACAACTTCAGCTGCATACACAGGTATCATACAGGTGCTTGAAATTCAAACTTACAACCCCATGCTTGAGCAGCAAGCCCTCTAACCCACTGAACCCTCTCCCCACCCTACAGTCCAGTAGCTTTAACGTGAAGTGTTTTAATGAACTCAGCAATTCCAATTTTTTCCTAATTCCCATTATGATTTCCTACTTGACCAAAAAAATTTTTTTTTTTTTTTTTTTTTTTTGGTTTTTCGAGACAGGGTTTCTCTATTTAACAGCTCTGGCTGTCCTAGACTCGCTTTGTAGACCAGGCTGGCCTAGAACTCGCAAAGATCCACCTGCCTCTGCCTCCCAAGTGCTGGGATTAAAGGCGTGCGCCACCACCGCCCGGCTCAAAAATTTATTAGAAGAATATTTTAATAATTTTTTTTTTTAGTTTCAGATTTTTAAAAATTATGCTATGGTCTGAGATGTTGCCTGTATGATGCATATATTCTGAAATTAGTTGAAACTGGTTCTGCTGCATGGTGCAAGACCTAATTTCACAAATGCCCAGAGGTGTTTGACTGAGTCTGACTATTGTAATAGCGCACTGCAGGCTTAAATGCTCATTAGAGGAAGCCTGTTGGCTGTTGTTTAAATCCCAGGCGACCTTGCTAGTTTCCCCAGTGCTATGAAGAATGCTGAGCGAGGACTTATCCGTTTCCTCCTTTACCCCTGTCATTATCAGTGTACACACTTCAGCCTTCCCTTAGTGAGTCAAGGACCGACCAATTTAGCACTGTCAAATCATCCTGGAACTTTATTCTACTTTAGGACTTTACTGTCCTGATAGCGGCTTTTCCTTTAAAGGCTATATTCCCACACAGCAGTTTGCTTTCAACTTCCTGTGTGTTTTTCATAATCACATACAGTAGGTTTCCAAAATTCAGTCTTTCAGTCCCTTCTACCCAGAGTTTAGCCACGAACATTTGCTGTGATGACTGACGTGTCTGGATTACAGTTTCTGCCCCTGTTCCTGCTCTCTGAACTCCTTTTGGTTTATGCCCTAGGAACATGGGCCAGACATTCAACGACAGTGGGGTAAAAGGCTAAGTCTTAAGGGATGCTGTCTTTTATCGCAGGTCTGGATGTTTTGCTGCAGGGACTGTTTGGGAGACATCTTGTTCCTGATGGTCCCAGAATCACAGATTCCTGCTCTGCAGACATTGACCTGCCTCCTGCTCCCTCAGCACTAGGTCAGCTTGCTGGAACTAATGACCCTCATATTGCCAAGTCAAAGGCTTTTCGTTCTTCTTGCCACCTCTCTACCCTCTCTTCCTCTTACTCTGTGTGTGTGTGTGTGTGTGTGTGTGCACGCCCGCATATGTGTGTGTATGTGTGTGTGTGTATGTGTCTGTGTGTGTGTGTGCACGTGCTGTATTTGGTGTATTTGTTTATGGATGCATGTGTATGCACTGATGTGTATGCACACATGTGAGGGTGTGCATGCATCTGTATGTGTGAAGGCCAGGCGATGACATGGGTATTTCTTTTTTCATGTCTCCACTTCTCTTTTGTTTTATATCCCTGGCTGTTCCTGAACTCACTCTGTAGACCATTGCCCTTGAACTCAGAGAGATCCTCCTGCCTCTGCCTCCCTGATGCTGGGATTAAAGGTGAATGCCCGGCTATCCGCCCTCTTTTTTTTTTTTTTTTTGAGATAAGGGCTGTCACAAAACCTGGAACTCACAGATTTGGTAGCAAGTGGACCTGTGAGCTACAGAGATCCCTCTGTTCTGTCTGCCCTGCACTAGAATTGTAGGCAAGGGCCTCCACACACCAGTTTTTGACATGGGTGGTAGGGATTTGAACTCAGGTCCTCCTGTTTGCACCACAGGCACTTTACGGACTGCGCCGTCTCCTCAGCCCTCCTTGCTCTTAATTTTAACTATTGATAATTGGTATAAGGAAACCATGCAGACTGCAAGTTTTGACACTCACTTGTGAAATTCCCAAGAGCTAATGTTTTTTGTAATTGTTCCCTGTAGTCCCTCTTTGTCCCTCCCTGAGTGCCCCTCTGGCCACCCCCAGATGATCTTTGCTTTCTGCCACCCCAGACTAGTTTGTATTTTATGGAAATACTGTCTTGCAGTCTGCATTTGGGGGCCGGAGGACACTGTTCTTTCCACTCAGTGCAGCCACACTGAGCTGTGTCCCTGCTGTCCACTGCTCAGTACAGTCCCTTTCAGGGCCACCAAGCATTGTGCTGCATAGACGCTCTTATTCCAGTTTGCTTCTGCGGTCACCTGCTGATGGTATCTCAGTCACGCAGATTTTGGCCTTTCAAATAAAGCTGTGGCAAGGTTTGCGCACAAGTCTCTTTTGTAGCCATATGCTTGTGTTTCTCTTGCATAAAAACTGAGGCAAGTTGAGATGCCCTTCTGCGTTACACGTAGATATTCAACTTCTTTACCTTTTCAATATTATATATTGTTTGTCTATTTTGTGTATGTGCATGAGTGTTCGGGGGTGGGGTGGGGTGCACATGCTTGCCGCAGTACACACACGTGGAGGTCAGAGGACAGCCTATGGGAGTTGGTTTTCTTTTACCACCATATGGGTCCTGGGATCAAACTCAGGCCATGGAGCTTAGCAGCAGGCACATTTATACACTGAGCCATCTGGTTGACCCACGTTTAATTTCTTAAGGAGGCACAAACAGTTTTCCATTCCTTCTTGGTAAGTGTGGCCACCATCACGGCAAGAGGCATGGCCTCTGTGACCTTCCACTGCATGTGAAGTGTTGTGATCTTAACTTGCATTTCCTTCAATGACACATGATGTTGAACATCTTTTCTTTCATAAGATTATTTTCCCATCTATCTGCAAACTCTTTGATGAAGTATTTGTTCAAATTTTCTGCTTATTTATTTGAATATTTATTGAGGTACCATTTCACTGTGTAGCCCTGGCTGGCCTGGAACTCACAGATATCTGCCTGCTTCTCCCTGTTGAGTGCTGGGATTAAACATCCAGGATTAATTGGATTAAAATACCACACATGGGTATTTATTAATGTTTTCGTAGTTGATTAATTTTGAACCCAGAGCTCACTGGTTCTGCTATTCCAGCTAGTTAGTTGGCTTGCTCTAGAAATCTCTTTACCTCTTGCTCTCTGGCATTACAGGCAGCTGCTATGTCAGCCCAGCATTTGCTTGGGTTCTGGGGATCCATATCTGATCTTCCTGCCTGTGGATTGAGTGTGCTTTTATGTCACTGGTCTTTGTAGATCACTTGTGTTTGTCACATTAATAAAGTGCCAACATGAGATCACTAAGATTTTTCCTGTCATTTTGTCTAGACTATATTAGGACAAATAAGGCCCCTCCTTCCAGAAGATAGTCTCATTTCTGAAACCTGTGATCTTTCCTTTCATGGCAAATAAGCCTTTTTAGAAGTGACTAAAGGACCTAGGGGGCAGAAGTTACCTTGCAATGTCTCTGTGGGGCCTTATGAGGGAAAACAAGCAGGCCTGAGTCCAGGAAGGTGTGGCAGTGGGAACAGAAGACTGGGTGTTCAGGGAAGGGCCTTGAGCCAAAGAAATATGAGTGGGACCATTCCTAGCAGGAGCTGTTTCACCCCAGAGCAATCAGAAGGGAACAGTCCTGCCTACACAGTACCCGGAGAGATGCTTGTTGGATTTTCTGACCTCCAGGACTGAACAACAGTGAGCCTATGTTGTATTAAACAACAATGTTTGTAGAAATTTGTTACTATCGCAATAGGACATTGACAGGTAGACCAGCTGTGGCCTTGACTTAATCTGTTCTACCTCCCACCCTGCCCTGTGTGTGGGGTGTGTGTGTGTGTGTGTGTGTGTGTGTGTGTGTGTGTGTGTGTGCGCATGCGCACGCAGGTTAAGATCTTGCTGTGTAGCCCAGGCCACCCTTGAATTCTTTTTTTTTTTTAAAGATTTATTTATTATGTATACAGAGTTCTGTCTGCAGGTATATCTGCAGGCCAGAAGAGGAGACCAGATTTTATTATGGATGGTTGTGAGCCACCATGTGGTTGCTGAGAATTGAACTCATGACCTCTGGAAGAGCAGCCAGTGCTCTTAACCGCAGAGCCATCTCTCCAGCCCTACCCTTGAATTCTTGACCCTCCTGTCTTGGCATTCCGAATGCTCTGTCTCTGTCTCTGCCCCACACAGTGATGGAGTTACAGGTGTGTGCGGTCCTGCGTGACTCTTTAGGTGGGTGCTGGGATTTGAACTGAAGTCCCCATGCTTGCACAGCAAGTACTTTATTCCACTCAGCCTGTAACAATCCCAAGAGTTTGATCTCTTAAGAGATTAGATCAATAAAACAGAAGAGAATCCTGTAAAAGGGAAGACTGACAGGGTGAAATTTACAATATTTGCTCTGTGGGAAATAGTGTTAGGAAGATGAAAAGACAAACTGAAGACTGGGAGAAATTTGTACAAATGTCTGTGTGACAAAGTTCTAGAGTTACAATATATAAAGAACACCCAGAACTCAATAACAAGAATAAGTTAGAAAGTAGGCAAAAGACATCATTTACTTTTACTATACATGATACACAAATGGGAATAAGCATATGGAAAGATAGTCAACTTTCTCTGCCAATAGGTAAATTCAAATTAAAATCTCACTACAACACATCTCCCAGAATGGCTGAAAAATAAAAGTGACAACATCAAAAGCTGGTGGGAAGGAGAGGGACTGGGTTGCTCACACACCTCTGGTGGGAGGTGCAATGATTCTTCCTTCCTTTTCTCTGCCTCTCTTCCCACGCCTCCAATGACAGCAACAGACCTCAGGGGCTCATGTATACGCTTAACAAGCGGGCGTGGAGGAATGTAGTCTGGGTTCTGAGAAGCAGGGGGCAGCCACACATGTCAGCCTGTATTACTTAGAAGGAGGAGGTGATGGGGAGTTAGCTCACTGTACTTACTTACAATGCAAGCAGGAAGACCTGAGTTCACTCCCCAGAACCCCTGTGGAAAAACTGGGCATGACGGCATCTGCTTATAATCCTACTCCTGGGGAGACAGAGTCAGGAAGATCTCTGGGTTTCCCGGCCAGCTTGCCTACCCTTTTCAGCAAGTTCTTGGCCAATTGAAGTCCTGTTTCAAAAATCTAAGATTGGTGGTTCCTGAAGAACACCCAACGTTGACCCCTGACCTCAGTTGGCACATATGTGCCCGGTGTAGCAGGAAACAACAAAGTGGGACCAATGCCTCCACATATATGTTGTAGCATATGTGTACCCACTTACACCACACACACACACACACACACACACACACACACACACACACACACACCTGTAGCCAATAGAAGAACCCAATGCTGCTGAAGAGCTGCTCACTCTGATTCACTTTGTTCATCCAGAGTCTTAGGGAAGTCATCCCACACACAGCAATGAGGTGGCTCACAGTAGCCCTCAGTCACTACACCATAAGCCATGAGTCAGTAGTCTAGGCTTCTAGCCTAGGAATGGCCAGCATATTAAAATGCTTATGCTGGGACATCTTCACCTATGTCCTTTCTGGCGTCCTCAGTGTCTTTGCTTTTAAGGAATATTTTCACTGTATAAAGCATTGGCAATTGACAGGGCAAATTCTGTCAATTCTGAAGATTTTCATTTGATATAGATTGTTTTTTCTTTCAGTAATTAAAAAGCACTCATTTTTGCTCTTGCCTCTGTTGTCTTAGGTGAGAAATTGCTACCATTCAAATTATGAGGGAGCTTTGTCAGGAGTAAGGAGGAGCTTAGCTGGAAGGGGTGGAGGGAAATCTGATCAAGGTATATATGTATATTTATATATGTAATTTAATAATATGCTATTTATATAATAACATATAATTTAATAATATATATCTTGATCAGATTACATATATTATATATATTAAGTATACATATATTTAATTTAAAATCATTTTCCTTGGACTGCTGTCAGAATTTTTCTGGTCTTTAGTTTGTAAAGCTCATTCATAAACTAGTCTGGTATTACTCTGTCTTGGCATGGAATTCTTGTTTCTCCTACTTGGAGTTTGATTAACTACTCAAATCTACAAGTGTATAACTTTTGTCAAATTTAAGACATTTTTAGCCATTATTGTTTGAATATGTTTGAGCTCTCCATTCTCTCTCTTCTCCTTTGAGACAGATAGTACGCGAGTCCCTCCATTGTGACTTCTGCGGCACCTAAAACTCTAATGGTGTTACAAGGTCACCTGTCTCTTTGGTTCAGGCTGGTAGATTCTATGGATCTACCTTCAAAATCACTTATTTTTTTCCAAGACATGGTTTCTCTGTGTAACAGGTCTGGCTGTCCTGGACTTGCTTTGTAGACCAGGCTGGCCTCGAACTCATAGAGATCCGCCTGCCTCTGCCTCCCAAGTGGCAAAATCACTTATTCTATCCCGTACCTTCACCACACTTCCTCAGAAGATGTCAGAAAGGATTTTTTTCTAACATTATACTTTAAAGTTTTTTGTTCATTTTTCTTAGAAAGAATTCCACCACAACCACCATTTTTGCTAGGGATGGACAGTGGGGTGGGTACAGAATTTTGGAGATATGAATTCTCTGCAACATGGATTTATAATCTTTTTTCAAGACCCACTTGGTGTGCTCCATTCTCCTTGCTTTCATCTTTTAACAATTACAAAAAGAGATAGTAATAAAGAAAATAAACAAAAGAGAATTTATTGTTTTTTTCTATTGCTTTTATTTTCTGTATGTTATTAGTTTCAATAAATCTTTAAGTATGTGTTGAAGCATTTCCCAATGGCTCTTTTTTATGATTCTGGAATTGAACTCAGGGCCTCGTATATGCTAAGCAAGCATTTTACCCCACTGAGTCATGCCCCACTGGTTTCCATGTTCAACTTCCAGGTAGGTCCTAAGGACACGTCCTAGGAAAAACAAGCCCTGTAACTAATTCTGCCATCTTGCTTGGAAGTAAGGGTTGCTGCAGGGAGAGGTGGAGGCACAGCCCTCATCTGGGCCTTGGTGATCACAGACAAGAGGCAAGCAGAGTATCAACCAGTCCACTCTTCATTCCTTCTATCATTCCTTCACAGATGGACAATGAAGGAAAAGGGAGGGTACAGGCACAGCAGTGGGCAGGTATTAATGCCTCACACTGACTCCTCTCATTAAGCCTTCTTGCTATTGGCTGAGGGCAAGCTCAGTTTCCTCTGTCCCCGCTGACAGGCAAAGAAACCAGAGCCCAAGAGCCTCTACCCAACTGAGCAGGGGTAGGACCCTGCACTTCTGCAGGGGAATTGTCCTTAAGAAGTGCACAGGGGCACTGCCTGCTTCCTCAGAGCAGGTGGAGTGTCAGCTAGGCCCTTGGTCCTGCTGAGACCATGGAAGGGTCATGGTTGTAATTGTTGTAATTGCTGTTTGGCCAGCAGCTACGGGCCGATGGGCTTTCCTGAGCCTTTGTGGGCTGATTCTATGGGGTGCTATTGTGGACTGTGGTTAGAACTTCTCTAGCATGTGGGGACCCAGGAGGAAACGAGATGATTAGTGACTCAAGTCCTGAGGTCCCTGAGTGGCTGCCAGCTACTTCTTCCCTCTTGGGGTGTTTCTTGCCTGTGTGCTGTTGTTATGCCTACAGTTGGTTCCTGTAAAGGGGGTGTTGCAGGAACAAGATTTGCTCCATCTTTAGTGAGATCAGAAATCTTTTTTAAATGTCTCTAAGAAATGTTTAAATGTGTGCTGGCTAGCTTTGTCAACTTGACACAGGCTAGAGTCATCTGGACCCTCAGCTGAGAAAACGCCTCCACCAGACTGGCCTGCGGGGTAGCCTATAGTGCATTCACTTGATAATTATCAATGTGGGAGGGTCAAGGTCATTTATGGATGGTACCATCCCAGGGCTGGTGGTCCTGGGTGCTATAAGAAAACAGGCTGAGAAGCCATGGGGAGCAAGCCAGTAACAGGACCCCTCCACAGCCTCTGTATCAGCTCCTGCCTGCAGGTTCCTGCCTTGAGTTCCAGCCCCGACTTCCCTCAATGAAGGACTATGACCCTTTCCTCCCCAAGTTGCTTTTGGCCATTTTATTACAGCAACAGAAGCCTAAAATGAAAAATTCATAGTTTACTTTTTTCTTATGAAATTTTTTGGATAGACTTTTGAAAATATGTTGTTCATATCTGGCATATAGAAAACATGAAAAAAAAGCCTTTATGTATGTATACATACAAGAGACAAATGTTATGCTTTTTCAAATTCAAACTTATACATATATTACATGTTATTGTTCAAAGTGATCTAGACTCAGAGATGCTTGTTTGATTAATCAATAAATATGCTCATGGATAGCCAGTGTCCTAAGGCTAGCAAGTACAGTTTCATATGCTATTGTAGGTCTCAATGACTGTAATGCCTGAAGAAATTAAGAAGAAAATCACTTCTGATGCCAGAGTAAGTGACTTTCTCTCCTACTCAGCAAGATTCATTCATCTATTCCAGGCAAGGAACAGTCCTTTTCCTGCCTCAGTTCTTAACCTAAGCAACTCGCCAAGCAGGAAACACATTGCTTATATGGATTACACTCTATTTCTCTCCAGGTCACCCATGAGGAAGGGGTCTGAGGAGATGTGTCAGTTGTTAAAGTGTCTGTCATGCAAGATGATGACCCCCAGCACCCACTGTATAAATCCCAGGTGTGGTGGCATGCACCTGAAATCCCAGACTGGGCAGAAGGATCCATCCAGATGGGATCTGGGGCTTGATAGCCAACTACCTTAGCTAATCACATGCAGTCAGGAAGCAGAGACAGAAAGACAGATGGGGAAAGGGGGGGGAGGGAGAGGGAGAGAGAAAGAGAGAGAGAGAGATGCCATCATGTTGGTGCATGGCTCTATTTCTCTGTTTTATTCCGTCTGAGGTCCCAGCCTATGGATGGTTGCCCACAGTTAGGGTAGGCCTTCTCCATTCAGTTAATCTAGAAACTCCCTCATAGTCATGCCCAGGGACTTGTCTCTTTAATCATTCTGGACCCTGTCAGGTTGATACTATTAACCATCACACCCCATGAATATGATTGTTACTTGGCAAAAAACAAAACAAACAAAAACAACAACAAAAAACCCTCTGACTTTGTCGATGTAATTAGGGAAATGATTCAACTGGCCTTGAGGTACAGAACACACCTTGGTGAGCTGTAGCCGCCGAGACCCCGACAGCTGTCCCTCTCAATACATCATGTCATGGTGCTTCAAGGAAAACCCTCTCTGTGCTCAAATAGCTCAAGTACGGAACTCACCACAGCATCACTTTTGCACACAGCCATTGCCCCTTGAGTGTGACCACCTTTGGGTGTGTGATTAGCTTGCCCCACCCACTCAGCAAATCTAGTGTGAGCTTTATCTTAAGGCCAAGTGATTAGTAACTTCAATTACACCTGTAAGATTCTCTTAGCAGCTAGTATTTCACACTCCCCTGGCCTAATATTGGGAGGTAATGAGATTCCTGGGTACCATGGCAGGTGACCAGGACACTGCTTTTGTCTTTACACCCAATGAGTGGGTCAAAGAGAGATACTAACAGGCAGTTTTAACAGCATGCTGATTGGGTCTGGGTCAGCACAACTGGTTCTGAACGTCACCTAGGAGATGGTGAGGACACACTTAAGTATACCTGTGAGGGCGTTTCCAAGGAGGATTAAATGAAACAGTAGACTTGACAAGATCTAGGATAACCTAGCAGACAGGTCTCTGGGCATGTATGCAGGAGTTTCTAGATTAAGCTACGTGAAGTGGGATAACCTGCCTGCAGTGTGAGCACAGCTACTCCATGGACTGGAGGCTTCCATTGTATAAAATGGAGGTGTGAGTGAAGTTTTGGCCTCTTGCTACCAACCGTCATAAACTGTTTAGGATAACTAAGAAATGGAAACTAATAGTCATGCAAGCATGTCATTTTGTTAGGTACTATGACAGTCTATCACAGTTATTTTCTAAGCTACTCAGAAACCAAGTTGCTAAGAGACAAGCAACATTTGCTTATCTAAGTATAAGAGATAGATAGGGCATCTTCAAAAACCTCAAGAGATCTGCAGAATATGGCATTCAAAGATGTTTTCTTAACTTAAGATTTTTTTTTTTCGAGACAGGGTTTCTCTGAATATCTCTGGCTGTCCTGGACTCACTTTGTAGACCAGGCTGGCCTCGAACTCACAAAGATCCACCTGCCTCTGCCTCCCAAGTGCTGGGATTAAAGGCATGCGCCACCACCGCCCGGCAACTTAAGATTTTTTGATATCGAGACATGTCAGCTCCTGACAGCACCCCCTATTCTACTCCAAGTAGAAGATGAGCATCGAAAAATCTCCAGTGGGAGATGGTTGAATTGGTGGTAAGCCTTTCTCTTGGCAAGAAAAACCCCTTGCTTCAATTATAGACAGACTGCTGTCCAAAAAGGACAAAACTTGGAAGCAGGTAAGTCGACAGCCTAGCTCTACCAAGACAGGGTAGGTAAGTCCTTCATAATTCCTGCTCTACAATCAATGTCTGTCAGAAAAATGGGGCCAAATGGCTGAAGATTGATGCTGTAATGTATGGAGAGAAAATGGGAACTGTCCAGGCAGCCACTGGTATGTCATTTCTTAGTTTTGGAAGCTGCAGGCCCTGTACTTCCTATAAAATCAGATATATTTATCCCTCTCAGGTCTCTGAGGTGGTTGAAGAATAGATAGCTAGAGTCTCATAGTTAAATTTTGAGTTGCTTAGGAATCAAGAGGGTGTTCTGGATCTAAGAAGATATTTTTAAAATTGTGAGGCAAGTTAGTATGAAAGCTGAGTTAGATATAGAACTTTAAACTCATGGAGATGGTTAGATAGTAGAATGTTAAAGTCAGGTGCCAAATACATATGGACTGGACACTGGAAATGTATGCTAAGCCATATAAATCTCATAATTGTGGCCTATTTATTTCTGTTGTTTTGTATTGTATTTATAGTTATAAGAGAAAGAACCATTTGTTGGACTGAAAGGGAGAGCTGTTGGGGGGGAAAAGAAATACCTTAAACTAAAAAAAAAGAGAAGAGAAGAGGATGGGGGGTTGAGGGGGAGGAGGGTGGAAGGGTGGGACTGGAGTGGGGAGTAGGGAGGGGATTGTGATTGAGATGTAACTTGAAGAAATGAATAAATTATTAAAAAAACAAACAAAAAATCATATATTTCCATGAACATCCAAATGAGGATAATAACAAGAACTTGTGACAGGCTGGTGAAACCCGTTAGATTGCCTGAGAGAATTGAAAATAAGTAAGTTCTTTCTACAGAATGTATACTCTTTTTAATCCTATACGATTGATATAATAGCAATGCTGCTGAAAATAAATCCACATTCCCCAAATATAGCACACACAGAATCCAAGCCTCATAGACCACAAGCAAGCAAATAAACAAGCAACAAGAAAAACCTACAGATAGCAAAACAGCAACTAACCTCCAATAATGGAAATATTGGATAGACGATCTGATGGACAGCTGTTCTTAGAATCATGGAACCATCCACAGATGTTCAAGTTCATAATCTGCCTACGCTTATCATTCTATGTGTTTTGTCATCTCTAAATTATACAATTTACATAACATGTGAATCATTGTTATACTGTATTGTTTTGGGAATGACAAGAAGACATTTCTATTGTTTATAATAAATGCATCTTGAAAATAAAAAAAAAAAATGGGGGTGTGAGCTGAGCAGCCGAAAGCATTTCCTTCTGCCTTCTGACTGTAGATGCAATGTGACAAGCTCCCTGTGCTGCCCATGTGGCCTCTGCTACCATGCCATCCCACCCATGATGGACTGTACCCCAACTGTGAGTCCTTCAGCTGCTCTTGTCAGGTATCTGGGCACAACAGTGAGAAAAACAACCAATGCATGGGCATAAACCAGCCAAAGTTCTGCCCTGCATGTCTATGTGGTTGTTGAGGCCTGCTCATTTAAAACAACTGCAGCCATTTTGTATTCAGTCTCCATTTTGATCATAAGGTAAAATTAAGTTCAAGCTCTCAGGCTTTGCCTCCCAGATGTAATTATTCATGCTGACATTGAAAAATTATCCTGAAAGGTCAAACTGACCTACTATTTCAACTGTCTTATTATGACTGTGTGGTGCTCACACTTTGTTATCTTAGTACTATAGAAACCCGTAGCCACAACTCCAGTTACCTCACTTAGGACCAATCAGCTTAAAGGTTAGCTCATAACGCTTTCTCTAGTTAGCCAACTACACTTGGAATGTAATACTGCCCTCCTACACTTGGTTTTTCCTATAAAAAGCCTACCCAATGTCATAAAAAGCAGGCCAATGTCATAGTTAGGCTCCTGAAACCTCTCTGTGGCTCTAGTCATGTTGGTCATGATCAGTCTTGGGGTATGTGTTCAGTAAACCACCCATATATGACTAGATCATTGTCTGAGTGATTTGTGTGGCTGTTCCTGAACCCGAACACTGCCTTAGCTTCTACTGATAGAATCAGAACTGTAATGGGCAGTTATAACAAAGGTGCAGCTCGATAAGAGTAAACATGCAGCACTGGACAGCTCCAGCAGTGTTGTTGGGTACTGCAGTCCTTTCAGGGGGACCCCTACTCCTTAGTCCTGAGGAGCCTGCCGCTCCAGCCTATAGCGTCTCTTTGGCCTGTCACCTTGTTGTCCTGCCCATTGACTTTTAACCTCATGGATACCAATGGGCCTGATTTATGGTTTGTAATGTGATGTCCAACCAGAACTTAACACTGTCCCTCTCTCTTCTCCTTGACTATCAGCTCAGCAGCTGGATCAATGCTCTTCCCCCATGCAGCCCTCCCAGCCTACAGCCATGTTCCTTCCTTTGCCTGAAGACACATTCCCTGTCTTGTGTTGGGGCTATGCTCCATTCCAGGCCCCGAGCTCAGCTCTGGGGGTGTAAGACAGATACAGGGTCAAATCACATCTCCACTGTCAGCTTACCTGCGAAATCCCCATGACTAAAAGTAAGGGTTTGGAATGATGTGTGTCAACACATATGGCAGAGCCCAGCACACTATCAGGATATCCCACGATGCTGGTTCCACCTATACCTACCACCACTTCTGTAACAGACTTCAGAAGACCTACCATGTTCCTGGCCTAGCTAGGGTTGTAATAACAGCATCTTTAAGCTATGGACCAGGGAGAAAGTGCAAATAAAACCAAGTGACCACTCTGCAAATGAAAAGAAAGCCACTTTCCTGATTGGTAACATTTTAAAATATTAATTTCAGCATACACAGATGTAAACCTGTCTTCTTCCTATACTTGTATGCATCTTCAAGAATGCGTGCCAGACAGCATGGAGGGAGGACCACCTAAAACACAAACAGCTGAAATAAACCTGCTGCATTTGGCCGTGCACAGCCTTGTGTTCAATGTCTCATTTGGTCTTCCCACTCGCTTTAGGTACTATCTTCATCTCTAGTCTTCAAATGCAGCAGCAATATGGTGTTTTAGAAAGACTCTTGTGGTGATTTGAATGCAATTAGCCCCCCATAGGCTCATAGATGAATGCTTGGTCATTAGAGGGTGGCACTACTTAAAAGGCTGAAGAGGTGTGGCCTTGTTGGAGGAAGTATGTCCCTGGGGATGGGCTTGGAGGTTTTCCTATAAGCTGAGAGGAGAAAACCATTCTAGATACAGTTGTGAGTTAAATGACCCAGTAAGTGAAGCCAGATATGGTGGCGCACGCCTTTAATCCCGGCAGAGGCAGGTGGATCTCTGTGCTCGAGGCCAGCCTGGTGTACAGAGAGAGTTACAGTACAGCCAGCCAGCCAGGATTACACAGAAAAACCTTGCCTTGAAAAACCATAACAAACAAACAAGTAGGTGTTAAGATGGCCTTGAAGGAGTGCACACTCAGCAACTGTTAGACCTTTCCCCCTTTTCTTTCTTCATTTTAAAACTTTGTTATGAGCGGCTGATGAGTGAATGTGGGTGCACCGTGAGACAGCAAGCGATTGCAAGTCAGAGGACAAGAAAGTCACTTCTCTCCTTCCAGCCCTGTGGGCTCTGGGCTTTAAACTCGGGTTGACAGCCATGGTGGCAAGTGCCTTTAGCCCAAACCATCTCCTCATCTCCCCTTTCTTTTGAAACTAAGTGTATGAAGCTTGGGACGAGCCAGGCAATGTAACACACATCTGCCTTCGGTTCAGGGACCATCATGGGCATGAGCACCACAGCTCCACCTGAGGCCTCCCCTCTGTTGACTGAGGAGACTTCCTGTCAGTCAGAAAGTGATGGAAAAAATTATTCCAAATAAATATGGTCACACATGTCAAATATCTTTAGATATCTAGACGAGCAGTTGGCAGTTCCTGAGTGAAATCCAGCCGGACACCTTTTGTGTGAATAAAGTTTTATTGGACACACTGGCCCACATGCTTTTGTAGGTTACAGCTGCTCAGACTACTTCTTTAACTGAACTGTGCCCTCCCATGGTTTCTGTGTTGAAGTTCTAACTCCAAATGAGCTTGTATCTGGAGGTAGGGTCTTCAGTAAAGTAATAAAGGTTATATGAACTCATCAGATGATTGGCTTGGTCTCCCTATAAGAAAAGAGAGGCCCCTCGTAGGAGTGTTTGCTTCTTTTTTCTAGCTCTTCCAGTTCTGCTGTTAATTTAATATGAGCTGTCACAATTTTCTTCTTGAAGGCACTTAGGGCTATGCACTTTCCTCGTAGCACAGCTTTCATTGTGTCCCATAGGTTTGGGTATGTTGTGCCTTCGTTTTTGTTGGATTTTAAGAAGTCTTTGATTTCCTTCTTTATTTGTTCTCTGACCCAGTGGTCATTGAGTAGAGAGTTGTTCAGTTTCCATGAATGTGTAGGCTTTTTGTTATTTCTGATGTTGTTGAAGTCCAGATTTAATCCATGGTGGTGTGATAAGATACAAGGGGTTATTTTAATTTTCTTGTATCTGTTGAGGCTTGCTTTGTGTCCAACTATATGGTCGATTTTGGAGAAGCTTCCGTGAGGTGCTGAGAAGAAGGTGTATTCTTTTGTGTTTGTGTGAAACGTTCTGTAGATATTTGTTAGGTCCATTTGGTTCATGATCTCTGTTAGACTCATTATTTCTCTGTTTTGTTTCTGTCTTGATGATCTGTCCATTGTTGTGAGTGGGGTGTTGAAGTCTCCCACTACTAATGTGTGGGAATCAATGTATGGTTTAAGCTTTAGAAGAATTTCTTTTACAAATGTGGGTGCCCTTGTATTTGGGGCATAGATATTCAATATTGAGATGTCCTCTTGATGAATTTTTCCTTTAACGAGTATGTAATGCCCTTCCCTTTCTTTTTTGATTAACTTCAGTTGAAAGTCTATTTTATTTGATGTTAGGATGGCTACTCCTTAAGAAATTAAATGCCAACAAACCAAATAATCCAATCAAAAAATGAGGAACACAGCTAAACCGAAAATTCACAAAGGAGGAATTTCTAATGGCTGAGAGAAACTTAAAGAAATGCTCAACATCCTTAATCATCAGAGAAATGCAACTCAAGAGGACTCTGAGATTCCATCTCATACCTGTCAGAATGGCTAAGATCAAAAAGTCAAATGACAGCACATGCTGGTGAGATTGCGGAGAAAGGGGAACACTCCTCCATTGCTGGTGGGAGTGCAAACTTGTACAACCACTATGGAAATCAGTCTGATGATATCTTAGAAAACTTGGAATAGCCTTACCTCAAGACCTAGCCATACCACTTCTGGGTATAGATCCAAATGATTCCTCAACAAATCCCAAGGAAGTTTCCTCATCTATGTTCATAGCAGCCTTATTTGTAATAACTAGAAACTGGAAACAACCCAGATGTCCCTCAACTGACCAATAGATTAAAAAAAAAAAAGAACAAAACAAAACTGTGGTATATTTACACAATGGAATACAGAAACAAGGAAATACAGCTATCAGAAACAAGGAAATCATGCAATTTGCAGCCAAATGGATAGAACTAGAAAAGTTCATCCTGAGTGAGCTAACCCAGATTCAGAAAGATGCACATGGCATCTACTCACTTACATTGGATTTTAGCCATATAGTACAGGATAACTATCCTACAACCAACACACCAAAAGGAACAGGAACATAGATTTTGTTACCTATAAGTGGGATACTTTGCCCTAGTGGTGCTGCCATGTAGGCCCCCAGTGCATGAGGAAGCTCTTAGCCCTCATATGACTGCTGAACTGGGGGTGGGGGGCTGATATGTAGGGATACCCCACTCTGGAGGAGTAAGATAGGAAGAAGAGGTAGAAGGGGGTAGGAGGGTGGGACTTGGAGGAGTAGAAAGAGGGCACTGTGATAGAGATGTAACTAATAAACAAAAAGAAAGAAAGAAAGAAAGAAAGAAAGAAAGAAAGAAAGAAAGAAA
>CAJQZJ010032473.1:1574585-1591034 GCA_907164525.1 Lophiomys imhausi
AAAGAAAGAAAGAAAGAAAGAAAGAAAGAAAGAAAGAAAGAAAGAAAGAAAGAAAGAAAGAAAGAAAAGAGAGGCCAAGGATGTTTGTGCACAGGACAGAGTTTATGCAGGGATACAATGAGAAGGCAATATCTACAAATCAGAAGGAAGAACCTCACCAGAAACCCTCCCTGAATGTCATCCCACTCTCAGACTTCTGCTTCTGGGCTGCCCATCACTGTCTCCCTGTTATCTCAGTGAACACTGACTGAAACAGACTCCAGAGTCATTGCCGGAGAGCTATGAATACATCATTTAGTCAGCAACGCCAAAGAAGTCTGTTATCTAGCCTGTCACAGAGACAGCTTGCCAACCCTTGATTTAAACGTTTCTAGTTAGGGGCTGGCTAGATGGCTTAGTGTGTAAAATACTTGCTGTGCAAGCATGTGAGCCGGAGTTAACGTCCCCAGCGTCATAGGTGTGATGGCACATGACACTTGTAATCCCAGCCCTGAGAGGTAAAGATGGAAGGGTCCATGGGGTTCATGGACAGCCATTTGGCCAGTTGTTAAGTTCTAGGTTCAGTAAGAGACAATGTCTCCAAAAATAAGGTGGCAAGCAAGTAAGGAAGATACCAACATCTACCTATGGCCTACATATGTGCATGTACTCACACACACATACATTTCATAGCTAAATTCAGAACACACTCAGAAAACAGCATTCAAATGTGTTTCTTTCCATTATATTACAGTTTCAACCACTTATCAGCTTATTCCTTTGAGTATCTTTGTGTGCCAAGTCCGTACCCAGAACACCAAGTCACATTCATTAAATACGTGCTCAGTATCGTCCTTGGCTCTGTAGTTACAGGGATATGTTAGAAGCAGTCCCCATGTTCAAAGAGCACACAGGAAGTCACAGGGGCTTCTGTGAAAACCCCTTATTCTGTGTGCTGGGGGAGCAGGGAAGCTCTAAATGGTACAGTTCATCTCCCTGCAGAAGCCTAGACTCTTAGTTTCTAATTCAGTTGCTGTGATAAAATAGCACAACAGCAGCAACTTAGGGAAGAAAACGTTTACCTGGCTCACAAGTCCATGTTACAGTCCATCATTTCAGGGAAGTCAAAGCTGCAGCAACTGAACCGTCTGGTCCCATCCACAGTCAAGAGCAGAGAGAAAATGGACCACTCAGATCACTTCCTCCTTTTTATACAGCACAGGATTCAAACCCAGGGAACTTTACTGCCCACTGGGTATTCCCTCCTCAACGAATGCAATCTCTTGGGCACATACTCACGTGCAAACACACACACCTACACATAACTTAAAAATAATAAGTAATAGATCTTTAAAAACGATTTTAAAGAGGGCCCCCTTACAAGACTCATGAGGCAGAGTGGGAGGAAGAGCACTTGGAAGGAATTGGGCTCAAAGCAGCAGCAGCATAGCAAGGAAAGAGAAAAATGTTGATACCGCTGAAAGAAAATAGTTACCAAACCAGATGATGTTTACTGTAGCTTGAATGAAAAAACAAAGATCCTGATAGCTCTGCATTTGAATAATTGGTTCCTGGTTTAAGGAGGTTATGAAACTCTTAGGAGTTGGAGCTTTGTTAGAGGAAGTATGTAATCCCCCCCTCCAATCTACACCTCCCCTATCTGCTTCCTTCGTGTAGGTAAAATGTAATCTTTCTGCTCCCTGTTTCTGCTGCCATGCCTACACTGGCATTATGGACTCTTTCCCTTTGGAACCTTAAGCAAAAATAACTCTTTGTTCTTCTAGTTGCTTTTAGTCATGATATTTTATGAGAACATTAGAAAAGTAACTAATACATAAATCAGTATCAGGAATGGAGTTTTTGCTGTTAAGAACCCAACCTTTTTTTTTTTTAATTGAGAACTGTGGAAGACTGTGAAACTTTGAACTAAAATAATCTGTTGAATGCTGTAAGAGGAGCTTAATGGGCCATTCTACTAGAGCCTGAAAGACAGTGGTGCAGACAGTAATGTGGACAGTGAAGGGCTAGCTTGTAAGGCTACAGAGGTGGGTCAAGAACTCCATTAGCAAGTGGGGTAGAAGCCATTTGTGTGACATTTTGGCAAAGAATTTGTCCATGTCCTGATAATTTGTGTAGGACAAGAATATCTTAAAATTGCAGAAAGAAAATAACTTCCAAACAAGAATGTTGCATTTACAGTGGTATTTCAGAAATAATTTTTAAGAATTGGACAGAATAAAAACACTGATGACATTCACCAATAGTAGGTTTTTTTTTTTTAACCAAGGAATATTAAAGGATGCATCTCAGACAGAAGGTCAGTAACCACAGATGAGAGAGAATGAGAGAAAAGTCATCAAACTTAAGGCCAAGTCAATAAGAATTAGCACAGACTATAGTATATGGTCCTAACCCTCGAAAGTATTGAGAAGAAAAGTTAGGGCCAGTATGGAGGGATGATTGCTGTGTAAGCACAAGGACCTAGCTGAATGCCAATTACCAGTGTAAAAAGCTACAAGTGGCCATGTGCATGTATGAAACTCCAGTGCTTTGGGGCATGGAGAATCACTGGAGCTTGTAGACTGCCAGCCTAACTCCAACTTCAGTGAGAGGTTCTGTCTCAAGGGAATAAAGTAGGGAATGGTAGATCAGGACAACAGTGTTGTTCTCTGGCCCCTGTGTGATCATACAAGCATATGTATACACACACACACACACACACACACACACACACACACACACACATACGTACATACATACATACGTACACACCAAAAATGAAAAAAGAAAACATAGATATAAAATATAACACAAAATCACAGAAGTTAGGAGAGCTGTGGAGTAAAATTTCTGGGGTCATTATCCATGAAGGAGTTAATGTGAAATTTAATAAGAAAATATACACATTGCAAGTTGTTGTACAGCGACATCCTTTAGTTGAACCCTTCATGGAGGGAGGTTCCTTAAAGCTGAGAGAGTCATAAGTCCCTATCCAGGGAAAGGGGGATAGTCTTGTGGGACTCAGGTAGTAAACCACTTAAAAGTCCCCAAAAGATCCCAAAACTAACAAGATTCACTGGATCCCACTCCTATCCTAGAAGCAGTGAGCAGTTGCCAGGGGATGAGACTCTCAAAAGAGCTGAGCTACCTAGAAGAGCTTCCTCGACCTGCCTCGCTGCCTTCAAGTCCTTCAGGAAGACCCAAGGTTGCAGCTTTTGTGAGTCATCGCCTGTGTCGGGGGGGGGGGGGGGCTTTTCATTGACACAGTTAAATTTGAGTCTTCCCTGCCTCTGTAAATCTCTTTATCAATAAACTCACTGGTTCCTCACATTGGACTTTGGTGCAATCATTACTTTGACCTGTAGTTAGTTCCCTTTCTGAGGTGAGCATACATGTATGCGTGTCACATCTCTCCAGGAAAAGTCTCATACAATACAAATTGTGGGCAAACACTAAAGGGATAGCAGAACTAATTTCTAAACAAGAGAAAAAATATGCAGTGGTGGCAAACTTTACAAGATTTACATTATGCAGACTCTGTTCTCTGATCCAATATAACCAACAGAAAAAAGGGACAGCCTGTGTGTGTGTGTGTGTGTGTGTGTGTGTGTGTCAGCAACAGTGGGGATGGGGTGTCTGTGTGAGTATGTACAGACATTTCTAGACATTTCTAAAGGACAGAAGTTGGCATTGTATCTTTCTAGAGGCCCAAAGTTGTTACTGGGTGTCTTTCTCTACTGCTTTCTACTTTATTTTCTAACACAGAACCAGTGCTTTAGTTAGAATCACTGGCCCCAAAGTCCCTAGGATCCACTTCTCTCCTGCCAGCACGGGGATTACAGGCGTGTGCCAGCACCCTGACTACAGGTATACATGTGATGTAAACACCTTATATATTAAGTAAACCCCCCCACCCAACCTTACATATTAGGACGTCAAGAAACTCTTAGAACAAATTCCAGTCGAAAGTTATTTTGAACAGAATGATTAAACAATATGGCAAATGAAGCTTTCAGGGGTACCGATGAACCACTCCATAGGGGAGCGGCCTGTGCCTGAAATACTAGAAAAGAAAGTCTTCATATCGGTTAAGACTGTTTTTCAGGAAATAACAGGTGAGAGGAAAGTGCGGCCAGTCTGAACAGAAGGAAAATAGCAAAAGCCTACAGGTAACAACCACTATGTAACTGAGATCAACCAACCCAATACTAGTTTGCTTTTGTTTACTGTTTCTCACTCAAAAAGATGTATGTATTTTTATTTTATGTGTATGAGTGTCTGCCTGCATGCGTATGTTCCACATACACCAGAAGGGGGCACTGGATCTAAAACTAAAGTTACAGGTAGTTTTCAGTTGCCTTCTGGGTACTGAAAACTGAACTCAGGTCCTCTTCAAGAGCAGCAAGTACTCTTAGGCACTGAGCATCTCTCTAGCCCTTGGTTTTGTTTTTTTGCCACTAAAACTCACTGTAGGAGACACAGGGTAGTCTTGAAAGACAACTTTCTCCTCTTTCCAGGCACACAACTCAACACTTCCTTGCTCCTACTCTGGGCTGGTGGTCCCACAGCCAAGCTGAGACACACACTCCCTTTGGTTCTGGCCCAGGGAACCCTCCCACGTGTGACTCTAACCTTCTGTTTTCTCCCAGCACCACAGAACCCAAGTTGTAAGCCAAAGGTAGAAAAGCAGAGGGCAACCACCGTCAATCAGAAACAGTCATTCAGAGAGCAACTGATAATATTATATTGTTGGCTATTTATCGTAGTGTTAACAAGTACACTCAAAAACTGAGGAGACCAAGCAAGGAAAATGCAAGCATGCAAGAGAGAAGAGAGACAGAAACGGAAATACAAGTGACCCGATAGCGTGCGGCTCTCCCAGAGGCAAAGCAACTGGCTGCCCCTGAACAGTGATGCACTGGCTGATTTCGTAAAAGGAGAGCAATCGGAATGAAACTGTGCTTCTGGGCGAGAGGTATCAGGAAGGCCAGGATAGAGGCCGACTACAACCTCGCCATCCTCTATGAAGTTGGAGTATGTATGCCAAGGCAGTTTCCTCCAGACTTTGATCCCTCAGGGAAAGCGCCAAGAACAGTCTATCGCCAGCAGGGGGCACCAGAGATCTCGCAACAGCTGTATTTCATTGCCAAAAAGGCCTTGCTGAGGGTTACCCTGGGGGGAACTCTGGCTGTAGGAAAGCTCAAGGCAGTTGTCTCGTAGTAGCCATCACACTACCAAATGCCCTACCCTCGCCCTAGCCACACTACAGCTGGCTCCTGTTGTCCAGTCACATGGGGTTCACTTTTTCTGATCACAAGAGGTGGACTGGAATTTTGAAGACTAACTGAAATTATATTCACGTCCCGGTTATTTCTACCCATTTGAAACCAAGTAAAAAATGCCCAGTGCCAATCACTCTTTGTTTATAAAATGGGACAATGACAATGGCAGTATTCCTTGCACCCATGGCAACTCTCTGAGAAACCCACTGTCACTGCATCTTTCCATATGAAGATGCCATTCAGAGATCTTTCACCTCACTCCGTATGTGTGTAGTACATACATGTGACCATGCTTGGGAGTGAAGGGGCAGAGGCAAGCATCAGATACCCTGCTCCTCACTCTCCATCTCCTTTCAGGCATGGTCTCTCATCCTGACGTAGCTGGTTTCCAATGAGGCTGGCTGGCTACCAACCCCTAGTGATCCTTTCTTCATTCCTTGTACTCCACTGCTAACATCCGAGTTAGACACACATGGCCACACCCAGCTTTTACATGAATCTGGGGATCCGAACTCAGGGTCTCATGCTTGCTCAGGGAAGCTCTTACCCCCTGGACCATCTCCCCAGTCCCATTTTATCTTTTGAAAAGCAATCTCTTGCTGAACTTGAACTTGCTGATTTGTCTAGACTGGTTGGCTAGCAAGCCCCATTTATCTTCCAGTTTCCCCTTCCCCAGACCTGGGATTACAGACATGCACCACCTGGCCTAACTTCTAAGTATGGCTTTTTTTTTTTTTTAAATGTGTGCTGGGAATCAAACTGACTTCCTCATCCTGGTTTGGCAAGTACTTCACCAAGTGAGCCTTGGAGATGTTTTAATCAGCAGAGAAAGGGTTAATTCTCTTAACCAACAAGCTGAACTGACTGAAATAGGTGTCCACTGCTTATCCAAAAAGCAGAGCCCACTGCCCCCAACCACCTGACCTTCCCTGCAGATGCAAAGCAATGTCACACCACTGCAGCTGATTGAATGCAACAAAGTTGGTGCTAAAGACAGGCATGGACTGTCCCAGAGCTGACACCGCTAGTGGACTAGTGGGACTAACAAGGTCTGCTCCAGAATCCCAGCTGAGCTGCTCCCATGGCTGGGCTGTTGGGTTTTTTTGTTTTGGTTTTTTTTTTTTTTTTTGAAGCTCTACTGAGGAAGGGAAGAATGAGTCTCATAGGCAGAGAAACAAGGTCGCTCTATTCCGTTTGCTCCAGTAGCAGGTGTGAGAAAGTGATTTTTTTATTCTCAGGGCCTCTGAGGGTCTTCCCAGGATCCAGGAGAGCGGGGCTCGGTTTGCTAAGAGACAGGCGTGAGTCAGTCCCTTAAGTGAGGATTTAGAGAACATAGCACACAAACAGACAGGTGTCAGAAAACTTTGGAAAACACAAGTAGATTTTTTTCCCCTCTGTGGACTTATTGAAGCTTTTATTCATGAATGGGGTTTTGGTTTTTTTCCTCCAGATATAAGACACTGAGGTTTAGAAAAGTCTCCTGTGGGCTGGGAGGTGACAAATGGGAGAAGCATTTGATGTGCATGCATGAGGATTTAAGTTTAGTCCCCAAGTCCACATGACAGAAAAGAAAAAGAAAAAAGCTGTGTAGTGATGCACTGGGGTGTGCATATAGTCGCAGCAGTAAGGAGAGCAAGAGAATGCCTGAGACTCACTGGCCAGCCAGTCTAGCCCACTTGGTGAGCTCTGTACCACCAAGGGACTCTGTCTCAAAAAATAAGGCAGAAGGTATCTGAGGAACAACAGCTGAGATTGACCTCTGACCTCCACATTCAGGTACACACACGTGCACGGATACTATAAACACACAATCTTTGTCCGAGATAAGAAGCAAGGCCACAGAGCCTCTTCCTGGTCCCTATTTCCCAACAGCATCCTGACATGTCAAGGGCATGTTTCCCTTCAGCTGACTGGTCTCCACCCCTGCCACGATCTTTTCTGCTCATCCACTTCCTTCATCCACCTTCCTTCCTGACACGCCTATCCTTCCTTCTGTGGTACCTGCCCCTTCTTGTCTACTCAGCTCTTCCTGAGATCCTGCTCCACTCTCAGGTGCTGGGTCTCAGCTCAGCAAAGATGAAGAGTGCTGTTTACCTCCTATGAGCTGGGGAGGAAATGGCACACTAGAGAGGGAGAAGTACCAATAATTATGGAAGGAACTGTGTGGCAAGCCTCCCCACACAGGACAGCAGCAGAGGATGACAGCTCCTCTCAGGGGCACAGGGACTTTCACATGCCCCCAAATTCCTCTTCAGCTGAACATTCCCAGAAAGGTAAATAACAGCTTCCCAGCTGCTGCCAGGAAACCCAAAGGCCAAATGGGTCCTGTCTGCCAGACTCGGTTGCTCAGCGGGAACCTCTTTCAGGCCTTGTGAACACTCATTGAGGATGCCAAAAAGCAGAACCACCCGCCACTGAAGCCCCTGATCCCAGAGGTTACTGAGCAAAAAGCACTTTAGGGTTTGAGTCAGTGGGACCCGGTCATTCCCCAGCCTAGGAAGAACTGTGAATACAGCAAGTGTTTCAGCATCTCCATCAGGCAGAACACATTCCCTGGAGCTTGCCTACCCACCTAGCTTCCTTCCCTCCTCTCGCTTGGCTAGGACATAAAACCTGTTCTTGGGGCTGGGGACATGGCTCAGTTGCTGCTTGCCTCATTTGGGAAGTGTGAGGACCCGAGTGTGATGCCCAGAACACACGTGCACACTCAAAGCCAGGCGTGGTGGCACACACTTTGTAATCCCTGCATTGGGGAGTCCGAGACCGCAGATCCCGAGCACTTGCTCTCTAGTCAGCTTAGCCTACTTGGTAAGCACTAGAACAGTGAGAGGCCTATTTCAAAAAACAAATCTGAAAACTAATTAATTAATTAGACAAATTTAACTGTGTCCAAGGAAACACACTCCATGTTGGCCTCTCTCACACACACACAAACATATATATATACATACTATATATGTATATACATATATGTACATATACATATGCACATATACATATATATATGTACACACATTTGTATATGCATTCCCTCCTGAACAAACACACACACATACAGACAGACAGAGAAGTTATTGTTCTCTGCTAACTTCTAGGCACTTTTAAATTCTAGACACAGCTCTAAACGTCACTCCATCTCTGATTAATTATAGTGAACTCAATACAACACAGAGTCACCAGGGAGGAGGGACTACAAATGGAATTGCCTCCATCAGATTGGCCTGTGGTGATGTCTCTGGAGCTCTGTCATGATTGCTAATTGATTTAAGAGGGCCCAGCTCACTATGAACAGCGTTGCTAGGTAGGAGGGGCCGGGCCATGGACCACAATCAGCTGAGCACAATAGAGAGAACAAGCCAGCAAGCAGCTTTCCTCCATGGTTCCCGCCTCTGGGTTTGAGTTCCTGCCCTGGCTTCCCTCGCTGATGAACTGTAGTGTAGAACTGTAAGCCAAGTAAACCACAGCACTAAATATAAAAATCCTCCATGTGTCAGGCAGGACCAAACAGCCAACACCCATCACCTACCCAGAGTGGGGACCAAGTGCCTATGAGGATTCTTTTATCTCATGATGCTTCCTGATCTGACCAAAGAGGGCACTATCCACCCCGCCAGTGGAGGCCGAGCACAGGCCTTCTTGCACATTCGCATGCTAGCTGCCACCAGCCCTCAGTGTGTTTCCACTGAAACCTGGATCTTTCCGACAGCTTCTCTACTGTACAGACCTTTACCCTCCCTTGTTGCAGACAGACCTTCCCAAGTCTTAAGCCTCATAGTTCTCCCGTATATCCTCAATTTATTCCTGTAAATTGTTTCCATGAGATAACCTGACCCATGACTATCCCATAGGGTTTCTATTGCTGTGATGAAACACCATGACCTAAAGCAAATTGGGGAAAGGGTTCATTTGGTTTATACTTCCACAAAATAGTCCATCAGTGGGGGAAGTTAGGACAGGAACTCAAACAGCGTAGGAACCTGGAAGCAGGAGCTGAAACAGAGGCCATAGAGGAGCGCTGCTCACTGGCTTGTTCAGCCTGCTTTCTTATAGAACCAGTCAAGGGTTGGCCCCACCCACAATGGGCTTGGTCCTCCCTCATCAACCACTAATTAAGAAAATGCCCTGCAGCGAGAATTTATAGGAACATTTTCTCATCGAGATCCCTTCCTTTCAGATGACTGAAACCGAACCTTTTTAGTTATTCAATAAGTATTTATGGATAACGATATTCACTTATAAACATTCATTTAACTACTAACCCTAAGAATGGCTACAACCCCTAAGACCTAACCACTAAACCTATTGATAACTATTACAACTATTTTCCTAACCTTTTAGAAGGATACAGTCCCTGGGGCAGGTCCTCAGTTGTCAGGAACACAGTCTCTGGGGTAGACCCTTTAATGCACTTAGCAGTCTTCTGGAATATCTAAGATATAGATCTGTTAGGGTAAAATGGCTATGGTGGTTTCACCTTAAATAAGGCTTGAGGCTTTCTTCTCTCGGGGAGACCTCAGCTGTCTGTAGGCCAACTTATTTCCTTCGTATCAGCAACTCTGCCACTCTGCCTCAGTCTTTAAAGCTGGCCACAGTTCCATTCAGGCCACTGTTTGGACAGGTCAAACCCCTCTAGGCAAAAGCTGAGCCACAGGGTTTATTCCTTGGCCTTTTGTTGTCTTGCTGAGGCTTTCTCTGCTCACCAGCTTCTTTCTGCCTCAGGGAGATCTGGCTGTCAGTCCACCAACAACTTTCTCCATCAGACTATACTACTCATTGTCCTTTCTAGCGTGAGGACTCTCTAGCATCGGAGCTTTCTAGGATGGGGCTCCTCGGGGCTCATCCACTTGTCCTTAAATAGGATGGCTCCTTGTTCCACCTTCTTCAGCTTAATTTGGGCTCTGCCCACTTAGCAGCTGAAAGCAATGCCAGGCCAAATACCTTGTTTTCAGTCCATAAAGTCTTTCCTTGTTTCACCTGGCTTCAACCTTGCTTTTTAGTCCATAAACACTCCCCTTGTTTCACCTGACTTCATCCTTGTTTTTAGTCCATCAGCTGATAAGCTAATTGCCCACAGCCAAGTTGATCTTCATGCCCCGGATTAAGAGACTGTATCAGAAAGCCCTAGATATTTACTAAATCTAATTTATATTAATCTAACTCCCCTTACAGATGACTCTAGCTTGTGTCAAATTGTGTCAAACTAACCAGCACAATGACTCTCCAGGAGGGTCTGAGATTCAGAGCCAGAGTTACATTTCACAGGAATAGAGACTGTGTGCTGAGGTTTCTGAAATGGAAGATGAGCCTGGATATCCACAAGATCCCTAGGAGACAGATGCAGGACCCTTGGAAACTGATGAAGGGGTTTGAAAGGTGGGAAGACATGATAGGATATGGGAGCAGAAAATGAAGATGCGTTTGAAGATGAAGGCAGCCATACACTGAAGCCCATCAGTGCTCAGTAGAAACTGGACAGGACAGGAAGTGGTTCCTTCCTCAGGGACCCACAGGGGCCTGGAACTTAAACTTAAGAATTTACTTCAGATTCGTATCCATCAGAATTCTGAGGACATATGCATGTCACAAGATAGGGCCCTATCTAGAGTGAGTAGACTTTTGTTTACATCTCCCCAGAAAAGTGTCACACAACAGTGGCCACTTGCTGTCTCCAGTTACTCTGACTTTATCATAGCCTTCTATAGTGGAGTGAGAAGTACCTAGGAGATTAGTGATGCACATATACTACGTGTGTGTGTGTATACATGTGGTTGTTTTTAGATAAGACCACGACAACTCTGTCTTAATCAATGGTTTTATGAAATGATGAATTAAATATCTTACTAAACTATGGAGAGTAGAAACTGTACAAAGTGGGGCCTTGTTGGAGGAAGTGGGTCACAGGAGTGTGCCTTGGAAGAGCACTCTGGCCTGGGACTGAAATCATAAGCTAATGTGAAGCCCTCCTTCTTTTTTGTTCATTCTCCCAGGCACTTGGTCACAGCTTTGGAAAAGTAAGTTACATTGCAAAAAATTTCTAGTGTGGTGGCTAATCTTGTTCGTCAAGTTGACCACATCCGCTGAGTGCTCAAGCAGTTGGGATTGTTCTTGACTGGATCATTTGAGGAGGGTAGGTCTGCTCTTAAGTTTAGATCATTTGAGGTCAGAAGACATACCTTAAATCTGGGCTACAGCTTGTGGTGGCAGCTACATTAAAGGACATGGAAGAAGGAAGATTTTTCTTTTTGCCTGCTTGTCCTCACTCTCACTGGCAAGTTCATCCTGCTGCTGAGGCATTACTTTGCTGGTATTATAATCCAATTCTTTGGGATGGAAATGAACACTGAAGACCAGCGGAGACATGAAGCCTTGTGGATTAAAAAGCTACTAGATTCTTGGTCTTTCTGCCAGCAGAGAGTCTTTATTGGACTAGCTGGACCGTAGACTGTAAGCCATTCTAATAAGTCCTTTTTTAATGTATATACATTCATTCTATCTGTTCTGTTCCTCTAGAGACACTGATTAATACTCCTGGCATCTGTAAGATGTTCAATCTCCAACATAGAAAAAAAAATCCTCATGAAAGTTGTCTCCAGGTAGAGATGGAGCAAGCATATCCCATCTTGCCTCACTACTGAATGCAGCAGCTATGAGGCTGAGGACTCTTCAATGTAAATAGCTAGAGAATGCAGGGGAATGTATCACACCCAGAAAACAATGGGCGGTTTTCTTTCCTGTGATTCCTTCATGTCCCAACAGAGGTCACAACCGAAATTAGAAAATATTTTGAAATAAATGGATATGAGAATAAAATGTATGAAAAAGAACCAAGGCCAGGGAGATGGCTCAGCTGGTAAAGGATCTTGTTTCCAAGGATGACAAGTCGAATTTGATCCCAGGGATCCACATGGTAGGGGAATCTTCCCTAAAGTTGTCTTATGACTGCTATACTCACTCTGGCATGTGTATGCCAACACACATACAGTAAAGTAAATACTTTTAAAAACAAGGAGCTAAAACCGCTATTAAAAAGGATAATAAAGGTGCATTATGAATGTTTGTGCCCATAAATTTGATTACTTAGATGAAATGGCTGAATTCCTACTTAACAGGCACAAAGATAACATATCTGTACCAACCCACACAGAGATAAATATCACATATAAATGGCATTATAAAACAGCACTATGCCCAGACAGTTGCCCCAATGAAGTTTAGCAAGCACTTAAGGAACAAATTATACAAGTTCTTTACAGTCTCTTATAGCAAACAGAAGTAGAGGAAACACAATACCTAATATCCTATGAGGTCAGCATTACAAAATCAGAAAAGATGTGATCATAACAAAAACCAGAGATCATTATCTTCCATCTACACAGATGTAAAAGTCTACAGTAAAATATTGGCAAAGCAAACCCACTAACATGTAGTAGGAACTATACACCATAACCAAATGAGATCTACCTCAGATATAATGTGAAGGTGGTTCAACATCTAAAACTCAACGAATGTGACCTGTCATATCAATGGGCTGGAGAGGGAATACTAGATGGTCATATCAATGAATACAGAGAAAGGGAACATTTGACAAATTGCGACATCACTTCAAAGTGAAAGTCTTGACAACCAGAACATCGGAATTTCCCCTAAACTTGATGAAAAACAAACAAACAACAACAAAACACTTACAGAAAACCCACAGATAACATCATGCTTTATGGTGAGAAATTCGAACCTTTACTCCTAAGAGTGGGGCGTGTCAACAATGCCCACTCTTCCTGTTCCTATTCAACACCATAGTGGATATTCCAGCTAAAGCAATAAGGCAAGGAAAGAAAATAAAAACACACAGAAATGAAAAATCATGAAATAAAACTTTGTTCGCAATTATCATGAATGTCTGCACAGAAATTTCCAAGAAAACTAGAAAAAATCCCAATAAGTGAGTTTTCCAGGTAATGAGCTACAAATAAAATAACAATAAAACAAAGCAAAAAATCCTTATGTATTATAACAGCAATATACAATTAGAAATGGATGTGTAAACAAGAGGAAGATCCTTGATGGCTCCCAGAAGCTAAGCACTTGCTCATAAATGAACAAAATGTTGTCATGGTCACATTCTCCTTTCCAGTTTCTCCATGTTCCCTGAGCAGTAGCTCCATCTATGGAGACTGAGCACACCTCCTTCTTCCTTCTCCTTCCTTCATGGATTCCTTTCCCAGTAACAGCTTTTGCCTAGGGGCAAAGGGTAGGTCCAAACAAGGTCTAGATGGCAATAATAACTCCAGCATCATAGTTTTAACAGGGCTCCTTCGCTGAGATCTGCTGGATGTTGTAAACATCAACTTGATAATTTTTTATGTATCTGTTGCTTCTGTCTGTTATTTTTGGTTTTATATAGAGAAAGGGAACGTTTCATAAAATTTGATATCACTTCAAAAGGAAAACTCTTGACAATCAGAACATAGGAATTTCCCATAAACTTGATGAAAAACAAACAAACAAACAAACAACAAAACACAGAGAACCCACAGATAACATCACACTTTATGGCAATAGATAAAACAGATACATAAATTATATATGGTAACATATAAATTATATGGTATATGGTAACATAGGTATATGATATATATTATATATATGATATAGATATATGGTAATATATAAAACAGATATATAAGACCAAAACCCAGGTTATGGTAAATAACTCTATGTACTATATAAAGTTACAATAAAGATTTCTTGTGTTTTATATTAAGGTTTATCTGTAAACTTACAAAGCTTCACAGTTGCACAGGTAATAGATATTTATTACTTTATCCTATGTATGTATTTTGGATTCAGCTTCCCTTCACTAAGGTGGCATTGACCAGCCCTATCTTCTAAGCCAAACAAGTGCCATCTTTGTAAGACCAGCTGTGGCTAATTATAAAAGATCATTACAGCTAGGTTTATTGGTTGTTGAAGGAGGGGGTAAGGAGGTCTCTGGAGCCTCACTTGGCTATCTAGTCATATATCCAGCCACTTGCATGCAATGCTGTCCTAATTGCATGTCACCTCACAGTGTGGGAGAGGGTCCAGAGTATACAGGCCATGGAAGACTAGGGAGTCGGGGTTCTGCCTACACAACTATGAGGAAGCCAGCAACCATACAGCTTTCCAGTGGTACCCACACTTCTGTTGGTAACTCCTCACCTCTGCATGAATGCTGGTGAAATCAGATTTTATTTTATCCTTGAGACCTTATGGTTACCCACTTACCCACCTCCAGGACAAAGGTCTCACAACAGATGGTAAATGTATCTGTTAATGTTCTGATGTCTCATAGAATTAAAAGAAAATCAGTAAATAGAAGAATATGTAAGAATGGAAATTTGTTTTTTTATTCATTCGTTTTTTTATTTGCTGGTTTAGAGGCAGGGTCTCACTATGTAGCATTGGAGCATACTATGTAGACCAGGCTGGTCTTGAACTCACAGAGATCCTCCTGCTTCTTCCTGCCAAGTGCTAGGATTAAAAGCATGTACTACCACACCTGGCTAATAGTGAAAAGATTTTTAATAAAAAGCAGACGATTAAGAGGACTGGATTTTTGTTTTTCTTTTTTTTTTTTTTTTTTTTAAAGATTTATTTATTATGTATACAGTGTTCTGTCTGCAGGTATATCTGCAGGCCAGAAGAGGGCACCAGATTTCATTATGGATGGTTGTGAGCCACCATGTGGTTGCTGGGAATTGAACTCATGACCTGTGGAAGAGCAGCCAGTGCTCTTAACCGCTGAGCCATCTCTCCAGCCCCTGGATTTTTGTTTTTCAAAATTAAAAAAAAAAGTTGAATAACTTAAGCATGTTACAAAGGACTGAGCAAGTCACACAAAGAATGAGACTTTATGTATATGAAGTTAAAATTTCTAAGATTCACTAAGATTCAGTTCGATTCACTGATATCAAACTTCTGCTTAAATCAACGGAGTGATTGTTCTGTTCTTCCTAACAATTACAAGGACTGGCTTAAAGAACCAACATGTATGTCTAACCAAAGCTTCTTTAAAGGTGCTTGGGGTTTTTGCTGAAAGTCGTCTTAACCCATCAATTAAAAGTACCAGAAGCTGAGCTTCAGCAATCTCAGTGCTGCCGCAGGCAGAAACAGGAGGACCAGTGGATGGACCCTTCTGGCTGATAAGCCTAGCTCCAGGTTCAGCGAGAGCTTGTGTGAAGGGAGTAAGACCGAGAGTGGTGAGACTAGGACACCTGACCTGAACACACATGCACATATACCACATACACACATCCAGATGCATACAAACAATATTTGAGCTCTTCCGGTACCCCCCCCCCCCAGAAGTAGCTTTGAGTATCCAGAAACAAGTCCCTATGGACATATGACTTCATTTCTCTTGGTTAAATGCACCGGAGTGGATCTGCTTCATCAAGTGACAACTTTGTAATTAGCCAGTGAAGTGTTTTCCAAAGTACAGGAAGCACCTCAAAATGCACCAGGAACCTGCAAGGCCTCAACTTCTCTACAAGATACCAGCCATCACTGGTGTCTTCATGACAGCAATGACGGAGGACATTGAGGGGCATCTCACCGTAATTCCTGTTTACATTGCCAAGTAACTTACGCAGTGAAAGCGTCTCTCTGTATGCTTATCAGTCACGGGTATTAGTCACTGTAGAACTGTCTACTGAAATCTCAGCCTACTTTTAAATTGAACTGTTTTGTTTATATTCCAGGTACAATCCCTGTCACATATGTCATTTGAAAAGACTTTTCTCCCACTTAGTGGATTGTCTTTTAAACCTTGTCATAGTATTTTTTGTATTGGATACTTTTTTAAATTCAAGTCAATTCCATTATCAGCTTCATTTTCATTTTGCCATTTCTGTTTTTGTGTCATATCCAAAGCCATTGTGTAACCCAAGTAACAAACATTTAATGTTTTATTCTCAGATTTTGGGCTTTGTTAAGTTATTTTAGCTATTTGGTGTCACTGACACTACATTTAAATTTTAGAATTTTCTTTCTACCTTAGACAAAATTTATTGAGATTAAAGAAATTGTATTGAATCCCTGGAGCACTCTGAAAAGTGCTGACATCAATCCTGCAGCTCTGAAAGCAGCACAGCAGCTGGTCAGTGGAACGCCCTAGGCACTGATGATGTCAGCTGTGGAGCACCCTAGG
>CAJQZJ010032473.1:1591044-1604553 GCA_907164525.1 Lophiomys imhausi
TGATGATGTCAGCTGTGGAGCACTCTAGGCGGTGATGATGTCAGCTGTGGAACACTCTAGGTGGTGATGATGTCAGCTGTGGAGCACTCTAGGCAGTGATGATGCCAGTCCATGGACCACCCTAGGCACTGATGATGTCAGCTGTGGAGCACCCTAGGAATTGATGATGTCAGTCTGTGGAGCACCCTAGGAAGTGATGATGTCAGTCTGTGGAGCACCCTAGGAAGTGATGATGTCAGCTGTGGACCACCCTAGGCACTGGTGATGTCAGCTGTGGAGCACTCTAGGCAGTGATGATGTCAGCTGTGGAGCACTCTAGACAGTGATGATGTCAGCTGTGGAGCACTCTCAGCAACACTGACATCTTAACAATATTAAATGTCCTAATCTATGATGTCTTTCCATTTATTTGTGTCTTGATAAATTTCTTTCACCAAAGTTTCATAATTTTTAGTGTAAACGTCTTTGAAAACTATCCCAGTCTATCTGGTACAGTCCTGGAATGCTGAAAGGGCTCTTGTGGGTTTTCCTTAACAGTGGACCCAAAGGAAGGATCCACTTATGTCCTGTCCTCTCACCATGGTCCCGGCATGTAGAAGGCAGATCCTCGGAACACTCAAGGACAAGAGCAGAAGTGCTGGCTCCCAGAAGCTTACTATCCAAACATCCGGCCCACATGTGCTCACCCAGGTGACAAACTTGAGGACAGACCTGGTTGGCAGATACACAGGTCTCTTCTAGTCCCCGTGAAACTCCAGTTCAAGGCCAGCTTTGGTATGCGGCAGATGACTGGCAGCTGGGCAAAAAGCTCAGGAAGCCAGTATGACACCTGGGAAGCAGGCAGCACATTCCAGAGAGAAGGCTGAGGCCAGGCTAAGTGGAGCAATGCGTCCAGGGTGGTACATCTACCTCACAGCGGCAGGATAAACTGCCACCCCTTGTTCAGCCCTGCACTGTGCCCGCCTGCAATACTGAATTTTCAGTCCCTGCATGGTAACATCACACTGCAAACTATTGCCCGGATTCCCTCTAGCAGACCTTAAAGTGGGCCTTGGGATAATTACAGGGCACTCCAAAGGACTATGGTGATGCTGTGGCAACCTGTCTCAGTGAAAAAGGGGTAAGTAAGGGCTGCTGGAACGAAAGAATGGAGTACCTGTGCCTCAGCATGGCTATGATGATCCATGCTGGTGACCCTGATACAAGATAACTCTTCCCTGGAACCTAAGTAGCTAATTGGGTTGTCCTTGGCAGGCCCAGGACCTCCAGGGTCAGCGGCCTGCTTTAAGCTTAGAAGGCCTTCTGATATTGCCTTAGCTGCTAGGATTTCCCCTCTCTAGGCTATTCTTGTTTATATACATCTCCTGAGCTCTCAGCTCGGAGAAGTTGGTGCCTCACGTCTCAATGTAATCCATACCTGACAGTCCAACCCAGCACACCCCAAACCACAGGAAATGTGAGGGCTCAGCTCAACTTCCAGATATCATTTCCACTGCCTAATTCCTATGCTACACCTTTCACCTAAGGTTTCCACCGTTGCCAACATATCCTTGCTGATACTCTGCCTTTAAGCATCCTCCCCTTTTCATCCTGGGCCATGCTCTTCTCTCTCTCACCTCTTGGTCTCCTACAGGTCTCACGTTGAATTGCCCTGTCTCACGCATTCTGGCCTCTTGGAACTTCTGAAGGCAGCTCAGTGCCTCAGTAGGAGGCTTCCCACATTGCTATGAGCAGTCTGGTCCAGCTGGCTTCCCTTTGGCAAGGATTTGTGCCTCCTCTTCTGGCTCCCCAAGACTGGCCACTATTTGCCTGCACCTTTGTTTGCAAAGGTGATACTGCAGTAATCACTACCTGTGCTCTTCACAGGGGACAGCCTGCCCAGCTCTTCTAGAGAGCAAGCCCAGCCCAGATTCTGCTTTATGCAGAATATATCCTTGGTAAACTCTGGTAAGAAAACAAATTGTAAAAGCGGAACGATTTGTTTCCCTCATTATAAAAATGTCATTGGTGATTAGATCAATATGGAATAAGGATGAAGGGCTTAGCACAGGCCCTATACCCTTCAGACACTCCTGAAGTGGGGCAGGTGTGATGGTGGCCCAGGAAAGTCCAAGCTGCAGCCTGCAGGCTACATGTGGCCTAGCACATGTGATGATGACAATGACAAATCACACGGTGTCAAAGGCTGGACACTCCAAGTTATGGAAGAGAAGCTTAAAGCAGTTAAGAGTCTTGTCTAAGTTTTGAGATTTGAACAGGGGCTCTCTGTCTCCAAATCTAAACATAGACACATGAACCCCCAAATCCCAGAGACCCAGAATCACAGAGACCCTGAGGAAAATCTCTTGGTTGTTGTTCCCAGTGGTGGGGACACAACCCAGAGCTTAGTGCAAACTAGGTAAGTATTCTACCACTGAGCCACAAGTCCTGTGTTCCCTGCTGGTACTGACCTGGAATCTCTGAGACAGTCAGTCACCTGCTCGGCCTTACTGAAGAACAGATGATGGTAGTAGTTGGAGGACCATAGTTCCCTTGTAACATCCCCCAGCTTATTTGTGTGACACCCAAAAAGTTTCAACCTCTGATCTGTGTTTTTTAACCCATCCAGGAGGACCCCAGCTAGCCCCACTTCATTCCTTTGGCTCAGAGACAGCATGCCAGAGCCTACCCCAGGACTAACAACATCCCTGCAGTGCCCCACAGAGTAGAAGTGCTCTGTCCAGACAAACCAGAAGAAGATGCCTGCCCTGCCCTTCCCACTGCTCTAAAGGAAGTACCAATTGATAGCACGTTCTCACCCATTGCACTTCCTCATTGTGCACCTCCCTCAGCCTGAAAAGGCAGAGCTGTCGGAGAACAACGCTGTATGATTTACTGACCAAACCAGAGCTGGCAAGGAGCTCCGACCTGACAGCAGTTTTCAGTTACACAATGCCAATTACCAGCTTCAGAGGCAGGCCCTGCTTCTGAGGTCACAGCCCTTCCAGTCCCCAGGCCACCAGATCAAAAAGAAGTCATCCCATACCCTGGCCAAGAGCATCCTTCCTTCTCTAGGAAAATACAAGAGCATTGAAGACTCTGGAACAGATTGGTGCCCTACATCTCCCAACCCTCATATCCCTCTTCCCTACCCACCATCCTGTAGGTACCAAGCAGGCTGTATCCTCTAGCTGAATGCCACTGGGAAGTCTTACATACCAGTAGACTGAAGATGGGACCCAAAGAGCATCCATTCTACATAGGGACAGAAGCCCCTCTCTCTGACTATCTCTAACTATCTATGCTCCATACAGGCACATAAGCCTGGGACATCCACAGCCCTCACTAAAAGCCTGTACCCATTGAAAGGGAACTGACTCCTGTTCCACCACTTCTGTGGAAATCTGTTCTGGTCTCAGGCCCTGTCTACAGAGTGAGGCCCCAGTTATTATTGCTTTAAAGACAAGGTGCATCTTAGTGTTGCGATGGGGTATGAGTATGTCCCTGTGAGGGTTGCCTACCACATTCCATAATTTACCACTCTCCCACATACACACAACTAGACTTAATGGCCTCACATAGCGAGAAACTTGTGTCCTTGCCACAGAGATATATTGGGTCAAGTTGATGATGTTTCGTGGAAGGTTCCTCTAAACGGAAATTTCCTCAGAACTGAAAGAAGAGGGAGTCTCACCAGACTCAAAAAGTGACAGAATCCACCAATCCCCACCAGAGGTTACAAACGCAATAAACAACTGCTGGGGTTGTCTCACTGGTACTCCTGTAAACGACCTCAGTAAACTCTCTAAGCTAGACCAGGGTGGGATCATTTGGTCTGTCACCTCATCAGTGTCCATCTGGGTGAATAGACGTTCTCTGAACTCTCGCATTGTAGAACTGGAGTGTGAAAATTCAGCTGCGGCTCAGGCCACGCCTTGCTGCAGGGTCCTCCCCTCTTACAGCCACCCGCCCACAGGCGCCCTCCAGAGTCCTCAGCTAACCAACTTCTAGTCTCCCACCTGGGGACCGGAGTTAACATCAAAGTGGGTTAGGGGTGGCCACATATTCTGCTCCCTTTCTCTGGGTTCCCGCCTGGGAATCAGAGGGATGGCTTAAGGCTTGTGCTCCCCATGCTTGAAAATGTATGAGAAGAAACCCCTCCTCCTCTGTCCTCTCCTCAACTAACTCCTGCAGGGTTGCTCTCTTATCTCCACATGCATGCAGTGACATGAATGCATCTACCCACACACATACATACACATCAGTAAAGGTAACTGAAAATAAAAATTAAAAAAAACACACAAAAACTGTGTCTGGACTGGGAACACAAGGAACTAAATTTGGATCCTCAGAACTTACATAAAAAGCCAAGCATAGTAGGGAGTGCTTGTAACCCCAACACTGCTGAGGATGCAGTGGAGCTAAGAGGACTGCACCCAATTCAGTCAAATATGTGAATTCACATGTCAATTCACAGCAGTCTGTAACTGCTGGGTGTGGTGGCGCTCCACTCTGTCCCCTCACCCATGATGCACACACTTGTGTAGCAAGAAAGACTAACCGAAAGCCTCAGGAGCACACTCCACTCCAAAGCGACTCGCTGCCAGCCTTCATCCCTGGTGACTGAAGCTCCACCAAGAGGAGCAGTTTCTGCTGTCTCCCCATTCAACCTGTCCGTTAGGTTTGTGAAGCAGCCATGAAGCCATGAAGAAGCCAGCAGGTGGCCAGCGACGTGGCTGATGACCTGAATTCACTCCCTCGGCCTCACGGAAATGTGGAAGAAGAGACCCGGTTCCCCAAAGGTGACTTCTGACCTCCACACATGCACACAGCATGCACATGCCCCATCATCATGCACACACAGTAATTAAGATGCTAATAATAAAAGAAGCCAGTGGGCTGACCTATGAGGGTTCTCTCATCACCACGCCATGCTGAGGCACACTTGCTGTAAGCTCTGGCACTAGTACAAAGCCTTTTTTCTTTCTTTCTTTTTTTTTTGTTAAGAAAATTTTTGTGGTTTTATTGTGTCATGAAGCATTGAAACATCTGAACAGATCAATATCTGGGCGGTGAGGCGGCTGCTTTCTCCTTCACTTCTGTGGGTTACTAGAGCAACTTGTCAGTAGATTAAAAATACAAAATAAAACAAAAACCAACAATCTTTTGACTACTTAAGTCTTTCTGAGGCATGCGCTGGTACAACACATTTCTCCTGCCAGAGGCAGCTAGTCTAGCATCCAGATGTCCATGCACAACACCGTGGTGACAGAAGTATGCTGAACCCACTCCTACCTCGGGCCTGCTGGTTTGTGTATGACATGTGGAGCATCTGCAGGAGTGAGATAGTATTGGGAAGCGGAGGGAGGAGGAAGTAGCGTGAGCATCTGGCCGGGAAGATGGCAGCCAAGGTTGTGCAGGGCAAGCCTGGACGTGTCATTGGTGCAAACCAAGCACCGCTGAGGTTCTTTAATAGAAACATCTGGTGGAAACCCAGGATGGGATCTTCATCGGCCTTGAGATGGTCTACAACCATGCCGATGATACAGCTGTCTGGTGAAGGATGATGGTCCTGCGCCATGATACTAGGCTGAATTTTCTGGAACGGAAGGCTAGATAACTTCTCCACAATGGCAGCTTACCCCTGGAACTGCTGTCCTTCTCATGCAAGGCATGATGATGCATCAATGTAAATTGCGCCTAGATGAGCTCTGTCATTATCAAATAACTGGTACTAATGTTGAATAAAGCTGGATCCAATCTGCTCCCAAATTGGCTTGTCTCCATCCTGGAGAGCCACCCAGCCCACTGAGACCCGTGGGTCTGGCACGATCCTTCCCCCTTTTATTTTGGTGGAGCCTGCTCACATGTACTTGTGTATGCACACCTATACACAGACATGCCTGAAAGACATAATCATATGTGTGTGTCATGTCGTGTATGTGTGCATAGGAACATGTCACTGTACATATGTATGAACAAGCATGTCACTGTGCTTATACTGTGTGTGTATATGTCCATGGGAGCATGCTGGTGTGCATGTATGTGCACAAGCAACAGTCACCAGATGTCTATTTATGGCCTACATATATGTACATACATAAACATACATATAAGCATGTGTGTGAATAAGTAGGCCAGCGTGTATGCATATATACAAGAATGTCAGTATGTGTATGTGTATACCTGAGCACATTGGGGTGTGTGTGTATGTGTGTGCGTGTGTGTGTACTGTGTGTTTAGGTGAGCACAGGAGCATACTAGTAAGTATGTACATGTGTCTGTGTAAGCCTGCTGATATGCATACACATGCATGTATTCATGATCCTGCCAGTGTGTTGCCCTGTGTGTACACATCTATATTTAAACATGTTGATATATGTGTGCCTATGTGTGCACATTTTTATACAAGCATGTGTAGCAGTTTGTGGCTTTTATTTTATTTTATTACACACTCTAATTTGTTTTACTATACTTAATACCTCTACCTCCCTTCCAATCCTTATTCCTTCCCACCCCCCAACACTAGGTAGGAGAGAAAGAAGGTTAGAGAGGAAATGGATGTAGGTCTCTTAGAACTACTTCCTGCTAATTAGGGTCAACAGGTTCTCTTTAGCGGTATTACCAATCTCAATAGTCACAATATCCAGAAGTCCAGCAAACCAGCAAACACAGCAGCAGGAAGAACCAGAAGCAGTTTGCAGAGCACCAACGTGGAGAGCGGCAAAGTCTTCCTTTTTTGGAGTATACCCTTTTCTTTCAGGACTCTGGCTTTCTCTCCCCCACCCCCAGAATTAACTTCCTCCAGCTGGCTAAGTCACCCCCCCCACTAGCTCAGGAGGCACTTATAGTATAGGTGTGGACAAAGCCCCACACCTGGGATTAAAACAAAAACATTCTCATAACTGTTTTTTTTAAGAACACACAAGAATGTCAGTGTGTGTTCTTGTATGTGCATATATGTATACAATATGCCAGTGTGCATATACGTGTTTGGAAATCAGCAGAAACAGATGATGCTCTCAGGGCAGGGGCCACACAAACCTTCACTGCCTTGCCTACTAACTCTATACCATCCCTCAACTAACTTCCTAAAGACCTGTCCTTCCTTTCCTCAGTGGCCTCTTGTGGTTTATGACTTTGTACTGTGAGAACTTGGATGTTGTATTACACACAGGACAAGCTTAACAGAGAGTTGTACCACTTAAGTGGACAGCTGGGGTGCCCAGTTGCCTGTAACATGCTAGAGTACTCCTCTTGAAAGGGACATACAGGACTGTTGTCCACATAGATGGGGTTCTGAACTTTTGAGACAGCATATATCCCTGCTGGCATCATCAAAGGTTGTGCACCATTGGGGCCCACAGCAAGTATGAGCTCTCTGACTGGCCCACCTGAACTAAACTGTGCCCAGGATGCTCATAGCAGGTATGAGTGCCACACAGAGTCTGAGGAAAGGCCCAGCAGAAGCCTCATCTACCTGGGCTTTGAGCATCTGAGGCTCTGTTCCTCCTCTGACTCAGTAGAGATTAGCTATGACTCTGTTAACAATCCAACTGGAGACACTGAGGTTGACAATCAGGTTCCTGTCACCAGGTAACTCTTACAGAAGCCAAGTGTAGCCAATGGCATCTGTCACCTCCCACATGACCAGTGTCTGTGGAAGTAAAAGTGTGATCTACGTTCACATGTGTCTGTAAGTTGTACCTGCACAGCCAGAAGTAGGCGTGGTGGCCTCCAGCTCCTCCTGGGGGAGAGCCTGTAAGGCACGATCCTGCCCTCAGTATACATGGAGTGCACTAAGAGGGCCTGGGGACAGGATAGTGAGTAAGAGGGGACTGTGAGGACATCCTGTCCCCACTTCTCAGGCCTGGTTAGCAAACAGGTAAGCTGTCCCAGAATTGCCAGCAGCATCCCCATAGGCTACACTCTGCATGTTCCATGAGCTGAGGCAAGCAAGGCCTGGAGAGTCTGTCTAATTGACTTGTCACCTAAGGCACCTGTTGCTAACTCTTGCTTGAATTCCTACGTGAAGAAGCACCAAGGTCCCAGGCTCACAAAAACACCACCCACGTGTTGCATAAGAGCCTCCCCGGAAAGGAGCAAAAGGAATTACTCACACTTTTCCAAACAGGAAAACAAACCCTAAAGCGATTAAGTGAGTATTCCAAGAGCATATAGCTTGGGATTGTGCAGCAAGGTCATCGTTCCAAGAATCTGGACAGCAAAAACCACGGCTGGACAGCAGCCCAGCATGCTGTCCCAACCCCACCTCAGGGTGGAGCCCTAGAAATCCCCTACCCCTATTCACTCTCTTCCTCTTGTGTTGCAACCACCATAGTGGTTACAGGTAAGCAGGTTGCGCTTCCAGGTGGCAGAGGCAATGGCTGAAGTCAGGCAAGGTTCCTTCCAGAAGGTCTGGGTCACCTACTTCCTCCTTCAGAGCTCTCAGGGCCAGGGGACTCTGCTTCACCCACAGCTCCTCCTGCCATCATCTGTCAGCCTGACCCTGGGCTTGGTCCTGAAGTCAGGGCACATTCCCACTTCCCACACAGCTCACCTGGAGAAGTGGAGCTTGGCAACATGTAGCCAGCTACCCCTCTGTCAGTGCCCTGCAGCCGACTGCCCACCCCAAGCCGGCTGCCCACCCCAAGGTCCTTGTGTCGGCAAGAGAATTGTTGGTACAGTGGGGTCTCCACGACCTAAGAAGCTCGGGCACCCAGTCCAGGACTCAGCTCCTCTACTAAGTTCCCATGTACTTGATGGTGCCCCAACCCAGATCCCTCTTATATATTCAGTCCAGGTAATAACAACAGCAACCACTTTCTGGGTAGCTCCAGCTACCCAGTTAACTCAGCCAGGGCTGCGAGAAACCCAAGAGCGCCCTGACGCTCGCCAGTCTCTCCAGTCAGCCTCTCCTCCCCTGTGTGCCTCTTTCCCCTCGCTGTCCCCGCGGTCCCCGCAGCCACGCTGTGGCAGGCCACCGCCTGCACACCGAGAAGCTGTGACTGCGGCGCGGATCGTTCTTGGGTACCTCGTAGCCACCCACAGACAGCCCAGGGCGGCTGTCCCCTCAGCACCCCTCAACAAAACGCGACAAGCAAGCCTGGCTTTGGGTCCCCGGGACGACGTCTCTCACCTTGAAGAAGCTGCGGAGGAAGTGCACCACCCCGAGCATGGTGCTGCCGGGGCGCAACGGCCACCCGCCGCTCCTGGCCGCACTGCCGAGCCAAGCTCCGGACCCCACCCCGCGCTCCGCCCCATGGTCTGTCTGTCCTGGACCGTCGAGGAGCCCCGCCTCCGCAACCCGGCCACTCCGGGCACGTGTGAGACCGCAGGGACTTGTCCAAACACAAGTCCTGTCCGCCTCCAGCCCTCAGCGAGAACGGAGCACACACGCGCAGGAACACACACACACACACACACACACACACACACACACACACACACACGCAAGCACACCGGAGTGGTCCTTGGAAGTAGCTGGCAAGGTTCTGGAGCCCACTAGGAACCTGAGCGTAATCTAAGTAAGAAAAGGGCAAGTGAATCCACCGCAATGTATTTGCAGCACACTGACAGCGTCTCCACCCATTGGTCCCCTACCTGGCTCGCAGTCCTGTGACTAGTTCCTGTCCCCAGGTTCTATTGGAAGTGGCCGCCTGAGTGCTTAGTCAAGCTTTGAGAACTGTCAGAGATGTTAGCGCAGTATTTTAGCAGTTGAGGAAATGGGCTGCTCAGCAGCCTGTGCTCACACACCTCGTACTGGGCCATCGAGAGCACAGATCCCTGTTCCTAAGTCCTGACCCAGAGCCCACTTCTTGCACCCCCTTCCCTATTTTTCCAGGTGTGCTTCGAAAAGTAGATGTGAGTGGAGGAAAGGTGATGGGTGTCCTGGATGATGGTGTGATGAGGAAGCAAGTGACAAGGACACAGAGGGTTTCTAGGATCACATTTCTGATGAGTCATAAAATTTTTAGTTTCTTTTGTGCGTTCTTTTGTGGTGCACAAACAAACACACACACCACAGGAAGATGTTCTGCCCCTTCAGTATTGCTCCTGGCCTTTCCCCCTGGAGACAGTCTCTCACTGAATCTGGAGCTAGTTTTATGCTGGACTGGCTGGCTGGCTGTCAAGTCCTGCTATCCCATCCTATCTCTGCCAGCTTCCCCTGACTCAGGAAGGGAGTATTGGGCAGATGTGGCCACACCCAGCTTTTTATGTGGGAGCTGGGAATGAAACTCAAATTCTCATGCTTGTACATCAAGTGCTCTTAACAAACAAGCCATCACCCTGACCCTTAGTTTAATTCCTTAATGTTAAAAGAAAAGGTTAAATGCACTAACAGTGAGGACAGCTGAATTATATTCATCTTTATATAAATGCAGCTTTAACACACATAAGCCTTTACACATACCCACACACTCTCTCTCACCAAAAAAAAAAAAAAAGTAGTTGTAAAACAGAGTAGAGCATTCTAATTTTCTGCAGGAAGTACAGAGCCAAGAGTCGGTGTGCATGGTACTGCACTCGATGGGGTCAGCTATTCCATGCCACCTGTACTGGCTCTGGGCACCCCACCTCAGCCTGCATCCCTCACTCAAGTCCTACCCGCACTGGTCATTAGCACATTACCATGGTGATGGTTAGAGTGTAGTGTGTTTTTTCTATGTTCAAACAACCTCTGCTTTTCCACTTCTCAGGTCTCTTGGGAGTCCTAGGCCAGGCTGAGAGGTAAATGCCTAGAGCTCAGTGGGGTCAATGACCTCAGAAAAGTACCGGGAGATTATATGGACGTGATGCCACCCGTCACCATCTGTGGTATCCAGCATGCTAGAATCATATCCCTGAACCACATGATAGTGGGAGAAAAGTGCGGGTGTCCAGAACTGGACTCTTAGCTGGGCGGGCCCTATTGTATTCAGTCTTGGGCACCCACCCGAACCTGTGTTCTTCATATGGGAGAGGAAAACTGCCTGGAGAGGAAGAGATCTACTGGTGCAAGTTTCCATGGGGAGGCAACCAGGGACAAAGAAAGGATTCCATACAATCTGGGTAGTCCACTGAGTTTATTGGAGTACTTGGTGGACTTCGGGTGAGGGGTTACTTTGGGGAGTTTGGGTGATTCGGGGAGCTGTGTCCCTGAGAAGCCTATCCCTGCGCAGCTGAGATCTCATGAATGCTGTATGGTATGGAGGGATGAACCTGAGGAGCCTATGCTCCTTCAGGAATTAGCTGACTACAATTTCTGGAGAAGCCTCTTGTGAGTTTCATGGGAGCTATCAGCTTCCAGGTTCTTTGTAGTAGTGAACGCTTCAATCTGGAGGAAATGTCGCAGAGCATCCACTAAGTCTTCTGGATGGTGACCATGAATTCCAGCTTCTTGGAAGGCTGAGCACTAAGGTTTTCCAGAAGAGGGGGTCATCCACTACAAATAAACATGCCTGGCCACTTGTTCTGCTGTTGTCTGACTAGTGGACTGGCCCTGGACCATATAACCCCCTAGAGGTTATATCAGAGCTCCACCTCTAATGCCATCCAAATTTTGTAAACAGTTGGCCTGGGGTGCAGCCTGACAATTTGCATATTGACAAGCATTGCATAGTGACACCCTCCTGCATATGAACAACCTAGGAGTGACAACCTCCACCCTCGCAGGGAACCACTGAGACTGAAACCACACATGGAAACCTGGTCCCCGGAGCAGGATCTGAGCCAGCCACCATGGCTGAGGGGCAGGTAGAGCCAGTTCCTGTCATCAAGTCCTTCCCGTGTCTCAAGGACCTTACTTCTCAGCTGTGACCTTACTGCATCTCCTGGAGGAGGTGGCATCTAATACTCAAGAGAAAGTTAATCAGATATAGCTTTATGCTTGACTCCTCCTTGTGGGAAACAGGACTTTAGGGAGACTTGATTGTATTGTGATCCTGTCTCTCATTTGTCAAATAAAATAAAATAATAAAACTAAGCTTGTTTTTGCTGAAAGGTTTATGCAATGGGGTGTCAGGTTATCTGAGCCCACCACCTTTAAATATGACCCCAGTGTCATATCTGTTAGAGAGCCCAGGCCAGGAGGAACACCCCAGAGACCAGCAGAGTTGACCCTGGAAACCATCAGTCTGCCAGGGTTTACCTCTCCTTGTCCCTTCTCCACATCACAGACCCGGCATCATTTGTGATAAGTTCAGACCACCTGGACAGCAGGCGTCAGTTAGAGGTACTTGCTGAGCACCTAAAGCATGTCTGTAAGCCTGGGTTGGGGGGGAATGACCTGGTTTGTTTGATGTGGTGGTTAATAATGGTTGTTAACTGGACAGGACCTAGAATCCCCTGGGAGACCAGCCTTGGGGAAATGTTTGTGAGGGCATCTCTAAGCAAGCCTAATTGAAGTGGGAGGATTCTCATCCTGAAGGTACCGGCCCATGGCTTGGGGTCCTGGACTGACCAAAAAGGCCAAAGCAAGCTGGCCATGAGCATTCATCTCTCTCTGCTTTCTGACAGAGGTAGGGGAGGGCACGTGCAAAGGGCCTGTGGCCACAGCAAGTTGGGTGGCAGGCAGAAAGAAACCCCACTAGATGCACTTCAAAGAGCACAGATGAAAATGAGGATAGGAAGATACGTGGAGTGTGAGGAAAGCAGAGATAGAGAAGAGTGGACGAGAAGAAGGACTTGGACTCTCACAGGGGCCATTGGATGGTGGTTACCTGAGCACATGGGAAGTAAACTTTTGAGACACATTAGTGGGTTTGAGAAGACTAGGGAAGGGAGGAGAGAGGGTGAAGTGCAAGTTGGAGGTAACTCCAGCAGGAAGTGCTGGCAAACTAGATTTCTTCCCAATAGACTTTGGGAAGAAAAAGAGCTGATTTGGGGTCTCCTCAAGTATAGTGATGTTGAGACGCTATATGAGAAGGGCCCTGGGCAGGGTGGTCTTTGCATGGATGTGAAGGACTAGCTTATGGTCTGGAGTCTGCGTCTAACCCTAGGGAACCTGAGAGCGGCAGCAGAGTCAGCACAAGGGAGGGCTAGGGGCTGGAGGAGAAGAGGATGGAGGCTCAGCCTCAGGCTCCTTGAGTCTCTGCCTGGCTGACAAAAGGCATGCAAACGGTCTTGTCCCCCAGCCTGATGGTGCCCATTGCTGCAGACATTGCTCTGGCCTCACTGTTTGCTCCTCCTGAAGTGTCCTTGTCTTTTCACACCAAGAGCCAACCATGTGCATTGTTATAGGCATGCATCACCTACTGAAATGTCCAGGATCTCATGTCTTGGAGCAAAGAGTTGGACCACAGACTTGTGAAGAGTGGCAGAAACTTAGAGTGTTTACTGAGGAAGAGAAAGTCACTTCCAAGAATGGAAATGGGCCCAGACAGCAGGGTTGGGCCAAAAGTTCCAGCCTGTCATCAGGACATAGCACCTGCCTTTTCCTGTATTTGAAGGTCCTGGACATTTTTCATATGTGATCTGTTTTGTTACTTGTAGCCTACAGTGTGTGTGTGTGTGTGTGTGTGTGTGTGTGTGTGTGTGTGTGTGTGTGTG
>CAJQZJ010032473.1:1626386-1652170 GCA_907164525.1 Lophiomys imhausi
TGTATATGTGATTCGTGGGTGTGGTATAATGTGGATATGGTATGTGTAGCATGTAGTGAGAAGTCTGGAATTTTGGCTTCTTAAAAAAACACAGAAATATTAGAATATGTTTTCATTTTAATTGAAGGTGTGGGGATGTGGGGCTGCGTTGGTGGACTGTCTGAAGCAGCTGACTGATTTGCCTCGGAGTGCTATAGAAAGGTGTGGTTTTGCCAGCTACAGATAGTTTCTGCAACTGTGTGATGTTTGGGATTCTAGGAACTTTCCAGAGGGTATATAAATGCTAGGTCCCTGAGAAGTAGAGTTGTTGGTCATTCAGGGGGGTTGATTATGGCTTGTTAGTCGTCATACTCAAAGAAGAAAAAAGAAAGAAAGAAATTAGACTCAGGGATCTCTCTCTCTCCCTCCTTCTCCCCCTTTCCTTCTCTCCCCTCTATCTTTCTTTCTCTCCTATCTAGTGATAGGGGGTGAAATGGGAGGGGGTAAAGCTTTGGTGGGAAAATTAAGAACCCACAAAGTAGCCATATCCAGCAACGGTGGTATACATGAGTGTGTGTGGTATGTTGTGTTCTCTGTGTTGGAGTAAGCCTGAGGACTGGAGGGGAGAGGGAAGGAAGCTATGTTTACACCAACTAAGGAAACCCCACTGTGTGGCCTCAGGCTTGGGTGTGGCTTCTCACAGGCCCCCTCTTTCACCTTTGCTTGGTTTGGTATAGGCCTGCCTCCACCAGTGCAGATGGCAAAACCTCCTTGGGCTGGGAGCCAGGGCAGGTGGAGTTGGGTGTGTCTGGATGTGGCCAAGCCCTGGCTGACTGTCAAGTCTGTGGCTCCCTCCCTTAGACCCTGCCTAGACCTGTTCTCAGCAGAGAGGAAAGCCTGGGATTCTACTCACTTTCTAGATTCAAACGTGGCTCCCAGAAGCTGTTTGTCCTACCATGAAACACTAACCAAGAGGAGGTTCAGGCAGGAGAATTATCATTTGAAATGTCTCTATACACTCCCACCCCCTAATGCTTCACTATTAGAGACCTTTATACATGGATTCTTGAAAAACATGAGGTCATCAAGACACTAGAGGAGCATGGGACAATCTGTTCCTTATATATCCCTTCACAGTGTGTCATCAGGCAAGTCACTTAAACTCTCTTAATCTCTAAAACCAGGTAAAAGAGCTTCCCATAGTTAATTGTTGAGAGAATTAAATGAGGAAAATAGGCATCTGGCAAGGTGTCTGCCTTTCTGCAAGTAGCTTCCTTTCTGTAACAGCTGATATTGATTGACAGCTTGACAGGATCTAGACTCACCCAGAAGATAAACCTCTAAACACATCCGTGAGGGAGTTCCTGGACTGTGGGCTGCATAGCTGTGTGGGCTAGGGTCCTGGACTGAATACAAAGGAGGAAGTGAGCTGAGCACCCCTTTGCTTCCTGACTGGGGATGCACTGTGACCAGCTGCCCCTGACTTCCCTGCTGTGATTGCACTGAGCTGACTCTCAAGGTGTGAGCCCCTAGAGACCCTTCCTCCTCTGAGTTGCTTCAGGTCAGGTGTTGATCTCAGTAAAGGAAAGAGTAACCAATACTCCTTCTATTGAAATGTGGGGCTCTGGGGAAAGGTGAAGCCAATCCTCTGGCTGGAAAGTAGACAGAGGGGTTTTCTTCATAGAGTCCCAAAGTCTCCACAAGCTCACCAACGCTAGTGTTCTTTTCTTCTCTTTCCTTTCCTTTCTTTTCTGATGTGTGTGTGTGTCAAACTTATACCTATTCCTGGGGGTATGAGGGAGTACCTGATTTCAGAATTTTCAGTTTCGATGAGTTTCAGAGAGTTGTATCTTTTATCTGAAGACTTTCTGAGGAGACATGTCTATTTTCTTTTTTTGCTTCTCAGTTTTTTCATTTCTTTGCTTATTTTTGGATGGGACTGTTTGGTTTTATTGTAGAGTGTGAGAGTTTGTGAACTGTGTGTTCTGAAGGTATCACACATAGCAGACACCCTGTTTGGGAATGTTCCCTCCCATTCTTTGGGTTGCTTTTCACACTATATTGGGCGAAAGCATTTCAACCTACGTTGAGGCATTAATGGTTTAGTTTTGATGAAGTCCAGCTTTGCCAACATTTCTTTTGTTGTTTGTGCTTTTGGGATGATAGCTGAGAAATGACCATTAAACCAAATATCATGTAATTTCTACTGTATTTCTGTCTAGGCATAAGTTAAATGGCTTATATTTAGGTAATTAATTCACTTTTAAATGTCCTTTCTCCCATTTCCCTCTATCCTCAGTATACTCTCCCACATGTGTCCCCTGGATTTATGCTTATGTAAATGAGACATCCCCAGGAGTTCTTTGGGAGTACCGTGCACCTTCATGTGGCTTACACTTTGCACCCCACCTTTACAGACCTGCTGGATTTGAGCCCCATAATTCTAGAAACTGAGGGGAATTGTGGGTGTATTCATTACTTCTTCATTGCTGGGATAAGGTACCTCAACTAAAGAGAATTAAGGGGAAGAATTTCTCCTGGCTTGCAGAGAGTGTAGTTTGTCATGGCAGGGAAATCTCGGCAGCATGGATGTGAAGCAGCTGGTCACACTGTATCCACAGCCACAAAGGAGAGAACAGTGACTCTTCTGACTCCAAGTTAGCTGTCCCCTTTTTAATCATTCTGTTCATTCACGGAATTGCACAGCTTACAGTTAAATTGGATCTTTCTACCTCCACAATCACAATCTAGAGACTCCCTCACAGGTGTGCCCAGAGGCTAGCCTTATCTAAACAATCCCTCACAGGTTTTCTCACTTGGTGTGTCTCCTAGGTGATTCTAAGTCCTACAGAGCTGACAGCCAATATTAACCATCACACTGGGCATGGGTCTTAAGGAAAATCAGTGTTGGCTACATGACAACAACCTTGGGGAAGGCTGTACCTATTTCTCCAGGCAGCTGACTCCTCAGATGGTATGAAAAAACCACTGCCTCTGGGGAGGTGACAGTCTGTGCCCACTCCTGCTCAAAGCTCCTCTCAGGGGGTGTTCCAAGGAAGGGCAAGCAGAGCTTCTAGGAGCCTGTTTGGATCTCGAAGGTGAGCAGCATCCCAGGCACTCTTCCTGCAGGGCACAGATCTGAGCAGTATCTAAGGGAAGGAGCCACAGGCATGGCAGCCACCCAGGATCTGGTCACATCCAGAGACAGCTTCCTTCACTTCCCCATCCCCCAGCCGGTGGAGGCTTTGCCATCTGCACTGGTGACACTGGTGACAGGCTCACCAAACCAAGAGTGAGTACTGAGAGGGTGCCTGTAGGCTGCGACATCCAAGCCTGAGACCACACAGGAGGGGTTCCTTGGAGTTCATCAATTCAGCTAAGCTAGTTGGTCATTCTTTGGGTACTCCCTGTCTCCCCCAGTGTTGGGAGTATAGGCATCTGCCTTCATGCTTGCCTTTTGTATGATGCTGAGAATCCAAACTCCAGTCCTCCTGGTTGCCTGGCAGGTACTTTACCAAGCAAGCCACCTCCCATGCCCCAGTTAATCTATTTCCTGTTTGTTGAGAAGAACTGATCCTTCCTGTCTTCATTACTGTCTAATGGAGATTTATCTCATGTTTTTCCTCTAAAGGATTGTGGCTTTTAGCTTCAATGTATGTCATTAATCTAGACTTGTTTTATGTGTACATGATATGAGGCAGAGGGCTCAAATTTATTCATTTCAATGTGGAGATTTAGCTGTCTCCATGTGAATTGCTAAAATTAAATACACACGTTCCTTTTTTTTTTTTGGTTTTTCGAGACAGGGTTTCTCTGTTTAACAGCTCTGGCTGTCCTGGACTCACTTTGTAGACCAGGCTGGCCTCGAACTCGCAAAGATCCGCCTGCCTCTGCCTCCCAAGTGCTGGGATTAAAGGCGTGCGCCACCACCGCCCGGCTCACATGTTCCTTTTATTGAAAGCCATTTGACTATAGTCATAAGAGTTTTATTCAGAACTCTCAGTTTATTTCACTGATCTATATTCTAGCTTCTGTCGAGTCTGGGGACCATTTTTTTTTTAAATTTTACTAGGGGTTTGCTGAATATAGAAGTTGCATAGGGCAATACGGCTTCTAGACAGTACATCTTCTTGCAATCCATGGGAGTAGATTATTTCCATTCATTAGATACTCTCAAGCTTCTACAAGAGTATTTTAAAGTTCATAATGTATATATGTCTTTTACCTCCTTACAAGGGAGAGAAAAACACTGTCCTGATGCTCATTGTACTATCACCTTAGCTTTCTTACACGTTAAAAACTGTGATAAAAGCTAGAAACAAGCTAAACATAAGAGAAAGTGCAAAGGGGATCTATTTAGCTCCAACAGTCAACTTGACATGTCCTAAAACCCTTTGAGGGAGTCTCATCGGAAGGACTGGCTCAATCAGATTGGCCTGTGGACTTGCTTATGAGACATTTTCCTGATTGATGAATGATGTGGGAGTGCCCACCTCACTGGGTGCAGTACATCCCTGGACAGGAGTCCTAGGCTGCATTAGAAAGATATCTAAGTAGAGTTTAGGAAGGAAGCCAGTGAGCAGCATTCCTCCATGCCTTCTGCTTCGGTTCTTCTTGAGTTCCTGTCCTGAACAGGAAGTATTAGCCAAATAAGGTATTCCCTTCCCTGAGTTGCTTTTGGTGAATATTTATTATAGCAACAGAGAGAAAACTACTACAGAAATAACTACCAGCAGTGGGGTTGCTGCAATAACAGACATGATCATGTTTATCTTTCTTTCTTTTCTTTTCTTTTGGAAGATTGTGTATGTGTTTGGAACTTTGAGCAGGAAAAGATGCTGAGTGCCCAGAGCTTCCTTGGATGTTCTACTGGGTGTTTGGAAGATAAATCTGAAGAGAGAAATGCAGAGAATGGTAGGCTTGGCTTGTGACATTTAAGAGGAAAGTAAATACTCTATCAGGACCGTTCATGTGAGATATGTGAGTTAGAAATCTCTGGTTGAGTCTGGCATGACGGTGCACACCTTTAATTCCAGTACTCGGGAGGCACAAGCAGATGGATGTCTATGAGTTTAAGGTCAGCCTGGTCTACATAACAAGTTCCACACCAGCCTGGGCTACACAGTGAGACTCTGCCATAAAATAAATGAGTAAATAGATAAATAATAATTTTTAAAATCTATGGTTACTGGTTAGCTGGGACTGAAAAACTAGCTGTGATTATTAAGAGATCGCCATCACTGAGGCAAAGTATCTGGGAAGTATTTCCTAAGGCTAACCACATAGAAGCTGTGGCATAGAAGGGGCCAAGGCTTCACTTCAAGCTGGAAGCCTAACCTAAAAAAAAAAAAAAAAAATGCGTAAGTCTCCCATGTGGTTTTGAAGGCATGAAGGAGGCCATAAAAGTAGCCGAGGTTTGTCATCATGTGGCAGTGTTAGATTCCATGAAGAGAGGGAGGATATCATTGATAAAGGCAAAAACCTTAGTTTCAGTGAACATTCCAAGATATGGGAGATACCGTGGCCCTAGGAGGTCAGCCAAGGACTACAGCAGGTGTGAGTGGAGCCTGTCTCATGAGACAAGCTGGGTGTGCTGTGGAGAGCAGAGCCAGAGAAGTGGGAATGTCCAAACCTTTCCAAGAAGATCACAACTAACTTCCAGACAGCTCCAGTAATTTACACTGCCAGACTTACGGTTTGCTTAAACATGGTTGTAACTGTGCCCTGGTTCTCTCCTCTTGGAAAAAGAAATATTTAATTGGTTTTGATTTTATAGAACTCAACACTAATAGACTTAATATTGGGGCTAGAGCGATGGCTCAGTGATTAAGAGCACTGGTTTCTTTCCTAGAGGACTGGGGTTCAATTTCTAGCACCAAGTCATGGCTTAGAGTCACCTGTAAGTCCAATTTGAGGGAATCTTATGCTGTCTTCCGGTCTCTGTCTTCAGACTTTAGGCATGCACACAGCAAAACACCCATACACACACACAAAAGAAATAAATAATTAAAAATAGGTAAATTAATTAAGATACTTTGGATATTTTTAAAGATGCTTTGACATTTTAAAGTGTTTGAAATTTTTAAAGAAGATTATGGAATTTTAAAATCTAGCAATGCTTTATATCGTGATATTAATATGAAATCTCAGAGATAAAGAAGAAAGGAAAGGTTATGCTTTAATAGTGATGTGTTTATGTGTCAGACTGACAAGGGGTCAATTGTTTTGGTTAATTTCGTAATCTCAGCTCTTGGGAAGTAGAGGCAGGAAGACGGGGAGCTCAAGGCCATCCTGAAGCACATAGGAAGTTTGAGGCTAGCTTAGTGTACATAAGACATGTTGTGTGACACTATCCCTAGGAAGGGGTGAAAGAAATGTTTACTCACCCAAAATAGAAAACAAAGAAGTAGTGATTCCACTGAATTCCAACTTGGGGAATCAATGAGTGTCTCAGAGTGACCTAAAGGATTATGGGTGAAGAGTTACTTAGAAGAGTAGAAGTGACTCAAAGACAGCTGTGTCACCAAAGCCCACCTGGCATTCATGGCAGCTCATGAAATCTGGGCATCTAGAGCACACTGCACATCTTGCAGATGGTTCTCAGCTCAGAGAGGCTCCTCAGCTGTCCTTACTGCTCATATAACCCTAGGAAGGGAAAGAACTTCCTGAATAATTAATTGAGTTGTTGATGAGCCTTGTTTTAGAACTTCCTAGGTCTTACTGTGCTTCCCTCTAAGGTGGAATGCTTCAATTCAGAGGAAATTGCCACGGGGCACACTCTGTAATCAGTGATAAGTCAATAATAAACACAATTTTTAAATGATATTTATTTTGGTATGCTAACTGTGGTGGTTTGACATGTGAAGGGTTCCCATAGGGTCATATGTTTGAATGTGTGGTCCCCACTGAGTAGAATTGTTTGAGAAGGATTAGGAGGCGTGGTCTTGTTGGAGGAGTTGTATCACTGGGAGTGGGCTTTGAGGTTTCAAAAGCCAACCCCAGGCCAAGTCTCGCTCTTTCTCTGCCTGCCTGCTTATCTGCAGATCACAGTTTAAGGTCTCAGCCCCATGTTTCCCTGCTACCGTACTTCCTTCTATGATGATCATAGATTAAACGTCAGGAACTGTGAGAAGCCCCCAAATTAAACACTTTCTTTTTTTATAGCAATGGTTTTGGTTATGGTGTCTCTTCACAGCAATTGAGTAGTAGCTAAGACATAAACTTAAAAAATGAACTTTTTAAAAACAATGAAAAGGAAGTGGAATTAAAATATAAGGGTAACAGCATGTCCTATTGTTAGGTCAAAGCCCTAGGCCAGGCTGAGATGGAGCCAGAGATCCTGGGAATGTGCTGTTTCCAGACCCAGATAGGTAAGGTCAGTTGCAGGCAATGGACAGAGTGACAGAAAAGAATCCACATTGTCTCTCATGGTGGCCCCCACAAAAAAGTGGGGTGATGGCAAGGGAGGAGACATCTTTCGTAAAGTATAGGGCTCTCCCTCTACACTTTTCCTCAGTTGTACCCACACCTTCTGGCTGACTTCTTGCTTCTCCTCAGCATCTTGTCCTGTTGTATCCATGCCTCCCCCACCCCCGCCCAGCCAGGCTATCTCTTAGACAAGGTTCTCTTAGGAAGAGTCATACCCAGTACCTTGGGGAGCAGGGCCAGTTAGAAACCCATCAGCTCTCATTGTTCACTTCTCTATAGACAGTTTCTCTTTGTCCTGTACTGCCAGCTTTTGACCAGTCTTCCCCCCTCCATGACTCTTCCAGGGAAAGTGGTCCGCATCTTCACCCACTCTTGGATCCAGGTATTGTCTGTCTGTCTTAGGGAGGATGTTACGACTCTGCTTCCTCACAGCAGGAACAGGCCTGAGAATTGCAGCATGAGAGCTGGGTCTCCGTGACAGCCTGCAGGGTGGAGTGGGAGGCTCTAAAGATAGATGAGGGCGAGGATACGTGTCTGGTGCCTTTCCTTGAAATGAGTGTGACCCACTCAAGCAATTTCCCATTCTGTCTTGTCACACCCTTTTGAAGGTGGGCTGTTTGTTCGAGTAGGGAGTGGGCTGTACTTAGCAGGCCCAGAAGGGAGACAGTAGTCAGTCAGTACAAGGCTCCCCATTCCCATGATCTCATGGAGTGAGGCAGGGAAGGTGGGAGGTGGTGGTATGCAAGTTCTTGTCTCTGTCCTAAATGTGGCTCCAGAGGAAAGCTCTGAAGGCTTCCAGTGCAAACATGCTACGTCTGGTGGCATCAATGGTTTGGGCTCTGAGAAGCCCTTTTGGAGGACATTGGTTCACAGTGAAGGTGATCTTGTCAATAACAAGGTGTTCCTTCCATATTTTCTGTCACTTTATGGTTAGGTCATTGTATCTGTCTGTTGAGTTGAGGCAGAGCTTTTTGTTCTCTCTCTCTCTCTCTCTCTCTCTCTCTCTCTCTCTCTCTCTGAGGCAGCATCTCTTGTAGCCCAGGCTAGCCTCAATTTCCCTATGTAGCTGAGGATGACTGGGTGACTTTGCACTTCTGTTCACACTGCCTTGGCTTCCTGAGTTCTTGGTTTACAGGCCTGTACCACCACACTCAGCTCTATGAAGTGCCTGCATAAGAGGCAAGCATTCTGCCAACTGATCTGAGGTGGGGCTTTTTTTTTTTTTAACTTGAAAATCTGACAAGCACTTAACAGTGTGGTTAACTGGTCTGTGTAAATGATCTTGCACTGTAGTAACACCCTGAATAAAGGATTCCCCGGCTGCACACAGTCCCCTAATCTTACCCTATGAATCAGTTCCTGTACCTGTATTCTGGAATTGCTGGAGCCTAGGTTGTGGCAACCCTACAACAGCTCACTCTCCCAGGATATGTCACAAGTTCTCCTCCTCCATGCCACAAAGCAGGAGAACATGTAAGTTCATGTTCTATGCAGTGAACTCATCCCTGTTAGGGCCACAGGGAGTGGCCCTGGGGATGAATATGGGCCACAGAGAGCTGCGTCTGATCTCCACCCCATGGCAGTTCCACAGTCACCTTCATTTCCACTGGGGCCACAGCTCCCTCGTGTGGCCGTCCGTGGGATAGCATGCGCTCAAACTGCACGGGGCATGTCTTCTTCTCACAGAGCTTAGTGTTTACTAAGCCCAAGGGAGTGGGCTACAAATGAAGTTGTGGCATTGGCTTAGCATCTGCAGCACATTTGGACCCCAACAGCCAACTGTACTGTACTGTAGGACTTCCCGGGGCATGGACACCTCTGATGGCAGGTATAGTGGCCTGGCCCGGTACTCCCAGCCCCTGGAAAGACGTGTTCCAGTCTTCAGTGACATAAAACAGGCCAGGAGTGGGGAGGGCCCTTTCCCTGGTAATTCAGGTGCCACCTGAACCCTGATAGTGCTGCGAGCCTTTGGCACGATGAATCTTGTGATGCTGAGGCATTTAAAATGGAGAAATGAACAGTCTCTCTGGCCAGGTGTTAAAATGCATAAAAAAAGCAAAGACTGGGAATTGTCTATCACTGCATTCAGGGAATTCTGACATAGCTGCCTGGGCTGACGGAGGTTGCTAGAAAATGCCCCAGAGTCTGCAGTTCTGACATTTAGCGATGAGAATTATCATGACACCCCTGAGCACTGGCTTTCATGTTGGGTGACTGCAGAGGGGTTCTGCAAAAGGAGATGGACTGTCTTGCTCTCAACAGAGGGCAGAGTGGCAGCTCGTAGGTATACACCTCACAGGGTGGTGAGCACAGGCTTCACCTGGAGAAGATGATAAATGTCTGAGTTTGTGAAGTCTGGGGCTCTATGGGCCCAGTCCACAGCCTTCCCCCAAATCATCAATGGAGTTGGGACAGGTGGTCCCCTGGCCACCATATGTGATTTTTGATAAGTCTTGTGCCAGGTCAGGATGTTCTGGTTCTGGAGAAAACAGGCTTTCTGAGCTGGCTGTGTGTCACTGAAAGTCTTAGATGAGGTTTTTCTTATGTTCTTGGTTGTGAGCCTAGCCTTTAACAGCTGAACCATCTCTCCAGCCCAGATGAGGTTTTTCTGAGAGGCTAGATTTGAGGGGATGGAAAGATGGCTCATCAAGATTAATAATAATAAAAACAATAGTAACAACAATAAAGTTGCTCTCCACAAATAAGAGTTACAATAATTTAGATATAGATCAATCTTTCCTGAAGTTAGAGTTAGTCAGTCCATGTGAATTTATAGTCATGGAATCAAAGTAGCCAGAAGAAAAAGTAGAATTAGAAAATAATTCATCCAAAATACTCCAAATCTTCCAGAGGGAATATTCCATAGAGTACAAACAGCTATCAAGGCAGGAGGAAGCATGCTGTCAGCCTGGCTTCTGGTTAGAGCATGATTATCCATCCAGAGGGATGTGTGGTTCTTTAGAAGGTCTTTTCCATCATTTGCGAGTTTTACTTCTTTAGGCCCATGCTGTGGCCTTCACTATTTTAACTTTAGGTATGTTTCTACTATATGTTAGACCCACAGGGCAGAGAAAGGAAAAAAAACAAAAAAACAAAAAAACAGAGCTGATCATAATGGGTTGGAATATTGATATAGTCAGGGACTTCTTCAATGATGTCACTAGCCGTTTCTCCCCCTGGAAGACTGTTCTGGACAGCCAACTTTATCTTTACCACATCCCAGGGAGGAGCATTCTCAGTACTGTGGTACACAAAACAACATTTGATTCCCTGTGCACAAAAAAAAAAAAAAAATGATGTTTGTTTAGTGAGGGGATTATCAACTGATGTTCCTATGCTGGGAGGTAGCACACTTACATTGAAAGCTGTTGGGAAATCCTCCTGCTAAGGTTGAAGTCTGGTTTCTGATTACCAGAAAGCCCCTGAGCTTGGTGCAAAATGACAAACTCCCTTTATCAGCAAGAGCTCCTCTTCTCTAACTGTCGGTTCCTGGACTGCTGGACCCCACACCCTTAATCTGAAGAATGTCACATAGCCCTCAGGGAAATTACAGGTCCAACCCTTTCTCCTGATAAGAAACCTGTTCAGCAGCACCTGGGATTCCTGAAAAAGCCTCCCCATGCTAATGAGATCTCCTAGTACCTAAGCTTTCAGCCAATGACCTTTGTCCATGCCTCTAACTATACCTGGAGTTCTTCCCCCTACCCCCATCCCCACTGCCCAGAGGATAATTAGATAATGTATTCCCCTTCTTATGATAGGATCGTGTTGCTGCATGTAAATGAAGCATCCCTGGCACTCCTAGTCCCAGCAAATCAAACATGAAATAAATCATTCCTTAATTCCACCATCCACTTCATCAAAGATGGTCTGAGACTCTCTGCTGCTTACTTATTTGGGAAGGAAGAGCCTCTTCCTCCCAGAAGAATTCAGTGCTGGATCTGCCTGCCAAGCCAGACCCCTGCCACGGGCAGTCAGAACTCACTTCAGGGCACCCAGAGTGTAAGCCCCCACCTCCATTACTGCTGCCAGAACTGCACCTCTGTCACCAGGCTACTTCTGCTGGAGCCACTGCCACCACCACCGCTTGGCTCAGTTCAGGAGTCTTGAGCTCCCTGCTGCCGCCTGGCCTGGTGCATCCAGCTCAGCCAAAAGGGCTGTGACTTTATACTGCATTTTTATCTGGGAGCTGTAACACTTTACAGTGAAGATAATCCTCATCCCTCGGATATCCTGTGACGTTGATCTTGTCCTGAGTCTCATCCTTTTCAGCCCAGAATCCAACTGAGCTGGATCTTCTGGCAGAGAAGCACGTACTTCTGGCCTGGTACCTGACAAGACCTGAGCTTCCTGGAAGATGCAGAACCACAGAAGACTCTATTTGGATGACTGATTTATTAGAACTTTGTTAATATAGTGTGTTGTGAATCAGGACCCAAATTATCTTGAGCTATGTATCATCCCTTTAATAGCCATCCATTGACCATCTCTGTGTCTGACATACTATCATTGTGACTATGAAGCAAATCTTCAGTGTATATTCTTAGCAGACCACCAGCTTCCATCAACCCAGAGTTAAGATGCCATCGGATAACATCCAAGCTAATAACAGAAAATTCCTGCTTTACTGGAACCCATCATGTGAGCAGTATATGTGCAGAGTATGTGTGAACAAAACATATCACATAAAATTCTAAAGCTGAACTTACAGACTTAAGTGATAGATCCTGTAAGGCACACTTCAACTTACAATGAGAACTTAAAATCATTTTAAATGAAGAATAAACAGCAAAGAATAATAACAATGAAAAGACAACCATGGAATATGGACAGACCCCAAATCAGGATGTTTCTACCCTATAATAGTAGAAAAGCGGTATGCATTCAGTAAGAATCAGATTCTGTTGGGTTTTCAGTTCTTGGTGCCAAAAGCTGGGACTGTTTTTCTTGTACACAGATACACACACATGCATACATGCACTCTCAGCAGTCTTTATTGCTAGTCTTGGGAGGGAGCAGCCTAGTGAACCCCATCAGTTTCAGGGACTTCCTGAAGTTATTTTGAATTGTTTACCTTTTAGCTTAGGGGCTTCCCTGCAGGGTGAAATGTTTCAATTTCCGAGGAAATATTACACAACAGAACTGTTTCATTTCCTAAGCTTGTTGCAGATGCATGGATCCCACTGTTGTGTCTTTACAAGCTGGGGTATCTTTTGAATAGCACAGAATAGAGTTCATTTTAACCCCATTTTAACTGGAAGTGAGAGCTGGTCAGCTCCTCTACTGCTGTGTGAATTTAAGGAAATGTTCAGGTACCTCACCTTCCAGAAGTCAGGGGGTGACTTCTTTGGTGACAGGGGGGAGTAGGCACTCCCTGCTTCCCCTCTTCTGATCTACACTGACTTCTCCCTGCCATTCTTTTTATTTATTTTTTTAATTTTAATTTAATTTAATTTATTTATTTTGGTTTTTCGAGACAGGGTTTCTCTGTGTAACAGCTTTGGCTGCCCTGGACTCGCTTTTGTAGACCAGGCTGGCCTCGAACTCACAGAGATCTGCCTGCCTCTGCCTCCCGAGTGCTGGGATTAAAGGCATGGGCTACCATGCCCGGCCTCCCTGCCATTCTTGTCCACCTCTGCACTGCCTACAACTGCCCAACTTGTTCTAAGTTCAGAGTCTTTGTTCTCACCCTTGAGAGGCTGCCTGGGGCCTCCTGTGTGTTAGATCCCAGACTAGGTTCTGCTCCAGTCACTCCCATATGCAGATATCATCCTACCCGCATGGATGGCTCTGTAATTCTCACTGCCACAGGGAAATGACAGACACCCCGCTGAGAGCCTGTCTGAGAGTTCATTACCTTTTCTTCCCTTAAAAGAGTTTAACAGGCTTCCTAGGTACCTAGACTCTAGGAAATTGACAAGCACCCTCATATGACTCGGTGATCTGCATTTTCCCCAATGGGAGTTTACCAAGCTCCCCTAAGCATCTGGATCCCAGGCAATCGTAAGCTGCAGGTGGCACATCACATAGGCTGGGCACATACTGAGTAAAGAACCAAATATTTCCCCTTTCCCATGCTGACTGGAAATCAGAGACAAGCAATACACGGACAGTATTAGGATAAATATGGGTGAGGGGTGGGAGTGCCTTTGGCGAGCCCATGTCAAGGTGTGCCACTAAGAAATTATGACATGCAACATATGCAAAGAGGTTTACTGGAGTAAGTCTTGGAGTGGGAACATGAGAGAGACAGAGAGATGCAAACAGGGAGACAGAGGGAATGGGAGAGAGGGGGGAATGAAGGATATGAGAGAACGAGAGAGAAAGAGAGAGAGAGAGAGAGAGATATTGGGGGAGCTTTTATGAGCTGCACCTGTGTGCGGCAGGTGATGACGTAAAGCTGTCTCTAGATCCCTGATGGCAGACAGGTGGGAATGCCTGATTGCTAACAGGTGGCATGGGACCTGAAATCCCTAAGAAACCTGTCTCGTGAGCCTATATTCTTCCCGGAACTCCCACTGTACATGACATCAGTAAGTCTTTTAATAAATCTAATACCCTGCCATGCTGCCCACCCCCATGGTGTTAGGAACTCTCCTAAAATCTCTTACCCACCCTCGAAATTTCTACCCGCAGGCTATACTTTGAGAACTGAAGGGACTCTAGCCAGTCTGAGCATAGCCAACATAGCTGGGGAGGCCTTGCCCTTCTCTCCCATTCCCTCTGCCTTAATAAAAACCATTAGATGACATTCCTAAAGATGCCCACAAGGCTCTATTTCCTTATTTGGCCACTTCCTCATCCTGAGGCTGACTACCAAGGCACAGCTATCTGTAACCGAACTTTTTAATTATTATTTAACACTTATTTATTTATTACTATATTCACTTATAACAAATAATTATTTCTTAACTATTAATCCTACACATTCCTATAACCCCTTTAACCTATCCACTAATCCTATTGATAATTATTTCCCTAACCTTTTAGATGGATACAGTCTCTGGGGCAGGTCACAGTCTTTGTTGTAGATTCTTTTTTTTTTTTTTTTGGTTTTTCGAGACAGGGTTTCTCTGTATAGCCCTGGCTGTCCTGGACTCAATTTGTAGACCAGGCTGGCCTCGAACTCGCAAAGATCCACCTGCCTCTGCCTCCCAAGTGCTGGGATTAAAGGCGTGCGCCACCACCGCCCAGCTTGTTGTAGATTCTTTAACGCACTTAGCAGTCCTTTTTCTGGATCTCTCAGATGTAGATTCGTCAGGGTAAGTTGGTTATTGCAGTCTCACCTTAAATAAGGTTTGATGCTTTCTTCTCTCTGGGAGACCCCAGCCCCTTCACATCAGCAACTCTGCCGCTCTACCTCAGAGTCCTTAAAGCCAGGCACAGTTTCCTTTAGGCCACTGTTCGGACAGATCAAACCCCTCTAGGCAAAAGCTGAGCCACAGGGTTTAGTCCTTGGCCTTTTGGTGTCTTGCTCAGGCTTTCTTTGCTCACCAGCTTCTTTCTGCCTCAGGGAGATCTGGCCTTCAAATGATGGGCAGCACTTTTTTCAGCAGGACTCTCAGAGCTCTCTAGCATCAGGGGCCTCTTCTCTTTCTGGGCTCCATGCACTGTCCTTAAATAGGAGGAACTCTGTTTCAGCTTAATTTGGGCTCCGCCCACTTAGCAGCTGAAAACAATGTCAGGCCAGATACTTTGTTTCTTTAAGTCCATTAAGTCTTTCCTGTTTTTCTGACAACCTTGTTTTTCCTGACTTCAACCTTGTTTTTCAGTCCATTAAGTCTCCTGTTTGTTTCCTGTTTTTAGTCCACATGCTGATAATGATCTTCATGCCCCAAATTAAGAGACAGTATCAGAAACCCCTATATATTTTCTAAATCTAATTTATCTAACTCCCTACAGCTATCAAAGTATTGAAGTCCAGTAATCAAAAGTACCCATTCCGGTTGACCTAATTAACATGCCCAATTGAAATTAAACACCTCATTCTAACACAGGGTTCCCCTTTACCTTTGTAAACGGCCATTTGCCTATGTGCCACTTCTGTCTCCTGTCTATCCAGAGGTAGTCCTTTGTCCTCCTTGCAGACAAATACCCCTTCCCTCTCTCCCTTGTTCCTTCCCCTTCTCCCTTCTCCTCTGTCTCCTGTCTTTGTCTCTTATTGCCCACCTTTTATCCCTCCGGGTCAAATAAATCTCCTTTATGCTGAGAACTTTGTTCTTGGGGTGTCTTGAGCCAATATCAGTCCCTTCAGGAACTTCTGCTCTTCTGGAGTCTCCATGCTGTCTTACCAAATTACTTTCCTCTGTGATTAACATCATATTTGGAGACAAGGAGAACAATGTCTTCCATGGCCTGCTCTCTCTTTAGGCAAGAATTATCTAGAACTCTTTGTTACTCTCTCATAGCAGCTGGGCCAGACAAGGGTGTAGCATGAACTTTTCCCCAAAAGGAGACCCCTGCCTGTAATACTTTGATAGTTGGACCTTGGTAGTCAGCCTCAGGAGGAGGAAGTAGCCAAATGAGGGAAAGACCTTGGTGGCTAGCTTTAGGAATGTAATCTAATGGTTTTTATCAAGGCAGAGGGAATGGAGGGAAGGACAAGCATGCTCACCATGCTCAGGCTGGCCAGAGTCCCTTCATTCTCTGGACAGGAAGTCACTGACAGGCCAAAATACCTTTACACTGCAGTCCAACCTGGAGAACCATTGAGTTTATTGGGCTTACTTTATAGGAGGAGCATTGGTGACCCCACAGCAGCTGTGCCACTAATATGTTTCACCTCAGAATGGATGATAATGTCCCCATAGCTGAATAGATGGAGTCTCCACTTCCACAATTCATATACTCTTAGCACTGCCCACGACCAGGAGGCTATGGACAACCATGGAAGGATATACAGCTATCTTGGTAGCAAGAGGGGAATGGATGGAACCTCAAGTCAAGATCTCATGATCTTCTCTCCTTATATGAAAGATCAGAAGGTCTCTTGAGGGTTGTCACGGCTGCTCTGACAAAGATGGTAATGGTTGTTATGCTTCAAGAGCAGTGTCCCGTAACTGCTGTGTTCCATAATGCTGTGCACACCAGGTGTGAATAGGCCTAAAAACATTCTTTAAAAGATCACGCAAGTATTCATGCCCTTCACACTGTAGTGTGAATGAGTTCTTCATCGCTTGGCTAGAGATTAAAATGTTGAGCCATATATTAGAGGACACAAGTGGCTGACCCCTAATCTCTGGAATAATGTACTTCAAGGGACACCATTGAAAAAAGTGAAAAATAACAATGGAACAAAATGTTTGCACAATGTTTTTCGGGTGAGTGTAGTACTCTAAAATTAGATAATCCCTGCATCTTAACAAAGAAGACCAATGTCCACATTAAAACAGGGCAAATACTTGACACTTCTTCTGATGGTTATAAGCATACAAAATGACACTTAGCACTGTAAGTGTATCTCAAACCCACCAGCAACATGAGATACCCTTCTACCCATTAGAATAAGTACTAGTGGGGATGCGGAGAAGGAAAATCTGCATGTCCTGCTGGTGGGAACACACAACACCACCAGTGTTCTAGAAAATAGTTCAGGCACTCCTGAAAATACACTGAATTACCTTCCGGTCCAGCAATTCCACTCTTAGGTATAAACTCAAAAGAAACGAAAGCATACATTCACATAGAAATTACATGTGAACGTTCATACCAGCATGATTCATAATAGTCAAAGGTGGGAGCCTCTCAAATAGCCACCAGCTTTTGAATGGGTGATGTTTGGTATGTCCGTATAATGAGGTGTTATTCAACCACACAAAGGAACAAAACACTGATAAATGTAACATACATGAATCTTGAAAACATCAAGCTGCCTGAAGGGAAATGGTCTCAAAAGACTGTTTGCTGTGAAATTCCATTTATGTGAAATGTCCAGAATGGGCAAATCCATAGAGACACAAAATGGGGTGTTGGCTGCCAAGAGCTGGGGGATGTGGATGAGGTTTCTTTGGGATGTGGCAAAAAGTGACCTAAAATTGGGGAGATCGTCACATAGTCATGGGTTTGTGGAGGTGAATATGGCTACCTAGCTGTGAACATTACACAGTGTGTACCTCAGAAATATATGCAATTTTATATGTGTATAAGAAAATAAGCTTAAGGGCCTGGTGACCCGACCCGCAGGTCCTAGTAATTCGTGGGGGCAAGGAGGACCGCAACCTGAAAAAAGAACAGGCAAGGGAGGGAAAGGACTCAAGGAAGCAATTGCTTGTCAAGAGCCGTGTATTTGAGCGCAAAGCGCCTTTTTATAATATGCTTTACAAGGGGAGGAGGTGAGAGGGGCCAGGTGGTGGGAAAGTACAGAATCTTCTTGGCCTGTGCCCTGGAACATTGTGTGGTCTACCTATTTTTCTCAGAAGACACGGTACACTGCCTTGAGTCCATCTGTAACTGACAACCTGGAACTTTGCGGTTGCCAGGCAGGCTGAAGCTTCAGGGGACGTTGTGCAGGTGGGGAGAGGTAGGGGGTGAGGGTGAGAGGCGAGGGTCCTGGCTTCTGACAGCCTGGAGAGGTGGCTGGCAGTTAAGAGCACTTGCTGTTCTTGCAGAGACCCTAAGCTGGTTCCTAGCCCTCACATTGGGCAGCCAACAGGCATCTGCAATGAGTGGAGGCCCTCTCCTGGCCTCCACAAGCACATGCATGTCAAGGAATGCCATAACTGGTGTAGAGTAAAAAGCATCCAGTTGCTTATTCCAGAAGGATGCACGTTATGATACGTAAATTTTACCTCAATGAAACCAGGACAGAGCAACAGCCTTAGAGGCTGTGGGACAGGGCAGGTATTTTCCCCCCAATTTTGTAAGCAAAGATTTATTAAAAGGTGTAGGACCTCCTGTGGGACAGGATTACCAGTATGTCCGGCCACAACAAAGCTGGCAGAAACATCCTTGGAGTACTTTCATATCAACATCTAAAGGAGTTGCTTTTGGGATCTTGGGTTGATGGCTGGAGACTCCTCCAGGGATATAGTAGCCTCCTTTGCCAATGCTGCCAATACAAGCTGCACTCCAGTACCCAGCTCTCAGCACTTAAGGAGATGGACACACTCCTCACAGGAGGCCATGGCAGCTGTCAATCCTCCACTCTAAATTTCCAGCTTATGATGGGATACATCCTGTCCAGCTCCCTGGGTCTGTGCAGCACTCACGGCGGAGCTAGGAGGCAGGACCCAGGTTCAGCATGGTTCCAGCTCCATTGCACTAGGCCCAGGCGCAGGCACGAGCTCCAAAAGAAGGTAAGAAGGGATCCCATGGTGTCTGCAGGGAACCAGGGCAGGGATTCTATGAGGCCCCCACACAGGTGTCTCCCAGAGTTAAAGTTCCTTCCGGTTGGCCCAGGAGTCAGCAGTCACATGTCAGGCCAGGTGACACCTGGGTGATGAACCTCCTCAGTAGCAAGGCTTGCCTGCCTCACCCCCATTTGGTGACCCATAAGGAGTTCAAGTAGTAGTAATTACCCACTTCCTGCCTCAGTGGTTTCTCAAGAAGAACCCTCAGTTTGATTAGTGGTATCAGTAGAGAGTTGCCCGTGTCTCCATTTTCTGTAGCTTCAGCCTCTGTGACCATATGCTGTTTTTCCCGAGTAAGCAAACCGAGGCCCACCTGGTGGGTTCATGCTTCAGTGCAGCAGACATCGGCCATGGGTTCATGTGAAGACCTTTCTTTCTCCTTGATTATTCAAGCAGAGGAAGCCAAGATCTTCATCTGATGTGGGTACCAAGCAGGGACCCTCTGAGGTTGGAAGCTCGCTGATGGGAGTCTTGACTGAAGAAGAGTCGGGGACTGGGGAATTTCTCTGACTTGGATCCCCAAACCTGTCTGAGATGGAGACCATCATAGCTCCCTTGTAGAGATGTCATTAAAGGAGAGCCAGTCCCTGTTCTGTGCTAGACACAGGGGAGGTGTCCATTACAAGAGGAGATAGTAGTTATTCTTATATAGGATGTGGAGAAAAACCTTAATGAGTGGATAAATATTTTTACATGGACATAGCCATGTCAAAGATGCCTAAGTCTTCAGAACCACAGGTCAATTGGCAAATGGGTCTGTGGTGGGGGTGGGGGATGGGGGTCAGCAGGCTGCATTTCTCTCTGAGGTCCCACTGGGCACAGGGACGGGATAGAGAGAGAGAGTTCGAAATTTTCCCTGGTCCACTGGGCTGAACCTTAAGAGAAAAGTATGAATGTCGCTGTGGTTTCACCTGGTCTCTGGGAGAGTGTCGCTGGGACACACCAAGGCACGAGAAAAGGCTATCTCATGAGGGAGCATCCTGGGGGCCGCTATTCTCTTGGAGTCATCCAGGTCGAAACCTGTGCACTGGGCTGAAGAAATCCTGGCAGGTTCCAGGAGCAAGGAGGTTCAGTGAACTTCAGGTTCTCTGGGGAGGGCTGGGAGGATCAGAGAGAACTTTCCCAGACATCAGAGGTTCCTTTAGGTGAAATGGCGACAGCTCTGAGGGAAGCTATTTGATGAGTGTGGGGAGCGCGGTTTGGTCATCCAAATCCCGACACCTCCTTCTCTGTGGAAGGGAGTCGTGTGACCAGGTGACGGCACTCGCCACCCAATAAGGTCAAATGGAATACAATTAGGCAGGCTGGTCTTTATGATATTTATTATTAACAACTTATACTAGATGGAATATTTCAACTTCTATAGGATCAGGATAGCTGCATCAAACAGAAACACTTAATGGTCATTAAAGCTAGAACAACATATAACCACCACATCCTATAATTATGTTAATATTCCCACATCACACATCATACGACCTGTCCGAAGACCTTGGCTCTCCTGCTTCCCTGCGTCGATGTTCGGAGCAAAGCCCCATTTCTAGTCTCAGTTCAAGGCCTGAGTGAATGGGCAAGGGATAGAGAGAGAGGTCTCAGCACAAGGTCTGAGGAAGGGGCATAGACCTAAGATAGAGACAGAGGCAGGACGTCAGTGACAAGACTGATCGCCGCTTACTGCTTGTCTCCTTTGGTTTCTTATACTTTCATCTCAGCTTTAATTAACATATCTCTATGTCACCCGCATATGGCGGCACTTACTAGCTTCTTATCTGGCTCCTTCAGCTGGGCCTCAGCTGGGCTGTGGGTGACAGCTTCTTATGGACTTCTTACGCATAGGGCAGCACTCACTATCTTCTTATCTAGCTCCTACAGCTGGTCTCAGCTTGGGCTGTGGCTGACAGCTCATTGCAGCTAAACGAGAAGCTATTACTTATAATCCAATACTTAAATTACTTTACTAAACTTCCTGCAGCCCTTCTTTATGGCTGCTTACAGGCTCCTTACAATGAGCCAACAATTCTTTATGGCAGCTTGTGTATCATGGTGGTAAAATCGTCTCAAAATCTTCTGAACTCTGAGATGGGTGAGGGTTTTTGAACTGTGGGAAGTGGGGAGAAATATTTGGGGGTGAATGCATTCTACTGGCTGAGATTGAGATGCTGGCAATGCCATATTTATATGGGGAAAGGTCCCAGAGGCTGGCTACGTGACCCAGCTCACCTATGACCTCCTAGAGAGTCATTTGGATTACATACTACAAGGAAGGTAGCCACTTTGGGGTGGTATCCATGTGCTCCTGAGGTGGGCAGAAGCAGGGGGAGAGCTTGTTCCACACCTTCTGTTCTCAAAATGGGGCATGAAGTCCCAATTTTGAGATTTCCAGGGTTTGAACATGCTCTTGTCTCACCAACTCTATGGCAAATCCTCTGGAGGTGCATGCCAACAGGAAATTGCAAAGCTTTTCTCGGCATTTACAAAGGGTTGATAAGCAGATGTGAAGACTAACAATTGTAGCTTCCTCCTCCCAGATATTTACAGCTTGAGACTGCTGCCCACTGAGACCTCCTACCAAGACCAGCTAGCCCCTCCCCTGAGATGTACCTATTAAACATGAGGCATAGCAGCAGCAAGATCCCACCTGATCCCAGCTTCACAGACACTATGTGTCTGTCTGTCCTCTCTTCATTTCTTCTCTGTTTCTAGCTAGGGCTCCAGTATCCAAGCCACACAGATCATGGCAACCCCAGTTTTCATAAGACAGTATTTTAATCCTTATTGTCCTCTATTCTAAAGTTGCATCTTCTCTGCTCTCAGACCAAACGCAGTGTGTGGTGAAGACCACAAAGTTGTCCCTGCTTTATGGTTTGAGGAAAAGCTAGGCTCAGCAAACCACGTGTTTCTGGGTTTCTCACTGTGATGTGCCCATCCGGATCCACAGGGATTCTCTTTGCACCAGCCCTTTTCATTCCATGATGGTTTCTATGGCAATTATTGTTGCCAGTTATCCTTTATTAATCAGATGTTTCATGCTGACATAGGTCAAGGTGTCAGCAGAGAAGAGCAAATAACTATGACATGGATTATTTCAAACATCTTCCCAGTTACCCGGATGCTGAGTCATCATTACTCAGCTTCCGTTATCCCTCAGGCTGATGAGGGCAAGAGACAGAGAGGTCTGCTTAGAGAAGCTTGGGCATCCACAGTACAAACAAGTCACTCCTCACATTAATAAAGGGAGAAAAGATATGTAAGCAAGATGCCATAAAGGTTTCTCTAGTTATGTTTCTCATGAGTGTATTCAAAGCTTTCAGCTTTTATTTATGTTGCTATTCATGTATCATCTGTCCATCTATCAATCTATCTACACATTTATCTACCTATCCATTCACTTATACATATATTCATCTCTTCATCCATATCAATTCATTCAGCCATATCCACCTATCTATCATCTACCCATTCACTCACATATCCATCCACCCACCCATTTATCTCCCTATCAACTAAGACATCCAACATCCATTTGCTGGGCTCCTTTTCAGCTTGGTCCTATAGCACTTTACTATGTAGATATGTGCATATGATGATACATAACCATATGAACAGCTATAAACAAAATGCTGTTGGCATGTCAACTGGTGTTGGGTTTGAAGTAGGGAACCAGAAAAGTTTAGGACAAGATATGGAGTGTAATCCTCTCAGGCAGGCCTGTTTCTTGTTGTTATAACAGTACAATCAACAGTACAACAAAAGGAAGAGGCCTGCCTGAGAGATGGGTAGAGGAAGGGTCACTTGGTTGCTGTTCAAGAGAAAACAAGTTGAGCTACGGGTCACAGGCAGAATGAGCTTCCCTTGGAGGCAATCGCTGGACATTTCTCTTTACTGGACAAAGTATTGGCTCCTTGTCTATAGCTTTGTCACCCTACTTAATATACATGGTTTTGATTTAGCCTCTGTGTTAGGATCAGCCAGCTTTTTCGGTAAAGTGCCAGAGAAGAAATGTTTTTGTTTTAGAAATTAGTTTTTCCAGGACATGGGCCTCTTTTGCAAGTGATCTTCTTGATTGTACTGTTATAGCAACAAGAACACATTAATACATACTGTCAATGAATCACTGCATGTGTATTCCAATCAAATTTTATCAAGCAGACCTCAAAATCCAAATTGTATAACTTCGAGTATGTCATGAAATAATCTATTTTTTTCAACCAGTTAAAACTATGAAAATCATGTGACGCTTCTGAATGATATCAAAAAGTGTCTCCAGGAGTCTGTTAAATCACATGCTCATTATTCATCTGGCTTCCCCTGCTAATATCACGCCCAGGTGATGCTGTCTCCTCAGCGTCCTCAGGCAGCTGACTCAGACCTGAGCATTCAAAGCAACTGAGGTTCTCTAGAGCTTAACTGAATGGGCCCAGACCAATGAACAACAGACCTGAAATATATTTTGTTGGAGGCAAAAAGTCTTGTCAGAGACTTCACCCAGGGTCTAAGGCACAGCACAAGAAAGCCATGAAGAAGAGGTGCTGGGAAAGGAGTGGGCAGAGAGAGAGAGGGAGGTACAAGAAGGACTGATAGAACAGAGAGCTTGTCAGGGTGCAATGGCTTGGATTGGAGGACCTAGAATGCTTTGTGCGACTGTTCCCAGCATTGTTAGAGTCAGAGCCTGGCCACCCTACTAAGCTGACTAAATACACTGTAAAACCGGAAAGGGAATGTTTTGACTATAATCACATTGGTTAAGAGGCAAAAAAGAGGTATAATGACCCACCATCTTTGTATCATTGATTCATCCTTGTCTGGGCTTCTGTCTTTCCAGTAGTCCACCTGTCTATCAAGTTGTCAGAACTGTGAAATCTCTTTCACAGAAGATAGGACCTTAAGTTCTCGATCCAGGGAAGCAACATGGTGAAGTAGAAGTTTAAAGAGAATTACTATTGATAAGTTTCAGACATTCAGGTGTTATTCTTGTCCGGGTGGGTGTGGGTATGATCCAGATCTAGTGGAGCAGCCCACAGCTATCTAAGGAATACTGGAAGATGACCAGCAACCTCCTTCGGTATGTGTGTGGACAGAAGTTAATGTCAGGAGTCTGAGTTGGCTAAGCTTCAGGGATCCTCCTGTCTCTTCCTCTCTAGTGTTAGGATGATGAGAATACTTCCAGGCCAGACTTTTTCACATGAGCTTTGGGGCATTGAACTCAGGTCCTTGTATTTGCATAGCAATCACTTGGTTGATTGAGCCGTAGATAACCCTCAAGGCTCTGAATTCCTCTTACAAGGAAAGAACAACACTCAGTAACTCAGATGATTTATACCCAGCTCTCTCATTTGTGGTGTCCTAAAGGTGGAACCACTGTGGACCTGGCCAAAAATGACAACTATGTGGAACATAGCCACTGGCTCCACCTCGCATTCCTTAGGGATTAAGAGAGACACTGGGCTTGTTCCTGGAAGATTCCATCTTCCTTTTCCTTTCCCACATTCCCATAATTAGCTTGGTTTTCTTGTATTCCTTCAGGGTTGACAGTTGTGTGCCTGAACCTAACAGGGTCTATATCTGGACTTGCCTGTAATGTGTCTTCCATAGCTTATTGACCATGCCAAGCCTTCCCTGATGCTCACTGCAGGCTTCCTATCAGGACCCAGTTTGATGGAACTTCCCCCAGCCTGCTTTGTTAGTGATCTATCTCAGTTGACAGTCAGTGGTTGGGATGATCCAACCAACTGGTCAGATGATGTTCTACAGTGACCGAGGGAGTTGGTGGTCATGGCAATTGTTATTGAATTTACATTGGTGTCCTATGGCCTGGAACTCACATTCTTCAGACCTGACATAGGGAAACGCATCTGTCAGAATACAGCACCAGCTCGCTCCAATTAGCACCCACGCTTGTCTTTGCAAGTTGGATTTGCTCACCCTCAGCCTGTGATTACCAAGATGCATCACCTCAGCATTTTTGTTATAACTTCTTTCTTCTGAGTAGAAATGGTATAAATACTCCTAGGTCTTAGGAAAAATAAGGCCCTTTTCTTCTTTTTCCTACCTCCTTCTTGAACTAATAATAATTTTTGTGTTTTTAGATTCTCATTCTAAAAATGAGATCCTCCATCTCTGTCTTTATTTCTCACATGTAAACAGTGTAGATGCTTCTGTTTATTTTCTTCTGTGAAGATGAGACTGGTTAAAGAGGTACACAGGGAGGCTGCACATGGAGGAAGGGCCTGTGAGGGCCAACAAGAGAGCCATCTGCAGGCAGAGGAAAGAGACCTCAGGGGAGACCACCCTTGCTAATTCTTGACCTTGGACTTCCAGCTCTCAGAACAGAGGACAAAACAATTCCTGCTGTTTTAGCTTCCTTATCTGTGGTATTTTGTTGCTGCAGCCTGTGATAACACAATTGCCTTGAATTTGTCCAAGAAGCACACAGAAACCACGGGTAATTAAGCAAACAGATAAATGCAAAGAGCTCCCAGGGTTGGGAAGATGGCTCAGTTAGTAAAGTGTTTGTTAGACAAACATGAGAACATGAGTTTAGAAACTTGATACCCATGTAAAAACCAAACCAAAGCTAAGTATGGCAGCTTGAGTCTGTAATTCCAGCATTTGAGAGCCAGGGGCAGATCTTATGCTTGCTAGTCACCCAGTCTCGCTGATACAGTGGGTAGTCTGGAGCCCATTATCCATCATGCACGTTGAACACCATACTGAGAGACCCCATATGAAACAAATTGGATAGAAAGTAGTTGACATATATGCCTAACAACCTCTAGATTCCATGCATGCATGCACACATGCACCACAAACAAACACACTCAGACAAGAAGAGCTCCCTTGTCACCAAGCAGGCAAGTGACAGGTTTTCATCAGCCACCCACCCCATGACCACTCACCCCATCGCACCTGCTTTTGCTGCCATGTGATATCACTATGATACTGTATGACATTATAGTCTGGCTCATGTGTCCATGAGAAGAGGTGAATATATGGTTTATGTGTATATATGTGTGCACCTGTGGATAGGGT
>CAJQZJ010032473.1:1655460-1695435 GCA_907164525.1 Lophiomys imhausi
GTGTGTGTGTGTGTGTGTGTGTGTGTGTGTGTGTGTGTGTGTGTGTGTGAGTCTACACATGTGGGCACACGCACATGTGAAAGCATGAATGTCCAGACACTGAGTTTCAGGTATGTGTCTATCTTTGCTCCTTTGCATGTTTTTGGGATTACAGGTCCACACTGGCATACCTGGCTTTTACGTGGATGCTGGAGATCTGGACTTGGGCCATCACATTTGTGTGACAGGCACATTACCCACTGAGCCACCTCACCAGCCCCAGGTTCCTGTTAAAGCTCAATACTGTTTCCCTCTAAATGTGAGACCCAGAGTCACCAAGAAAGCAAAAAATAACACACCATGTTCTTGACATGACATTCTTTCAAAAAAGTATTTACTGAGCACTTTCTCTGTCAGGTACAGTCCAAAGCCCCAGGGCTGTGACTGGGGTAGGGTGGCCTCATTAGTGAGCTCTCAGCCTGCTTACAGAAGACATGTATTTGCACCCTAGGGTGCTCAGAAAGAAGCCTGAAACAAGAAAGGGGTGAAGGCTCTGGGAGTGTCCGCTGAGGGAAATCAGTGGAATGTTCCAGACCTACTGCATAGCAGAGCTTTTGTAGTAGGGTACGGAGGGGATCTAAACTCCATTCTCTGCACATGCTATATGTGTGTATCCGCAGGAAGGTCACACAAGCTGTGCCCAGTTCCTGGGTCTGAAAATGAGCATCAGATTTACCTCAGACAATTGCAGTGGTCACTTATTCACAGGCAGGCCATGATGCCATCACAACGTCACGATGGAGTCTGGGTCCTAGGAGGAGACAATGTGGCTTCCCAGGTGACAGGCCCTGTGCTTCTTTGGGTCCAGGTCCACACAGCCACAATATCGACGCCTGCTTTTAACCTACCTGTAGCCATCATCTCATATATATCAGCCTTAGAGAGCTGTTGATCCCAATGACCACAAAAGACTTTCTAGCCTGAAGTGAAACATCGGGCATTTGGGCACTGAACATGTGCTATCAATAGGACTGAAATGCTTGCCTGGAGTTCCTGCACCTCTCCACAGAAATTCTATGTGAAGTGTGACCTCCCCATCAGCCTGCCAATCATATGATCCTTGCGAAATCTTACAGCTACCTGTCACACCCTTGTCCCTCTACCTGCCACTGTGTTATTTTGGCTGAGGTAGAATCAAATCCTTGACCGTGAAGATGGGCCCTCTGTCCCTGTCCTTATGCTGGGTCAGAAGAGATGCCTACCATTTCTGGGCACATCAGGCACCAGGTCCTTTCATGATTGGATGCCTGGGTGCTGGGCATGTGCTGCTTTGGGGTTAGGGGTGGGGTTAGGTGGTTTGGGGTTAGAGCTCCTTGGAGAAGAGATGGCAGTGCCGACAGTGGGAAAGGGAGACAAACCAAGGCCTTTGCAACCCCAAGGCAGGATGGCAGAGGTGGGAGGAACTGAGCATTTTCCCATCCAAGGGCTCAGAGAACAAGTTGAGAAAAGTGATTACTTGCACAGAACGACCTATGACAGAACCTGGTGGTACTGAGGAGGCAAGATCTGGTTAGCCCTGGCAATGCTGTGCACATGCACCATGCTGGCTGACCCCAGGCTCTTGCTAAAATAGAGGAGTTGGTCCTTGTCATTCTTAAAGAGAAGCACTGTGACACCGCCGTGTGTTGTGGCCAGGCTTGGATGAGGCCAGTGGGTCCTTGTGAACTCAACCCCATGAGCTTCTCTGCCTCTTGAGCACTGGTCCTCATCCTGTCCATGTATCTCAAGCAGATCAACTGGCTACCCCAGTCTTCATTTACAACATGAACTGCTTTCTGGCCATTGGCAGGTCCTGCGGCATGAGGGGCAGCTAAGCATGTGCAGCTTCCAGCAGTCTTTAGTCCTGGGCTCAGGCAAGGGGTCCTTCATCCCATCCCCGATCCCCCTCCCCACCTGCCTGACCCCCATGGTCTCTACCCCAAATAAAATCCTCACACCAGGAAAAATAAAGATGACGATTCTGCTCTTTGATTATCCTGAATGTGGTCATGCAGATGGAATTTCTGAAGATTATGAGCCAGTCCTGTAGGTGAGCCTGAGCTATGGCTGGCTTGTAAGCCCCTACTTCTGGTGACTCACAAGAAGTCCTTGTCAGGTCAGAAGGCCATGGCAATATTTTATGGCACACCTGAAGGAGCGATTTACCACTGTTTGCTGTCTAAAGAAAGCTCCAGGATTTCTGGGCAATAACCACAGAGGCTTTACTGGGCATCAGCGGCCCAGAGTGGCTCAGGACCCTGCTGAACCCCTATGAGGTACCTTCTCTGGAGCCAGGGGGCTGAGCTGCTGAAGCTGACCGTCCACAGAGGCACAGGTCTGGGTACCTAGCCTAGAGGGTTCCAACTTGAGCTGGCTCAGGTCCAGGAAATGACATCTCTGGTCTTGAGGGTTGACTGGGGAGGAGACGCCACAGACGGCTGCTCCATTGGGGTCGCTGCTTGCCGGTTTCTTCTGCACAGTGTTGGGATCCCAAGTCTGAGGCTTCCAGAAGAGCCTACTGCCCCTATCCTCTCTGGAAGGGTGGCTGTCTGGATAGATTTGCAGGGCTGCCACATGGGCCACACAGCCTACAAGCATGGGCCCTGGATCAAGAGCACTTCCCCTGTTCCCTGGTCTTAAGGGGCCTTGAGAACGCCTCAGGTCCCCAGCTGTCCCGAATTGTTTCTGAGAGCTGGGACAGGTGGCAGGGTTTTCAGCTTTGCTTTTCCTGGAAATGCCTGTCGTCATGGTAACTGCAGAGGAGGACTGGCCTTCAGAGAAGTCTTGTGTTCCTTCCTCTAGAGAGCCACCCTTAGATGGGGTATTAATCACCCTCACAGGCTCTCCTTGGACCTCATGCTCTCTAACAGGTAAATCTTTGGTTCCAGGGAGTGCCCAGGGCTCCTGCCTGCTGGCTGGCAAGCATGCTACAGCCTTGCCCTTATCTAAAGCCTGGTCTTCCCTGCCTTCCAGGTTCACTGCTGGTCCCCTGAGGACTCTATGGGGGTCAGGTTGGGTAGCAGGCTCCCTAAGGACAAGGGCAGAGGCAGAAGTAGGGGTAAGGGCAGGGGCAGGTGGGGTCCTACGCAGCCAGTTGACAATGCCCATGGTGATGGCAAGCTCTGTGTCACAGAGCTTCAGCAGACATTCCTTGCCCTTCCAGGTACTCTGTAGGAAGCCCTGGCTGAGCAAGTCCGGGCCTGGCGCTGGGGCCAGGTTCTCCTCGGCCCCCACACGGAAGCTGCACATAGACAGCGGGGTGCCCAGGGCAGGCCCCGAAAGACTCTCAGACACACACAGGTCATCATCCAAGATTGGGCCAACAGGGGCCTCGCTGGGGTCATAGAAGAGCTCGTAGAGGGCATCCCCACTATAGCTGTCTCTAGGGAAAGTAGCTGCAGGTGTGCCTGGGCTTGCAGCTTCCTTTTTCTCTTCCTCAAGGACGGGTGAGAAGGAGTCATAGTAACCTTCGTCGCTTGTGGACACAGATTCCGGCTGTTCGCTTTTGGGGGTACCTGTGTCTATGGAGCTGGCTTTGGAGCCGCTGGGGGGACCCCTGCAAGGGAACAGGGGCAGTTCAGCTAACCCAGATGTGTCTAACCTGGGCTGGTCTGTGTCTGTCCCCTGGGGACTCATTAACCGTGGGCCCAGCAGGGCACGATGCTGTTGCTTCACGGAGCGATTAACGCTGTCCCAGAACTTGGTGAAGTCTGACGCTTCGTTCTGGGCAGGTGATGCCAACTGCTCCATACTGCCCTGGGAGGGACCACGTGGAGTCTTGCTGTCCAGAGCTTGGGGTGAATGGGCTGGGCTCTCTGGGCCTTCTTTCAACTCCACAGATGGCACCGAGCTCCCATCCGCAAAGATCTCCCCACATCCTGTAAGTGAATCGAAGCTTTTGAGTGAGGCCACATCCTCACATAAAGCGCTGCAGATGTCAAGGGGTGAGTCAGGTAGAAACTCACTGTCCGACAGGTCCTGGCAGAAGTTGTCCAGCCCCAGCCCCTCGCCCGCAGAGAGGAAGGGTATGCCTTGTTGCGCTGCAGCACCCAATGGGACCCCAGGGGACGACAGGTTCTTCGCCTTGACTGATAGCGAGGCCAAGTTCTCAGTCTTGCTTCTGCGGATGTGAAACAGGTTTCGAAAACACTTCTTGGACCTTTTCAGGGAAATTCTTTTTCTTGGGATGCTCTTAGCCACAGCTGGCACGAAGGGCATCTGGGGCACAAAGTGGCGGTAGTCAATCATACGCTGACCTCCAGGGGTCTCTGGTAAGCTTGTGCTGCCCACCATGTGCCCTGCGGGGGCTGCTGCTTTCGCAGCCCCTGGAACACTGTCATGAGTCTTGCTCTTCCTCACCAACTTGAAGGTGGTTCCACAGAGGGGCACGGGACCCCCTTCAGGATCAGACAGTATCTCTTTGCTGGGGCTCCGGCCATACCTTTGGGCACAGGGACTAGTTTGGGAACTCTTCTCACCATCAGAACTCTTCTCACCATTGGGTCTCTGCTGCCCTCCCACTGAGAGTGACCAAGGGCCTCCTGGGTCCTCTTTGGCTGGTTCAGGGGCTGGTGGTTCTGTGAGTTTCTCGTGGGAAATCTGCACGCTAGATTTGATGAAGGTCTTTCCTCTCCTCAGCTCCATGGTGTCAGTGTTCTTGCCACTGTGGGAGAAACCAGAGGCCTCTTAGTATCTATGGTGCCTACTGTTTACTGTCCGATTGACTGGATTTAGAATCATCATGAAAACATGTCTTTTGGTGTGTCTGTGAAAGATGAAAGACAGCACTCACAACCTTCTGCTTGCTGGTTGTGGATACAGTGTGACCAGCGGCAGGCAGCCTCTTGTTTCTGCCATCAGACGTTCTTTACCATGATCGGTTTTTAAGTATCCCTCCAAACTGTGAGCCAAAGCAGACCCCAACCTTGCGTTGCTTTTGGCAGGCATATTGTTACTGTAACAAGAAAGGTAACTAATGCCAGGATCCAAAAATGAAAAGCCTGTGGGCTCTGAAAGACCTGCCCACTGCTGTTCACAAATCTTGCTGGACTCAGGTGTGGTAGCCCCATCCGGTTCTCCACGAAGACTAAAAGAGGAAACAGAAGTGGGACACCACCCTGCCATACGGCTCTGCTTTTACAGACAGCTATTTCTTCCCAACTGAAACACTGTCTTCTGGGCAGTGAGGGGAGGCTCCTTGAGCCATAGGAAGTAAACAAAGCCCACAATACCCTAAAATTTACAAGATTCATAAGGACACACACACACTCCACACACTCCAGGTTATATAAATATTAGATCAAGACCAGCTGCGGTGTCTGCAAGTTAAGCAAACAGTCTTGGAGTCACCACCGCTCCTGAAAGTAATCCCTTACCTACACTACTGTGAGTTACCCCAGTGAACTCACTGGTTCTCTAAATTAGGCTACGGTCTATGTCTTGTGCTCTAACTGGGATGAACAGATGTTTGTTCAGATTTCCCCAAGAAAGAGACACACAACACTCAGCCTTACCACACCCTCAGGAGGAACAATCAGCCTTCCCTGAGTGTATGAAGTGGAGGACTCAATTAAGTAGGCTGCCTCCCAAGCCTGAGGCAGTGGACCATCCATGGGAGGACCAGGCATCTGCTGGGGAAGGCCAGACTCGCTCTGTACAGAGACTCTTAAGCAAGAGGCAGCCAAGAATCTCACAGGGTCTGCAAAGCATGAGCTGGGTGAAGAGAGAAGCTGTGTGGCAGCAAGGCATGGCACATGCCACAGAATACCATGGACCAGAAGGACAGGCAGCTGTCACTGACAAGTACTGCCTGGAGTCCATCTAGAGATGGTTTCTGATGACACGGCTGAGTTCTTTGGCGAAGATGCTACAGTCAGCATTGGGAGTCAGCAGGGTGTTTGGTGGCGAAGGATTTGACTGTTCTGTCATAGCTGGGCCTTACCTGGCTGTATCCCATGTTCAATGAAGTATTACTTGGGTCTTCTGGCGAATGGGTGGAAGTAGGGGCATTAAGGAGGCTGGTGAGGCTGGCCTTGCAGAATCAATAAGGAGAGAGGAAGGACAAGAGGCTGACCAAAGAGGCTGAGGCTGGAGTAAGGGGAATGCTGCTCTGGAAGTGGAGTTATATGGTCTTCCAAAGGAAGAAGTGCCAGGGTACAGCAGACACATATAAAAGGAGGCAGGAAGGGAGTCTGGACACTGGAGACCAAGGGGCCTGCAACAGGAGCTGGCTTAAAGGAGAAGAATCTTGTTTAGAACATGCTGCCTTTAGGGTAATTAGGTAGAGATAGAGGACCCCATCAAGGAGCAGCAAAGCCAGCACATGGCTGGAGAACCTTCTGAGCTGTTCCTCCAACCCCAGCAGAAACTGTCTCTGCCTGTGGCCTGAAGGTTGGCCTCTGTCAGTGTGGCTAGAGATACTGAAACTGAGTCCTTTCATTCTCTGGGATTGCTGTGTGGTCATCTCCTGCATTTGTTCACCCTAGCCCCAGCCTGGGGGTGGGGATAAGGGGGGCTGCAGCAGGGTCAAGGCCAGCAGGCATTCAGCTCTGTAAACTGCCCCCAAAGATGCCCCCTTGTTCCCTTCCAGATGGCAGCATGAAGGTCATCAGCTGGCAATCAGGGCTGGCCAGAGTTCCTAAAGTGCCCCTACATGCATGCAGCTCTCAGAGAACAGAGGGCCTGCCCCAGCTCTGCTGGCAAAGCCAGCATCTAAGCAACTCATGCGGAAGCTGGTTGAGCTCCTGCCACCTGCTCGAACCTGTGGGTAGCACTTCCTCCTCTCCTAGTGACATCTGGGACTTTTGGCTGGGGGACAGACAAGAAGTCTGCATACACAGGAGAGCCACAGAGCCTAGGCTTGGCTGTCCTCCTACTTGGCTCCTCTGGTCACAGAACACCAGCTCTTGGGCACAGTGCCTCAGACACCATGGTGGCTTTTCAGTCTACTGGGAGATGGTATGGCACAGTGCCTCAGGCACCATGGTGGCTGTTTAGCTTGTTGGGAGATGGCAAGTAACCAAGCCTTTCCCACCCTGAACCTGCAGATTTCTACTCAAAACATTCCACCCCAACATTCCTTTACAGGTCTGTTGGGCATGGACGCACACGGCAGAATGCTCATTATGCAGGGTCTGGTGTCAAGAGACTCAACTTGAGCAGTGGTAACACCCACCTAACCAAGCAGAAAGCTTGGCCCAGTCACTTATAAGAGACAAACTACTGGATTCATCACTTTACAAAGTGTACATTCAGGGGCTGGAGAAATGACTTAGCGGTGCACAGCACTTGCTGCTCTCTCAGAGGGCTAAGGTTTGGTTCCCAGCACCTACACTGGAGAGTTAGTTCTCAGTCTCAGCTCTGGTGCGGGGAGGAGGTACAACCCTTTCTTCTAGCCTCTTCAGGTGCCTGCACTCACATGCACATACTCATACGTGCACATAATTAAAAGTAAAAGAAATATTTTTAAAAATTCAGATTCAGAAAAGCCAATAGTTTGACCCATAAATGGTAAGGCTGGGACTTGAACTCATAAACCATAAATGGCTCAAGATCTCTACCTCCCTCCATTCAACCCCTCATCACTTAGTAAGTAGCGAGGCTGGCATTGAATTTGTCATGTTCCTGTCTCGGTCTCTGGAGTGCTAGGATTATAGGTTGTGTACTACTACATCCCACTAAAAGGATAGTTTGTGAGAAACCTAAAAATATATTAATAAATATTCTTGTGAGAATTTTGGAAAACACAATGAGGGGAACATAGCAGGCTGCAAACGTAACTCATCCAGATTTAGAAAAATTATAATCTGAAGCAGTGTGATTTCGATGGAGATGTTCATTACAAGGTATCCAATTTACTAATGCTTTTAAGTGTTGGGGGGGGGCATATTTTAGTTACTGTATCCCTGGAATAGTTTCACCAGGCCACAATAAAGATTATTTCACTGTATGAAAAGTTTTGCTCCTGTAAGAATTAAACTGCTTGGACAGAGATCTTTTTCAGAAAAACTTCCAGTTTCCAGTCCTCAGAGTGGTCAACTGAGCTAAAATCAGGAAAAGGTGGCTGGGTGATGGTGGTGCATGCCTTTAATCCCAGCACTTGGGAGGCAGAGGCAAGCGGATCTTTGAGAGTTCGAGGCCAGCCTGGTCTACAAAGTGAGTCCAGGATAGCCAGGGCTACACAGAGAAACCCTGTCTTGAAAAACCAAAAAAAAAAAAAAAAAAATCAGGAAAAGGTGGGCAGTTCATTCCATTCTGAACTTATACTGTGTTCTCCCAGTATGCTAATACAAAGGACTGGGCTCTGTTATGGTGATATGGCCAAGACCACTCTGAGTTTAAGTGCCATTCTACATATGGTAAGAACAAGCAACAAACTTCATGAGAACACACTGGAGACGTGAATACTGGGCAGTGTGACCTGTCACTTCCATCAGTTTTCACATTAAAATGTTTAATATAGGCTGTCACTTTGAAAATGTGCCCTGCTACTTTATCCAGCCTGTCTCTTTGAAAATGTGATGCTTGCTGCCTGATGGGAGACCAGCTGAGCAGTAACCTTCCTCAACAGCTTTCAGAAGCAGAGAGGGATCTATGTGGATGGCCAGATGCTAACCATCACTGCCCAAGGGCAGAGACTAAGTGCGTGTAGGTTCTCAGTTGGAAATAATGCACACACAGCTTTGTAACCCTTCGGCTAACACCCTGTCAGTGGAAACTCACAGCAGGTCCTTCCTCCAACACATGCCGCATCTCCTTCTCTCTTTCCAAGGGAAGTAGGTGGTACTTCCCTCGTGGTCTGCAGAGCCTGGTCACCACTGATATTTTAATTCTAGTGGTTCATATTGCTCGAGAACATGATTTAAAGGTTTTCAAAGTCTGGGGCTTTCAACTGTAGCAGACAATTATATACAAGATTACATATCTCTGTGTGTTTGTGTGTGTGTGCAGTGTTGGGAGTGATATTTTGTGGGTATGGAGGTCAGAGGTCAATTTCAGATACCATATTCCTCAGGAGCCATCAACTTATGTGGCTCCTGGGGCTCGAACTCTGGTCCTCACACTCAAATAGAAATTTTTTAAAAGATTTATGTATGTATGTATGTATTTATACAGTATTCTGTCTGCAGATATGCCTGAAGGTCAGAAGAGGGCACCAAATTTCATTATAGATGGTTGTGAGCCACCATATGGTTGCTGAGAATTGAACTCAGGACCTCTGGAAGAGCAGTCAGTGCTCTTAACCTCTGAGCCATCTCTCCAGCCCCTCAAATAGAAATTTTAACCAAAAAAACCTTTTTTTTTTTTTTTTACTTATTTGTGTGTGTGTGTGTGTGTGTGTGTGTGTGTGTGTGTGTGTGTACATGTGCACTAAAGTATCCTGATACATGTGAGATCAGGGGATGACCTGCAGCAGTCTCATTCCTCCTTCCACTGTGTGGGTCCCAGGAATCCAACTCATGTCAGGCTTGGCAGCAAGTGCTTTTAACCCACTGTGTTATCTCAGAGGGCCCCATAGCAAGTTCCTCACTGACAGCTATCTCCCCAGTCTCCATGGAAAGTCTTTAGGGCTCACATCTCCAACTCTAGTTGACAGTTAAACATAGTGTTACTTACCTACATGAAGTATTTCAGACGCCTGAAACACCTGGACCATATATTTCATTTTATTAAATTTCATGCTTTTCAGTTCCCCAAATAGGATGCTGGTCTGGAAACTTTAATTCTACAAATTCAATTTGTCCTAAAAATTTTCTAAGACAGCTTCAACCACACTAAGACTGAGCCTCTCTCATCTCTAAGATGAACCTTCACAGTCCGTGAGATCAAAACACATCCAGCTCTGTTTCAGGGATGTGGTGTTTAAACGAGGATCTAAAAGACAGCAGAAGACATTCAGTCAAAAGGTACAGGAAGCGTATCTAGATAGTGGACACACCCTGCAAAAAGCCCCAGGGACAAGGGAAAGAGACATTTAAATTTCTAAAAGTGGATACAGATACCACAGCAGCAAGCTATGGGAACAGGCCTGGAGACTAGTCAGGAGATCATGTCTGATCTAAGGTCCCAGGAAGGAACTATAAGAAGCTACAGGTGAAAACAGAAAATTGGGACCAGAGAGGAGACCAAGAGGAGGGTGGATTAGAAACGACCAGCAGAAAGGCAATCACAGAGATGTTTATGTTTGCTTCAGATGTTCAGCACACCAGACAAGAATTTACTACAAAATGAATACTTCATGAAGAGACCCCTCTAGTGTTTTTTCCCCGTGTAATGACTAATTTTAGATCAGGTATCTAGGATTTTCTTTTCCCCTTGGAGGGTAAATCCTGTTCCTTTCTTTCCTTTCTTTGTGTGTGTGTGTGTGTGTGTGTGTGTGTGTGTGTGTGTGTGTGTGTGAAAATGATCTTATAGAACAAAATTAAAACAAGCCATTAAGTGACTACATGGCCAGGAGTTTTGGCATTTGAAATACCTTTCTGTTATCTGCCCCCCCTCCCACACCATACCACCCCATATCCCGGCAAGTCACAGCAGGCAGTGAACTATGCAGGGTTTAAAGAAAAGCAAGCCTAGGTGAAGAACCTTGCCCAGCGGCTTCGTTGGGGTTTGGATGGGGTAGTGGAGGCTAGGGGGCAGTGGTTTGCCTCTGTGACAGTATGCCTTGTTGCTGGTGTGATGAAGGCCCAAGTGAGATGGAAGAGCCCTCATGTTCTGGGGTGGGGGTGGGGTGGGTAATAAAACAGAAATAGAATCTGCAGTGAGATCCACCCACTCCCACACTGGGAGACAATGGGCCCTTTGGGTGGAGGACCTGGCCCACATCTTCCGAGGGAGCCCCTGCCAAGTGGGCAGATGGACCACTATAATCTTACTCCTTCCCCAGACCCCTCTTCCGCGGTGACAGGGTTTCTCCCATTCCCTAACCCAAACCTAAACCAGTCACCGCGCTCAGCCCCCAGGACCCACCGCATCCTCTCTGGGAGCCTCGGAGTGGAGGGAATGCCCATCTTGGGTCCCTTCACTCAGCCCCCCAGCCCCCCATCGCAGAAAGCGCGCTCAAGTCCCCCTAGCTCCCGATGAGGACCAGTGAGGCAGGAACCGACGCAGCCTCTCCGGGCCTCAGCCACTTACCGCTGGGGCTGGGGAGTGTCGCAGGGCGCGGCCGCGCCGGAGCCAGCCCGCGAGTGCGCGCCCGCCCGAGCCTCGCGTCAGCACCACGGCCAGCTCCAGGCTCCGCGCCGCCGTTGGGGGGCGGGCCTCCGGGCACCCGCGCGCACTGCCAGCCGGGGCTCCGCGCTCGCGAGGGCGGGGATCGGAGGACGCCGGCGACTAGCGGAGAAGTGCGAGAGGACTTAGCGCCCACTGCGCCGACGCCACCCTGATTCGCTCGGCTTGCTGGCTTTGTTCTTATTTCTCCCTCTGCCCACCTAGCTGCTCCCATAATGCTGTAGGTTTTGCATCCCTAAAGCCCCGTGGTCACCAGTCGGGGGAGGGGGGGTCCCATATACCCGGAGACTACAGGTGTGGGTGCCCCGCCCCCCTGCAACCCTGGAGGTCCAGGGCCCGCTGAATCCAGCTTCTCCAAAGAATGATGTCACATGCATCCTGTCTAGCAGTCTCCTACTCAAGATTCGGGATTCTGAGGTTTGGAAGAAAGGACAAACCAGTGCAAAGAGGCAAAGAAGGGGTATTCCAGGATCTTCCCTAAGCCCCCAGACTAGAGCTGACTGCATTGTGACCAAGAATAAAAGAAGCGTTTCCCTTCCACGGACTTACTGTGTGGTCTGCTGGTGCTGTCCCCTGCCGCAGTCTTGACGACGAAGCAGAAACTATGTGAGGATCCCCCCCATCCACCCACCCACCGTAGAACTGAGGACAGGAGTCCACAGGCTGGACCCAGTGTCTAAGGCCCCCATCCACCCACCCACCGTAGAACTGCGGACAGGAGTCCACAGGCTGGACCCAGTGTCTAAGGCCCCCATCCACCCACCCACCGTAGAACTGCGGACAGGAGTCCACAGGCTGGACCCAGTGTCTAAGGCTGAGCTGGAGGGGCGGGGATGAAGGATGGAGAAACTCCGCTATGGTTTAGGTGGTCTTGTCGCCCTCCCCAGCGGATGGAGCCAAGGGTGGGGAGCGCAACAGCTTCTGTTTGTGGAAGGCTGATCTCAACAGAGGGGCTAGCTGCAGGGGTGAGTGAACACAAGCAGAAAGAGCAGTCGCAGAGGAGTCCGTTAGGATTAGGCTGAGGATCAGGGAATTAGAGGGACCGGTGATTGACAAGGCCCTCTATCCTACAACCGTGAAGCTCTAGTGCTCAAGATATTCGAATCCTTCGCTCTGTAGTGCTTTGGTCAGTCACAATCAGTTGAAAGTTCCCTATAATTAGTCAACAGAGTCGAGAAGGACACCCTGATGCGCTCTGCCAGCCAGAGCAACTCTCCACTCCTAGATGAATCTTTCTACCCAGCGACTAGCTTAGCTATACACACCTCCCGTAAGTGTGTGACGAGTTTATATACTTTCCTATGGGTGTGTGCCCGTGTGCATGAGTTGCATTTGTCTGTGGATGGCAAAGGTAGAGTGTCTTCCTCAACGCTCTACATTGTTATTTGTTTCGGGACGTGGTCTCTCACTGAACCCCGGACAGGAGATCATGCATTTAGTTGATCTGTTTGGTCTCACTGAGCAGGGATCATCCTCTTGCCCAACCACTCCCCCCCCACCCCGCCGAAAGCCATGGGGTTACAGACCTGCACGGCGGCACCTGGATTTAATGGGTGCTGGAGGGTCAAACTTAGATCCTCATGTTTGAGTGACAGGCACTTTAATGGCTAAGGGGGTCTTGCAAACCTTCTGCTGTATTTGAACTGTGACTGTAACTGTGTCCTCTCTTTTCTTTTCTGGCACTGGTTCTCTGATTGTCTCAGGACAATCAAGTAACCGTACTGGCCGTATTCCTTGGATTTCCCACACTATGAGACCAAAGGAGCCAGAAGTCTATGGCACTAGTGGAGTTTTGGAGTCCAGGTCTGCAGCCATGAGGAGCCCCACATGAAAGGGTCTTAGGGAAGAAGGAGTGACACTCCATACTGCGAGGAAGGCTGGCAGAATTGGGACTGCCTGTCAAAACCAAACTTCAGGAGTCCCAGCTTGTAGTGGGTGGTTGCGTGAGGAAGAGGAACCATAACACCAGGGGCAGGCATGGAAAGAGGCATTCTTGTCTTTGGAAAAGACCCATGCAGATGACCTCTCCAATTCCAAATAAACTAAAATTAAGGACAGATTGAGTGGCTTATTGCTACAAGTGGTTTCTTTTACATTTTATTATAGTTTAAACTTTTCTATCATATTTTAAATAAGCGTTTTAAATTTTTTTGGTGTGTATGCATGCTCATGTGTACATGTATGTATGATGTACATGAATATGGGGTGTGTAGAGGCCAGACATCAATTTGGGTGTCATTTCTCGGATACCATTCACCTTAATTTTGAGAGAGGGATTCTCACTAAGACCTAGGACTGGCATATTCAATTAGGTTGGCTGGCCAGTGACTGCAGGGGTCCATCTGTCTCCAGCTCACCAGCAGTAGGACTGCAAGACAGCTCCCCACCACACACACACACACACACACACACACACACACACACACACCACACGCACGTGCGCACACGCGCACACGCATGCATGTGCGCGACTTTTTACGCCAGAGCTGGGAATTGAACTCAGGTCCTCATGCTTGTCTGTAAGCACTTTACTGACTGAGCTGTGCACCGAGCCTTTTAAATTTTTAGTTTTAAATTTTAACTGGTTCATTAATCACAAAGCTAAATAAGTAAATTCTTAAACAAAAAGTGAAGAAAATAAATGTATATAAATATAACATATAAAAAATAGTTCATATGAATGAGAAGCTATACAGGATTAGAGCAAAAGAAAATCTATAGCCAGGCATGGTGGTGCACGCCTTTAATCCCAGCACTTGGGAGGAAGAGGCAGGCGGATCTCTGTGAGTTCGAGGCCAGCCTGGTCTACAAAGCAAGTCCAGGACAGCCAGAGGTGTTATATAGAGAAACCCTGTCTCGAAACCTCCCCCCCCGCCAAAAAAAAGAAATATCTGTATCTTTACTCAATTTGCATTAAAATATTATAAATTGACATTACACACTGAAATATTTTAGTACATATTTCAAAATAGTATTCTTCTACTAACAATATCCCTAGTGTCACCTATTATCAAAATCCACACAACAGTCAAAAAATGAATCAGGTTAATTAGTAATTAGAAAAATATAAATAATTTAACAATAGTGATTGACACAATGTAATAACTTTTGCTGAGTGTAATAAAGCTATTTTTGTAATTTGTATATACAGAGACATAAAGAAACATGGAAAACCACTAATAATTGGAATTTCAACTAATGATTGGAACTCTGTTTAATAATGAACCTGAGAAGACAGAAAACTAAGTTCCAATTGTTAGATGAAATCCCTATTGTTAGTGTTTCCCATGTTCTTTGATATGAAGTGAGAGCCACCCTATAAGGTGAAATTAGGGGCCAGAGAGATGGCTGAACAGTTGAGAGCACTGGCTGCTTTTCCACAGGATCTGAGTTCAATTTCCTGCACTCACATGGTAGCTCAAAACTATCTGTAACTCCAGTTCCAGGGGATCTGACACCCTCACAGAAACATACAGGCAGGCAAAACACCAATGTACCAATGCACATGAAATAAAAATAAATATATTATTAAAGTGCAATTAGGAATTATGTGGAGTTAGTAAAGTGCTGGTAGTAAGCTCTCCTTTAAGATCCATGACTTTACCGGCCCTGAGCAGTTGGTTAGATTTCCAGTACCCAGCATAATTTCCCTTCTGTTGAGAGGGCCTTACCTACTAGTTGCTTACCCCCCAGGATATGAGAGCCACTATTGCACCTTGAGGAATGTCTCGCCTTGCTGGTTGTAGCTGTTGTTAATAGGAGTCACAGCTGGTTAGTGTTATTAATTGCTTCCCTCCCTTGGTTGTTTGCATAGCACCTCTGGTACTATGAAAGCTAGCTCTTGGGAAGCAGGCTTTTAAGTGAGATTTCAAATCTTCTGAGGCCTGTGTGAAAGTGTGTTGTCTTCTGCAATAGGGACTTACTGTCAACCTCTGGGAGGTGACCAAGGGCAACAGCAATAGCTGATACTGTTTTGGGAGTGACTTGAAAGGAAGTTTCTCATGTTTGGTCCTGGGGTTTTTGTTAGCCTATGGTTCTTGTGGGGAGCATTTTCGGCCCAAGTTGGATATCTTCATTTAAGAAAAAAAAATCAATAAAATGATTCCTAATGATATTCTTATATACTCATAGTTTGGTGCCTAGCCCACTCATTACTAGAAAGGCTTCCACTGGCAGCTGATAGGAAGGAGCAGATACAGAGATCCACAGCCAAACATAAGGTGGAGAGAGAGCCCAGGAGATCTTCAGTGGGTCCCTCCTCTAGGAGCTTGGTGTCACATCAGAGAAACCATTGCAATGCAACCACACGAACATTTCCTACCATTTCTCTTTAAGAGTTTTATGATGCTATGTAGAAAGAATTTTTTTTTTTTTTTTTGGTTTTTCGAGACAGGGTTTCTCTGTGTATCCTTGGCTGTCCTGGACTCACTTTGCAGACCAGGCTGTCCTTGAACTCACAAAGATCCGCCTGCCTCTGCCTCCCAAGTGCTGGGATTAAAGGCGTGCGCCACCACCGCCCGGCTGTAGAAAGAATTATTAATGTTTATTATAGATTCATACTATTACTAAACAGTGGAGTTATTCCTTAACCTGCTATTTACTAAGTAAACGCACAGAGACTTGTTAGATTTTAATATAGTCTTAAGACACTAGTGCTAAGCAGATCTTAACCCTCTAAGCTATCTTATCTACCTCCCAGTCAAACCCCCCCATAAATATTTGCCCACGTTCCATTTAGCTTGGTCCTCTGAGCAAGCTGCTCCTCATCCATGTTAAAAGTCTCCTTCCTATCTCTCTCCCTCCTCGTGTTTCTTCTGCCACCCCCAAGCCCACAAACCTCCGCTCTGCCTCCTTCTCTGTTGACTAGCCCCATATCAACAACTTTATTGTTGAATTCAGGATAGTTTTGGAGGCAAGGTTCACAAACATTTTAAGTATGTGAGTGTTTGCTGGAACAGTGAAGAAAGGGGGTGGGGATGGCAAGCAATTAACATTTGAATACAAGCATCATCCATATAAGCTGCAACAATGTTACCTCTTTTAGATCATTTTTGCGCTTTGAGTTCGTTTCTGTATTGTGTAAGGCAAACAAGATTGCTTTATTCTGCTACAAGAGGAAATCTAGTTTTCCTACTATCACATGTTGAAAACACTGTCCTTTCCATATTGAATGGACATGCCCTCCTGGGAAAAAAATCATTTGACTATATATAGAAGGGTTTATTTCTGGGTTGCTTATTCTATTTGTTAGTTTGTGTATCTGTCATTTTGCAGATACAATGTTGTTGATTACTGTAGCTTTGCCCCACTCTACTTGGTAAGTATACAAATATTCTTATTTTAAAACTTCATATCTTGGCTCTATGGCTTAGTTTTATTCTTTATGAGCTTTTCTTATTTTTATCATCCTGATTAATAGTCATACCGTTAGTGGTACTAGGAATAAAACTCAGTGATAGAGTACTTACCTAGGAAATTGGGTTTTAATATCACTAGTTACCCTAATAACTAGGTTAGGGGTTACTTAACAGGAGCAGTAAAATAGTATAATCTTTAGGATACACAAAAACTGGAACTGCCACCCCTTTTGTCCTAATTAGATGTCTACTGCTGTGATAAATTCCATGACCCAAAACACACTGGGGAGGAAAAGGCTTCTTTCAATTTACAGTTGTAGTCTGTCATGAAGGGAAGTCAAAGCTGGAACCTGGGTCCAGGAACTTAAGCAGAGGCCATGGAGGAGCATTGCTTATTGTCTTGTTTTCATGACTTGCTCAGCTTGCTTTTTTTTTTTTAACATACTTAAGGGCTAACCATATGCACACATGCACACACCCATGTAAGCATATAAATACAAATACAAAACACACACATCGCTTCCACCACCACCCACTAAAAAAAAGAAAGAAAAGGAAAGAAAGCAATTGTAATGAGCCTTCAGGAGCACTAACTTCCTGCCAGTCCTTTCCTAACTCCTTCAATGTTATTGTCTCTTAATTGCTTTTCTATCACCATGACAAAACACTATAACTAAGGCAACTTATAAAAGGAAGCATTTAATTTGAGCCTCACAGTTCCAGAGGGTTAGTCTGACTATCATGGAGTGGAGTGTGGCAACAGACATCACAATACTGAAGCAGTAGCTGAGAAGTCATATCTGAGTCACAGACATGAGGCAGAAAGAGGGAACTAACTGGGAATGGCCTGGGCTTTTGAAACCTCCAAGCCCCATACCCCCAAATGTGACACACCTCCTTCAACAGGCCATACCTTCTCACCCTTCCCAAACAGTTCCACAAACTGGGGACCAAGTATTCAAGTATATGATGAGCCTATGGAGGCCATTTTTTTTTGGGGGGGGTTCGAGACAGGGTTTCTCTGTGTTACAGCCCTGGCTGTCCTGGACTTGCTTTGTAGACCAGGTCTACTGACAGCCTAAAGCAGTGGGGGATTGAACTTCAGTCCTACTACCTACCTTATTCTAACCCCTATTTGAGGACCCAGCTGACTTTAGAGGGTTATATGGACCCTTATCACCAGGTAAAGTAAGACTTATTTTAGGAAAAAGTGGCAAGACTCTGAGGGGCCACGAATTCACCTGGGGTTAATAGATGAAATTAGACAGGAAAAATTAAGGTCCAGTTGTATTAAAAATAGCTCAGCTAGTGATACTGTCATGGAGTTTGTGACCCCTGGGAAAAGGCCACAGACTGGATCCAATTATAATTAAAAGATTTATTGATTAGCTGCTGGCAGGATGAACAATCTCAGGGAAATTTGGGAATGCTGTGAAGTAGGGGCGTGGGGAAGGACTTTTAAAGGGGAAAACCTCATGAAGCCCTTCAATATTGACCAAAGAAAGCAAAAACTGTTCTTTCTGATCTTCCTTGTTAAGTGGTTAAGGCAATTCAAAACAGTCTTTGGGTATTTGAGCAACAAAGTTCAGAAGAAAAAAATCTATTATAACAAGTAGATAGTCACAGCTGTACATTTTTGGGCAGGAAATCACTGAGTTGGGGTTACTGGGAACTTAGAGCATCAATCTTCAGCCATTTGGCCCCGTTTCTCTGATAGACATTGATTGTAAAGCAGGAATTATGAAGGACTTGCCTACCCTGTCTTGGCAAAGCTAGACTTGGCTGTCGACTTACCTGCTTCCAAGTTTTGTCCTTTTTGGACAGCATTCTGTTTACAGTTGAAGCAAGGGGCTTTTCTTGCCAAGTGACAGGCTTGCCACTAATTCAACCATGTCCAATTGGAGATTCTTGGATGCTCATCATCTACTTGGAGTAGAATAGGGGTTGCTGTCAGGAGCTGACATGTCTCAATATAAAAAAAAAAAATCTTATGTTAAGAAAACATCTTTGATTGCCATATTCTACAAATCTCTTGAGGTTTTTGAAGCCACCTAACTATCTCCGTATAGGTGGATAAGCAAATGTTGCTTGTCTTTTAGCAACTTGATTTCTGATTAACTTAGAAAATAACTGTGATAGACTACCCTAGTACCTAACAAAATGACATGCTTAAATGACTATAAGTTTGTATTTCTTAATTATCCTAAACAGTTTATGACCGTTGATAACAAAAGGCCAAAACTTCACATTTCATTTTTAAGCATTACCTAGGTATAATACCTCAAAAAGAGTTAATCTTGCGCCGAGCGTGGTGGCGCACGCCTTTAATCCCAGCACTCAGGAGGCAGAGGCAGGTGGATCTCTGTGAGTTCCAGTCCAGCCTAGTCTACAAAGCAAGTCCAGAACAGCCAGGGCTGTTACACAGAGAAACCCTGTCAAGAAAAACAACAACAACAAAAAATACCACAAACCCAACAACAAACAAACAAACAAAAACAGTTAACCTTAATTTTGTATCAATATACAAAGATTGCTGGGCGTGGTGGTGCACACCTTTAATCCCAGCACTCAGAAGACAGAGGCAGGTGGATCTCTGTGAGTTCAAGGACAGCCTGGTCTACAGAGTAAGTTCCAGGATAGCCAGGGCAACACAGAGAAACCCTGTCTCGAAAAATTGAAAAAAAAATATATGTATGTATGTATTGTTTCCTCTGAAGTTTGGCACTAGCTTTTTTTTTTTCCTTTGAATATAAGCTTCATAAAGAGGCTGCTTAAACCAGGAAGGAATTGGTGAGCCTCCTAGGCCTGTGACCTCCCAGTGAAGGGTTCTGTGAGCTTCCAGGACCAGACAGGGACTGAGAGACACAGTGAGAAAAACTCACAGAGAGAATGTGGCCTCAAGAAACTCCATCCAGCAGCAGATTAAAAACAGATGCTGAGGGGGCTAGAGAGATGGTTCAGAGGTTAAGAACACTGGATTTTCTTCCAAAGGTCCTAAATTCAATTCCCAGCAACCACATGGTGGCTCACAACCATCTACAATGAGATCTGGTGCCCACTTCTGGAGTGAACGTATACATGCAGGCAGAGCACTCTATACACAATAAATAAATAAATCTTTAAAAAAAAAAAAACAGATGCTGAGACACACAGACAAACATTAGGTGGAGCACTGGGAGTCCTATATAAGAGAGGGAGGAGGAATAGAGAAACCCAGAGGGGTCAAGATCAACAGAACTAACCAATCCAGGCCCCCAGAGGCTTACTGAGACTGAAACAAAAAAAAAAGTGTTTATACTTGACCTAGACCTCCCTACACTACTATAGAGGAAAAAGAAAAAAGTAAAATGTCAAAATACTTAAAAAAAAAACATCAGGGAAGCATAAAAATGCAATTTTAAATGTAATACTTATTCCTGGTAAAGAACACAAATCAAATACATGTGTAGAACAAGGACATGCTATTGTTTCCAACCAATACAAACGTCTACCTGAGTTGAATGATTGTGTGTGTGTGTGTGTGTGTATGTATATATATATATATATATATATATATATTTCTTTTTAAAGAAAATCATCCATATGCTAAGCAAGTAAGTATATTTCTTGGGAAATTTTTTAAATGGTTCATTGTGCTGAGTTCTGAATCCCAGCACTCAGAAGGCAGAGGCAGACAGATAGCTGAGCCTGGTCTACAGAGTGAGTTACAGGACAGCCAGGGCTATACAGAGAAACCCTGTCTCAAAAATCAACAAGCAAAGCAAACAAATGAATAAATAAATAAATAATTCTTCACTGTACAGATTGCTATGAGAACTTCCTGATTATCCCCAAATTTAAGAAAACTATATAAAATCTTATATCTTCTCTACATGATTTATTTTACTAAAATTTTCATAGTGTACATTATCAAAACATATATAAGAGCTGGAATATGGATCCAGTAAGCTTAAACTCACTATGTAAGTGTGACCCTTGCCAATCTTATTTCCTCTTGGGTTTAATTTTCCTGGAGTTACTAAGAGCAGATTCCACACACTGTGGCTCCCACATGTCTATTTTACTATTGTTCACCTGTGGCTGATTTGCTTGCTAAACACCCTGAGCCACATGTCCACTGATCAAATGAGGCTTGGAAAAGCTACACTGTACAAGGGGAAGCTGTAGATAAAGGGAAAGAAATGTCTTCCCTGACACACAGGAGAGAGAGACAGGGAGCAGCATGGGATGCCCCATCTCTAGAGTTTGCTTAAGGTCTAGGGCCTGGGAGCATCAGAGGAGAGGCCCTGGGTGACAGAACTGTTGATAAGCTTTCTCACTATACTGTCACTTGCTCTGAAGCAGGCCTTTGTGGTCCAGGCTGAGCCATTGAGTCCCCATCAAAGGGGGAGTTTGGCATGTCACCCCAGACAGGGCTGCTGCATGTCTGCCACCAAGGAGACCCAGCAGGCAGGGCTTGCCTGGCAATGGCTGATTGGGAGAGGGGGAGAGGATTTCCCTCCTGTTATCAGCTGTAAGAGATAAGGCTGGAGTCACAGATCCCACCTCCTGGGGGCATTCCATCTCATACAGTGTGTGGGAACTGGGACCTCCCTGGAGCAGGACAGGATGGCATGCTGTCCTCTGTCCTCTTGAGGAGATGGTCTGAAACAGACAGATGTGAAGGGGTCTCTGAGCATGGCTGAGAGCTCCTTGGGGTCAGAGGGGGAAATGTGGCTTTTCCAAACTCCTGGGTGATTGGCTGAGCAGCTTTCTGTCTGGGCTTTTCTCTCCTGGCTACATCATGGGAGTGAGGTCATGGTGAGTTTGTCCTTTGTGCCCTTTTTGTGTCATGGAGCCCAGGGCTTCATGTGCCCCCAAAATCTTTTCTGCCCGTGTCTGTGCTTTTGTCTCTGGATCACTTCAGGCTGCAGAATGCTGTGAGTTCGTGCATGTTGCACTGTGCGTCACAGCCTTGCTGCTTTTCCGACTGTATGTGTGCACAGTGGTTCATGTGTCTAGCATCTGTGGATGGACTCCTGGCTATTTCTACCTTTTGAAGAACACAGAATGTGGACAGCTGTCTACATTCCATCCCAGAGGGTGTCCTCAGGAGAAACCAGACCTTCTAGAATGTTGGCCAAGGACTTCCAGCCTTTAAATGTGAGAAAATTAACTTCTGTTACCTGCACCCCACCCCCAGGCTAGAGATTCTTGTGGTGAGTGAAGATGACCACCTTAGGTTTTAGGAATTCTCATTTACATTTTCCTTTTAGTCCTGGGATCAAACTCAGAGCCTGGCAAATGCCAAACTCATCTGCACATTGAGCAACACCCCAGCTGTGTCCTCCATTATTATTATGAGATAGTAATTTCTCAATTTCTGTCAAGCCCAGGGTGTGTTAGTACCCATGGTCTTTCCAGAAGTGCAGCCGCTCTTTATTTCCTAGGGATCCTCTACAGACATGTTCATTCACCAGAACAGCCTTGCTGACTGACAGCCACCTCCGCCAATGGCATTAGCCCAAGAGGTGGTCTTTAATCAAATATCCAATCTGCCTTAGGTTTGGCTGTGGGTGTCTGCATCTGGGAAGGACTGAGGGAGCTCCAGGGGTCAAGAACACCACAAGAAGACCCACATAGCCAATTAACCTGGGCCCATGGGGCTCATAGAGACTGAACTGCCAACCAAAGAACATGCATGGTCTGGTCCTAGGTCCCCACACAGATGAAGCTGATGGGCTGCTTGGCCTTCAAGTGGGTCCCCTATAACAATTAGAGTGGGTGGTCTCTGACTTGGACTCTGTTGCCTATCTTTGGATCCCTTCTTTCCCATAGCAGGGCTGCCTTGTGTGGAGTCAGTGACAGAGGAGCACTTAGTGGTGATGTGACTTGATGTGCCAGGCCAGGTTGGGGGGAGTTGGAGGGAAGAAGTAGGCGGGGTGGTGGGAGTGGGGCTGGGACTGGGATGTAAAATGAACAAATAAATAAATTAATGAAAAAAATCAATCTGGATCCTTTAGATCTGACCCTGTTGGGGAAGAACAGAGGCTGGAGAAAACTATATCAAAATTAGCAAATGAAAGAACCCAGCTGACAAGGGCTGGGTACCCCTCCCAACCTAGGCTTCAAAACTCTCAGCATGTCCATCAAAACCAGAATCAAGATGAGGATGTCCACTTTCCCCCACTCATGTTCACTATGGTACTTGAAGTCTTAGCTAGAGCAATATGAGAAGATGAAGAAATAAAGTGGATCCAAGTAGGAAAGGAGGAAGTCAAATATTTTTATTAGCAGATGATATGATTCTATAATCTCCTAGACCTGATAAGCACATTATGTGACGTAGCATGATATAAACATAACACTGGAGAAAATCCTGCTTCTTTAGCAAATCATGATGGTCAAAGTGGGTATCTACATGTACAAGAATGGAATTAGATCCTTATCTCTCACTACATCAAAACTCAACCCCAAATGGCTCAAGACATAAGACCTGATACCCTGAATCTAATAGAGGGAAAAGTAGGAAATACACTTCAACTCATGGGCACAGGGAAGGATTCCAGAAGACGGCCCTGTTAGCACAGGCGTTAAGATCAACAACCAATAATGAGACCTCATGAAACTAAAAAGCTCCTTACAGCAAAGACTGTCATCATTTTAGTGCAGCCTCCAGAATGGGGAAATCTTTACTAGCTAGAGATCAAGAAAACAGACTGCCCAGTTAAGAATTGGGGCATGGAAGTCCAGTAAAAAATCAGGATAAGGAACTAAACAAAAATTTCTTAAGAAGAATCAATAAAAGCTGGGCGTGGTGGCCCATGCCTTTAATCCCAGCACTCGGGAGGCAGAGGCAGGCGGATCTCTGTGAGTTCAAGGCCAGCCTGGTCGACAAATCAAGTCCAGGACAGCCAAGGATACACAGAGAAACCCTGTCTCGAAAAACCAAAAAAAAAGAAGAATCAATAAAAATGTCTAAGCAATCTTTTAAATAAATGTTCAATATCTCTAGCTATCATTGACATGTAAATTAAAACTACTTTGAGATTTCATCCTACCACAGAGTGGCCAAAATCAATAAAGTAAACAAAACAAGCCTGAGAGGACTTCCAGACAGGTTTGTCTGTTCATAACACACTTGTGGAAGTCATGAGAGAAAGGTGCGGTTCTGTGCTTCAGGGGCATTGTGGGTAGTGTCACCACAAAAGCATTTCTCTCACCTCATAGAGACAATAGGTTTGTGGTGCTGTTTGGGTTTTGTTATTGTCGGGTTTTTTTCTTTTGCTTGTTTTCTTAAGTCAAATACAAAAGGCTATAACCCAAGAACACAGATCTGAGTTACCCTAAACTCCATGTTCCAATGCTGCAGCAATTTTTGTGAAGTTTTCATAGTGACAGAACAAAGAAAGTCATAAATCAAGACACTTTCCAAATTCATTGGTGGAGGAAACACTGCAGAGACAGTGATATCAAAGCTGGGAACCAAAGGTCTGTTGTGGGCCTCAGGTGCCAGCTATCTGACGACACTCAGCATTTGGATTGGTGGGAGCCAGGGATATGCTAAGGCAACACACTCCAAAGGGACACCAATGCTCTGTCTGTACATGCCAAATTACTCACTTAATGGTCACAAAGCTGTTAGGTACAGAAGACAACAGACTATCAATGGCTGTCAAGAAGACAGCGTAGGCCAAGATCACTTGCAGTATTTCAAAATCTCCACAATCATCAAAATTCTAACCAGTTAATCAGTCTTTCAGAAGGTTCAGTTTGAAAGTGAGGTTTTTTCTTGGCAATTCTCCAAAGGGGCAGTTGTTCAGTGAACAGGGTGGGCTTAACATTTGTGTACCCAGAGTTTGATCCTCAGCACTAAAAAGAAAATTTGAAATGTGATTCCAATGAGCCCAATGTTAGAGGCAGGAAAACTCTTGAACTTTACAGGTGGTTGTGGAAAAGTGTCTAACAAAAAAAGGTAAAAATGGGCAGCTGAAGAAAGATGTTTATTGGGGGGTGTGGAAACACGCACATACAGCATGCACACAGAGAAAAACACCCTCTGCAAAGCAGATGAAGGTCTCAGAAAGCCACAAGTTCTCTGCTTGAGGGCTGGAACTTTTTTTTTAAGTCTCTGAAGGATTTTCTGACCCTAAATTGGGGTCAGTCATTTGAAAAAAGACAAGATGGCTGATTGGCCCACAACTTTCGTGTCCTGATCCAATCTTGAATTTATTGAGCCAATCCATCAGCAGGTGCCTGCTGGCAAGAGAAAAAGACTACAAGGCTGTATTCTAAGCTACCAGGATTTTGTCCCAGGTCAGGAGGGTGAGGTAGAAGCCAGCCATCTGGGAAGTATGGCACCTTTATGACTAGCTTTGACCACCCTCCTTATTTGTGTTTTCACAAGCCGCCCTAACTGGCATGTCCACCTTTCTGCATTGTACAAAACGCAGGAAAAAAAAAAGTCAAGAATCTACCCACGTATGTGGGCTACACAAAACATGGTATGCGCATGTGTTACCAGGTAAACTAAGGTTATTTTTGTAGTGGAGTCATAGTCTCATTAACAAGAGAATTAAGAAGTAGTCTCAGAAGGAAGTTCAAGGACAGTTTTTCTAGAGTTTAAGAGAAAAATGTAGTTCAAGTTAGATGAAAATGTTGGCAGCTAGCAGGAGGAGTCCTGCCTTTGAAGTTAGGCATGGGAGAGAAATAGACAGGTATTATAAGAAATGCAAAGGTACTTCTGTTGTTAGTGAGCTGAGGAAAGAGCCAGCCCCCAAAAACATTTGGCCACGCAGCACAAGGTCTTTAACAGAACACGTCCTCTCCTGCTCCGTGCTTGCGTTCTTCTGTCTGGTAGGCCAATGCTCTGTATCTCAAATGATGCCACAGGGGACAAAAGGCTCTCGGCTTCCTCTACACTTGAAATAGTCCTGTCACACTTACAGTGAGATATTTTTCAGTGGCAAAAAGCAGTAAAGGCCTGATGCATGCTACAGCATGCATGCATGCTCCACCCTGTCTGCAAAATGACTTGAGTCAAACACAGGAGGACACACATGGGCAGGAGAAACTTGGGTGGGGCATAAAGGCCTGGGCTCCATGACACAAAAAGGACACAAAGGACAAACTCAATATGATCTCATGCCCATGATGTAGCAGGACTGAAAAGCCCAGACAGAAAGCTGCTCAGCTAATCACCCAGAAAATTGGAAAAGCCACTTTTTCCCCTCTGATCCCAAGGAGCTCTCAGTCATGCTCAGAGAACCCTTCACATCTGTCTGCTTCAGACCAATTCCCCAAGGGGACAGAGGACACCATGCCATCCTGTCCTGGGCCAGGGAGGTCCCAGTTCCCACACACTGTATGAGATGGAATGCCCCCAGGAGGTGGGATCTGTGGCTCCAGCCTTATCTCTTACAGCTGATAACAGGAGGGAAATCCTCTCCCCCTCTCCCAATCAGCCATTGCCAGGCAAGCCCTGCCTACTGGGTCTCCTTGGTGGCAGACATGCAGCAGCCCTGTCTGGAGTGACATGCCAAACTCTCCCTTTGATGGGGACTCAATGGCTCAGCCTGGACCACAAAGGCCTGCTTCAGAGCAAGTGACAGTGTAGTGAGAAAGCTTATCAACAGTTCTGTCACCCAGGGCCTCTCCTCTGATGCTCCCAGGCCCTGGACCTTAAGCAAATTCTAGAGATGGGGCATCCCATGCTGCTCCCTGTCTCTCTCTATCCTGTGTGTCAGGGAAGACATTTCTTTCCCTTTATCTACAGTTTCAACCAATAACGTGTAGCTTTTCCAAGCCTCATTTGATCAGTGGACATGTGGCTCAGGGGGTTTAACAAGCAAATCAGCCACAGGTGAATCAGACATGTGGAAGCCACAGTGTGTGGAATCTGCTCTTTGTAACTCCATGAAAATTAAGCCCAAGAGGAAATGGGATTGGCAAAGGTCACACTTACATAGTGAGTCTAAGTTTATTGGATCAATTTTCCAGTTCTTGTATGTGTTTTGATAATGTACGCTATGATAGTTTTAGTAAAAAAAAATCTCTGGAGGAGAGATTAGAATTGAGATAGTTCCTTCAAACTTGAATAATACCAAGAAATTTCCATAGCATTCTGTACAATGACCATTTAAAAATTTGTTTATGAGCCGGGCGGTGGTGGCGCACGCCTTTAATCCCAGCACTTGGGAGGCAGAGGCAGGCGGATCTTTGTGAGTTCGAGGCCAGCCTGGTCTACAAAGTGAGTCCAGGACAGCCAAGGATACACAGAGAAACCCTGTCTCGAAAAACCAAAAAAAAAAAAAAAATTTGTTTATGTAAAGAAATACACTCACCCTTTTGCTTATGAATGAGATTTTGAGATTTCTTTATGGTATATATTCGAATATTTTGCTTACCTGCATGTCTGTGCATGACATGCATGCCTAGAGCGTGTGAACAGACACCAGGAGAAGGCTTCAGTCCCTTGGAGTTATGGAGAAACCACCATTCAGGACTCAGAATTGAATCCAGATCCTCTGCAAGGGGCAGCAAGTGCTTCTAACTGCTGAACCATCTCTCCAGTCCTATTCTTTTAAAATACACAATCATTTAATTCAAATAAAACATTGTATTTATTTAAAGTTATAAAATGTATTTGTTTTGGACATGTGATTGAACTGAGTAATTTACCAGTAATAAACATAACATTTTAAGGGGCATTTTTATGTGTCCCTGAAATCCTGAGGCCCCATCCTCTCTGTGGGTTTTGCCCACTTTGTTTGCCAAATCCTTTCTTGTCCTGGACCTCACAGAAACCTTCACTGGGTGGTGACAGGCTGGAGAGGCTCACCAATTAATCCCTTCCTGGTTTAATATCTGTTTTCAATGAAGAAAAAATAAATCAAGTTAGTAACATAATTTCAACTTCAGAGGAAGCAATATCTTTAAGAAATGAGGATTTACATTAAAGAGGGAGAACAATTGAACACCCTTGTTGCTAAGTGTCCTTCTCTTATGGTAAAGATAGGGCTCTGGTCCTATCTCAGCAGATACAAAACCCTAGGAACAGAAGCCCCAGGCCACCCCCTCCAGTGATGCATGTTGCAGCATCTCAGCTCAGGCAAAAGGGCCTGTGAACAGATGGGCTGTGGGCTCATTTTTGCACATTCTTTTTCTAGGTGATCTACTTGGCATGGGCTTAACCACTTGAGGCTTAGCTTCCTCACCTGGGACATGAGGGAAGATGTCTCCTCCAGAGAATATTGTGCACAGGAGAGGGCAGAGGCTCCAGGAATGGAAGCAGGTAAGCCCCCCAGGATGCAGAGCCTGCAGGGGCTCCCCTTTGCCTTCCTGTTCAGCTTGCAGGACATATGGAAGCACTCCTCAGCTGCTGTGTCCCACTGACCAGCTCCAGTCTCCAGCTGAGCCCTTCAAAATCTCCCAGTCCAAGGATCATACAATGGAAAATCTCCACTTTCATCTCTTCCCAAAGCCCTTTGGTTCATGTTGGGATTTCTACCTCTTCAATTTCTTGGTTGTTTTCTAGAGAGGTAAAGGAGGCCTGTTGTCTTGGTCCCTAATGGTTTACTTCAGGGATTGGCCACCCTGCTGTTGTGTCATCACTGTAAATAACACTGGGGAGGGAGGGAGCCTGTCCCCACCCTTTCTTCAGCCAGGACTCTCTAGGGGACAGAAAGTAGTTAAAGCTTGGATGTCACAGCAGCCCTGACCTGAGAGTGCTTCAGTTAGGGGACCCATAGATCTTCCTTCATCCCTGTTGTCTTCTGGTCCAGGCAGGGGGCAGGGTTATTCCCTGCTTCCAAGCTTGTGCCTTCCTTCTCTGACCTGCTATAGTGACTCCAAGACCTGGAGTAAAGACTCCTCCAGGGCTGGGACATTGAGATTCAACTTCTGTGGCCATGGATCCCCAAGCACAGATGAGAGGAGACTCATCAACCTTAGGTGTGAGTTGGAAAAAGAACCTAGCCAGGTAAGAGAAATCATCTAGGTTTTAGAGAACTAGGCTAGGAGGTTAAAATTCTCAGGGAATTTAAATCTCCAAACCTTTCTAAGCAGTGATGGCATCTTTAAAATCTACAGGTGCTACAATAATCACAGATGCCTGTGGTTTTCCTTAAGGTATAAATGTACTATATATTTTACATCGTGATTAACATATGAATTGTACTTATACTGACTGTATGCTTGAAACTTCAATACTTCTCTTTAATACTCTAGGTCTCTGCTCTTGATGACTGTAGCTTTGCAAATCATCCCAATGGGAAACAGTAAGTACCTTTTCTTAGTGTAAAGTGATAAAATCCCTATCTTGACATCATTGTTAGTCTCTTACTTTGTTGTTCTTCAAAGGCTATAAAAGCTACCAAGACAGTGCCAGAGAAGTTGGCAATATCCTGTCTCCAAAGCTCCGAGGGACAACACTGGACAGGACCCTGAATATTTCCAGTGGAGAGAATGGCAGCCAGGAGGGGTGGCTCCCATGGGATTCTCCTCCCCACTCCAGGACTTTTGGAAAGAGTAAGTCTTGCTCTGGGCCACCCTATGCAGAGGATCCAGGGTACCAGGCCTGGAAAAACAACTTGGGAAAAATCAGGATAGAAAGGAGACACCACCAAGAGCATCTTTTTACCTTCAAGTTAAAAAAAATAAAAAGGAAATTTTAGTGATGCCTTTACTCTGAAGTTTCATTGGTTCACTGGCAAAACTATCAGCTTCGCTCTGTAACTAAGACAACAGGCTCCTCCCTAACATTCAGGCAGCTCCAGCATAGCCAGGGCGGCCAGGTGTGGCTGTGGATGTTAACACCCATGGGTGGTCCTGCCTGGGAGGCCTGTGGTTAATCAATGCCCACAAAGTCACATGCTGACTTTAGCAATGGAAGGGAGGGAAGGAGATAGAAGAAACTTGGAAGGTGTCAAGGGCTATCCCGGACCCCGCCCACATTCCTCCTAGCTTGTTTTTCAGCCTTCAACTAAAGAGTGGGGTTTACCAAGCAAACACACTCAGCAGGCATGGTCCCCTCCCAGGCTGAGGCTCCCTGTCTTATGCTGGAGGGCACTTGCCAAGCTCCAGAGGCCAGCACTGCTGCTGACCCAGGTCATCCTGCAGATGTGGTTCCTGGATCCCGCTGTTGCCACAATGGAGGCACCTGTGTTCTGGGCAGTTTCTGCGTGTGCCCCATGCACTTCACTGGCCGCTATTGTGAACATGACCAGAGGCACAGGTGGGTGGAGCCAAGTGCCCTGGAAGGGGACTGATCTGGGAGAGAAGGGCTCCCTGACACCTTGCTGACCTGACCTGTCCTCTGTAGAGACTGTGGCACCCTGGGGCATGGAGCCTGGACCCTGCACAGCTGCCGCCTTTGCAGGTGTGTCTTCTCAGCCTTGTACTGCCTCCCACGGCAAACGTTCAGCCACTGTGGTAAGAGCATCCTCCCCACTCCCCACCCCACAATACACTTCCACCTCACACATGTACACACATGTCTTAGATGTTAGTGGTTGGCGCACCAGTCCATAGAACATCAGCTTGTGCCAGGAGATAATAGAAAAGAGCAAATCAGATCCATGTATGGCTCAACAGAGTTCCAATCATTGTGAGTCTGCAGTGAATTTATTATCGATGTTGACGGTTTCCTTGTGGGGGAATTGCTGGATCTATGGTGATTTGTGAGCAGTATCCCAGAGCGTTTTGGGGGTTCCAGGAGCTACAAGATGCCAAGTAGAGTTAACGTGGGAGCCAAGCTAGTTGAGCAGATGACTAGTTCCATCCAAACGTGGAGGACACAAGGACAGCACTGAGCAGGAAGGAAGGAATCTCCAAATTTCAACCTGATGACTTGTGCTGAAGCTTTCCTTCTCTCAATAGGAGCTAGTCTGTACTCCTGGTGGTAGGCGCAGTCAGTTGAGGGTCACAACTCATCAGCCCAGTGCCTCTTCTGCTTCTGTCACTCCTGGTGGTTTGTCTGTGCAGTGTGTCCAAGGTACACTGCACGCGACCCCTGAGCCATTTTCCTGCCCTTGCTGTGCCTTGGATGTGGGACTGACACTGATACCTTCAGCTCTTCCTCAACCCCCAACCCTCCCACACCCCAGGCAGTCCAGAACCCTAAGAACCAGAGTAGGGGAAGGTCAGCTGCAGTGCCTGACCCCACCCTCTGGTAATGGCTCTGAGTTGGGCTATTACTGGAGGAAGACATTTAATGGTTGCTTACCTTCTGAATCCCCTTCCTCCTTCCTGTGGAGAACCAGGAGTGTCTCCAGGCCCATCCTTCAACACTCCTAATGCCTTCCCTCTGCTCACTGAGCATCCTCAAAGTCTTTTCTCTCCCAAGCAATCTACATTTGTGGAGTTTGTGTCTCTTGATTCTTCAGCCTCTATTCCTGAGTTCCAGAGGTTGAAGGACAGCAATTTTGGGAATCAGGGTAAAATTACAGGGTAGATCTGGTGGCCTCGAAGGTGAGGTCAGTTCTTACCAGCAGTTCTTGCCTGGGAATACAGGGACGGTCTCTTTGTTCCTTAGCAATCTTCTGTGCAGGGTCTGCAGGCAGGCAACCTCTGAGGGAAGGTCGGAATATCCAATTACTGTTTCACATTCTTGGAAACATCCAGGGCTGAGACTTGTCTATCTGCCAAGGTTAGTGACTCGGGCTTCTGAAAAAATGCTTCCGTTCATCAAAGCTAGACAAAGTAGCGAGATCGTCCTCCAGGGTAACTGGCCAGGCACAGAAAGTGCTTTTGATCCTCTGGTCCTGTAGCAGGGTCCATTCAATGGTGGATGAGGGCAACAAGGAGCACTGTGCTCAGGCTCTCCAGCTGAGGGCTGTGGGGTAAGGAGGACTACCCCTGTGGTTGCACTGACTGTATCTTAATCAGTGTGTTCCGGCCACATATCTCATTGAATTCTGCCACAGTTTATGAAGTAGACGTCTGTCATCTCTCTATTTGAGGAAAGTAAAAGTCAGGGGTGAAATCTCCCACTGGTAGCAAACAGACAGACCACTGAGTCACCCATGTGCCTTTCCTGTGAGAATAATTCCCAATATGAAAAGAATGTCTTCATTTGTGATAGTTTTATTTAGAATGTTGAGAAGTGGCCATGTTTAAACTTCAGTCCCTCAAGAAACATAAGAATATGTTTGAGATCCCTTCATAATATGTCATGATGTTTTTGAAGGTGAACTTTGAGATAATTAGAATACTTTGAAAACCTGGTATCTTATGGTGCTAAGGAACACAAATAGATACCATCCTACCAAGTGTCCTCCCCCAGCAGCACTCAGACTAAGATCTTCCAAGATTCTCCTTGTTTTGACTTTGTCCTCCAAGTGCAAAAATGTAAAGCTTCCACATAGCTCAGGGTAGAGGCAGCCGAGGGTCTCCTCATTAGAGCAGCCATGAGAATGAAGAATAAATAACCATGAATTCATCTCTAGAGCTCTTGACTAACATATGCCAGATCCTGAGTTCCATCTTCAGAAATGCAAGGTGGAAAAAAATCAATTAGCTATTGTGTAGCTTGGTGATAGTGAATGTATTTAGAAGGTTCTAGGCTCAAGGTTTAATCTCCAGCAACAAACATGGGGGCTACGGTAACTGCTGGTGTGGAAATCTGAACATGAGAAGGAGGCAGACCACGCTGCTACAATTTCAGTTCCCTCTTTACACTTATTTATTTATATTTATGTGTTCATGTGTGTCTGTGTGTTCATGCCATATATGTGCAGATGTCCAAGAGGGCAGAAGAGGGCCGGAGGAACTCGAGCTACAGGCAGTTGTCAGCCACCACACATGGGTGCTGGGACCTGAACTCTGGTCCTCTGCTAGAGCAGCAAGCGCTCTTAACATGGAGCCATCTTCTAGCCTCAGTTTTCCCTTTAAACAGCACATTGGGCAACAATAAAACCAAAGCAACCAACAAATAAATGAATAAATGACTATGGGTAGAGCCAGCCTCTCACCATCGGGGTACCTGCTTCCAAGCAGCTCTGAGCTTGTGTGTGAATACCCAGTGCTGTGTTCAACCCATCCCAGACATGCTCTGTGAGAGGCATGGTTTTGATGGGTGTGGTTCTTGAGGTGCAAGGGCAGAAGGGGGAGCTTCCTGAGTTAGGGGCCTGCAGCTGGGGCTGTAGATGGCAGATTTCTGAAACACTGAGTGGGGATCTCACACTGAGATGTGATGTTTCCCTCATCACAGAAGTCTCTAAAACCTCCTAGAGTCAAAAAAAAAAAAATCAAAAAACTCTTGATCCTGTTGTCTGTTCAGCATGTTGACAGGTGGCAAGTGGTCAAACTTGGTTTCATTTCTTTCTTTTTCACACATGTGCAAAAGTAATGGGCATGACAAAGGTCTCTGGCATGTCCAAAAATCTAAAGATTTTTGGTAAATATATAATAAAGTCTCAGGTGCCAGTAGTAAGTTTCCTACTAGTAACAGGAATTTTTTCTTCCTTAGTGTGACAAAGAATAGTGGGGGTTCACAGAATAAGAAATGCATGTGGTTTTAATAGACATAAAATATTAATAACCCCCATTTATTTTTTAGTTTTTTATCTAAAGGTACAGCGGACATTCTAATTTTTTTCTCTCTAATCTCAAGGAAGCAAGCACCTTGGGAAGGATGCCCCACAGTGGTCACAGGTGCAGTTTGAGACCCTTGGTTGCATATTTCCCAGAGCCTGCTGGAAGTGTGCACTTGAACTTGTAGTTTATGAGTAAGAACCAACTGCTAAGAGGCCTTAATCTTCCCCTACGGCCTCCACTGTCCCAGAGAAGGTGACCCTGTAAGATTCTATGATTGACACTGTCCTCACCTGATGCCATGTGCATTGACCTGTGCATGGCCAGGATCTAGGTCAGTGATCTTCATCGATCGCTGCTCTCCCTCCTCCTTTTGCTCCTCCTGGGGTTCTCTGGCCAGCCAGCTAACCCTAACCTGTGAGCATTAGGTCCGAGTGAGAGACATTGTCTCAAAATAAAACATCTGAAAGGTGCCTGATGAATGAAAACCAAGGTGACCTCTGACCCCCACAAGTAGCAGATACCTTGCACATACACATATGAACTCATGCCTGCACATAGACAAAGACACAAAGAGCTAATCTAGACAGAGAGTTGGGCCACCTGTGTAGCAGTGGCTGCAAGATGCTTTAAATCAGTTCTATACCCTCAGGCTTCCCCATTCTGCTCATGGGCTGAATGAGTTTGGCTGAAGCCCTCTTCCCCTGTAAAAACAACGGAGGCATTTCCCTTCAGCATTCAATGCTCCACGAAAATTTAGGTGTCTCTGGCTGCAAAGAAAATAAATTTTTGTTTTTGTTTGTTTTGAATACCTGTTGGGCAAAAGCTCTGCCATTCAGGCCTGAAAAAGAATGAAGATGGCCGGACATGGTGGTATACATCTTTAGTTCCAGAATTCAGGAGGCAGAGACAGAAAGTCCTCTGTGAGTCAGAAGCCAGCCTGGTCTGAATGGTGAGTTCCAGGCCAGCCAAAGGTTTAATACTATAACGCCATTTCAAAAAAAATTACACACATACACACACACACACACACACACACACACACACACACACACATACTTAATAGACTGCACACACACAAACACACACAGGGATGTGTGGGGAGGAAGGCAGACCCCAAATATAGAGGGACTGGGTTGAGAGCCAGGCAGAAGAGGGCTTTAGTGAGAATGGGTACAGATATTTCTTTGTTCCTTTAGCCACACCTGAAGCCATGCACTTTATGTGTTCTCTGTGTTCTTTTGCAGACCTGAAAGGCTTCCTCTCTTCAGGTGCAGGAGAATCAGGTGCAGGCAGTGCTCTGAGTCTCACTTTCCTGCTGCTGTCCCTCCTCCTGCAGAGTGTGGCTGGTGAAGGCTGAGTCCCCTCAGTGTCATGGCAGAATCTCCTCCTGGGGCCCCAAGGAGTCACCCTTGATTGCACATGGGACTTCAGCATTCCAGCAGGATAGCTGGGTGGTGGCCATCTGCTTCAATGTTGCATATTGTAAATAACATGATTCCTAGAATGCAATTACCCACATGCTGTGCAATAAACATGTTCAACAGTGATTGCCCCTTGCTTGCTGAGCCTCTTTGCATGATCTCCTCTTTGAAAAATCTCCACTGGATGGTGGCAAACCTGAATTCAAGGTCCCAACCTCTTCAACTCAGAATCCCTTTGTGAAGGTTTCAGAGTATGTTCTGAACAGGCTTAGATGAGACCCTCAAACAGGGGCCCCTCCCAGGTAACAGCCAGGCTGAGCAGCCTGGACCCTCACTTGCTTGGCTCACTGGTGTGATTCTGTCACCCACTGTCAGTCTCTGCCCTGACCTCTGAGCCCATGGGAGAGGGTCAGTGATTCTTGAACACTGTTCTGGGTTTGGCAAAACCCAACAGCCTTGAACATGCTGTGTAGGTATTAACAGGAAGATAGGAGGGGCTGAGAGCAAGTGTCAGGGCACCTGCCTCCTTATCATTAGCAGTAAGCAGACTACTAAGTGTGGGAGGGTTTCACAGCATCTTCCTAAAGTATATGTATATACACAATGAGGAGTTCAAATGAGTTAACATATTATAGAGGGGGATACCCAACCTAGTCATAATGATAACAAATATAACCCTCAGCACCAGGAACAGATCACACCTTTTGAGTTGTTAGTCAATGGGATCCCATAAACAACATTTCCAAACACACTAATGCCAATGCTATTGATTAGCATCCACAACTTGACTGTAAGGCCTGTTGCTGAAGATACCACATTCTTGTCTCATAGAACATGGAGACTTCTAGCTGTCAGCTTCATCCCTGCTGGCTAATGTTCACAGTGCTGGGAGGTGTTATACATGCTACTGGTAGAGAAACGTTTTATATTTACCTATGTGTATGTATGTGGATATGTGTACAATATTGCTAGTGACCACAGAGACCAGAAGAAAGAGTGGGATCCCTTGGAGCTGGAGTTCCAGGTCCCCACCAACAGGAGTGCTGGGAACGGAACTAAGGTTCTCTAGAAAAACAGAAGGATCCTTAACCCCGGGAGACATCCCCTCAGCCCCAAAGTCAGGCCTTTCTCAAAGTCCACTCAAAACCAACCTTTCACTATAGAATTTTCTTCTGATTTTTAAAAGATTTATTCATTATTTCATGTGTATGAGTGTGTTGCCTGAATATAGGTAAGTGCACTATGTGTGTTTCTAGTGCTCATGAAGGGCCAAAGAAGAGGGTACCTTGGATCCCCTAGAACTGGAGTTAAAGACCACTGTGAGGTACCACATGTGTGCTGGGAATTGAACCTTGTGGTAGATGTTAGGCCTCTTTAGTGAGTTAGTATGCGGTTCAGCTTTGCATCTGGCAACACATAAAGCTTAGTGTCCCTCAAGCTTGCTGAAATGGACAGAGAGCAGTTGAGACCATAGTTCTGTGAACTGCCCTGCGGAAGGGGCGTGGCTAAGAAACCATGTAAGTTGGCAGAGGACATGGGCGGCTGAGAGAAGCAACAGGACTACTGGAGAGAGTTCCTTAAAGGCGGCTGACTTGGGGCTCCAGGGCCCTGGAAGAGTTTAGAAGCCTCCCAAGCCCCGCCTCAGTTTGACAGTTGGAACAGACTGACTTGAAATAAACCGGCCTTGGGAATTGGCAAGGTTAGGCCCAAGGGACACTAAGCTTGAAAGGGACTGCCTGCTGTGACTGTCCTAAATCAGGTTATCCTCACAGACCCACGCTAAGAATATTTATATCCTTTTAAGGAAATTAAAATAGGTTTTAGATTATAGGATTTAGGTGTTTTATAGGTATTTGATAGGTACTAATAAACATAAGTGTTATAAATAAAAATATTCTGTTACAAACCCAGGTCTTTTGAGAGTAGCCAGGGCTCTCAACCATGGAGCCATCCCTCCAGCCCATTCTCCTCATCTTTTGTTCTTGTTTAAATTCACTGACCTTGAGAATAAGGCATTTTAAGCTTTAGTCTCACCCTGACTTGTCTATGTCAGGCCTTTGGGATGAGCAGGATAGAGTCCACCCAGCTGCCACCAGGCAGGTCCTGACAGTAAACCTAGGAATGAATCATATCAGGAGGAATTCAGATAAAGTGTGAGCTAATGTTAATGTTACAAAAGCAGTGCAGGGTAGTATATTACTCTGAAGAAGGGAACTATGGTCTTGAGGGTCAAGAAAAATCTTGGAAGAAGAGTTACTTGAGTGAAGATATAACTGAGCAGATTATTAAAGAGAGAGCAGTGCCCCAAGGTAACAAGGGACACTCACCATGTAAGGAATGGAAAGGGACTGAGATAGTGGGAGCACAGAGAACCAAAAAGTTAGGCAGGGAGGGATGAGAACAGGGATACTAGGCCTTCTGCATAGAAAGTATTCCATGTGCTGCTCAGCTTTCCATCAAAATACTTAATAAAGCAAAGGTTTATTTTGACTCATAGTTTCAGGAATTTCAGTTCTTGGTCACTTGGCCCTGTTGCTTTGGGCCTGTTGGGACAGAGTGAATCAATCATGTGGCATGAGGCAAGCTATAAAAAGGGGAGGGGATTTATGGAGACATAGGGAGGAAAAGGAGTCCCTTGTTCTAGAGTCTGAGTGAAGCCCCTGGTCAGTACAAAATCAAGAATATTATCACAATTGATATTGTCTCTAAATGTTGATTTCATGGACTACATTTTTAAAATATAGAAATATTTAAAAATAAAATGTTAAGGGCTGGAGAGATGGCTCAGCGGTTAAGAGCACTGACTGCTCTTCCAGAGGTCATGAGTTCAATTCCCAGCAACCACATGGTGGCTCACAACCATCCATAATGAAATCTGGTGCCCTCTTCTGGCCTGCAGATATACCTGCAGACAGAACACTGTATACATAATAAATAAATCTTTAAAAAAAATAAAAAAAAATAAAAAATAAAAATAAAATGTTAAAATAAATCAGGCTTGCAGCCTGCACAAATATAACCTAGGGTAGGGCCTTTCTCCTTTCCTGAATAATTTTCTGGGACTCTTGCAAATAGGACTATTAACTTTTGTTTACAATGAACATATCTTAACTTCCTCCATCCCTGATTTAGGGTTTAACTTATCAACTGTAGTCCTGTCCGGGAACCCCCAGCAGCCACCCTTTCATCACTTTGAAAGTCTTTAGCAACTCTTGGATAATAGCTTCAAAGCCCACCCATATCTTTGCATTTTGAATGTTGCAAAAATATCAAAGTGTGACTCTCCTTTGAGAAGTCTACACCTGTGTTCTCAGGTGTTTCTATTAAATTTCCAATCTTAAACTTATGTTAAAATTTCCTTCAGTAAACTCTGTTTCTGCTTCAGAATGTCCTACCCTGAGATTCCATTCTGCAAGAAAGTCAAACACCCGGCCTTATCTGAGTAGAGGTCTCTGAACAACTCAGATTGCTGCATGCAGCAGCGTGAAGCAGTGTGAAGTGGTCATGCAGCAGCGTGAAGTGGTCATGCAGCAGTGTGAAGCAGTCATGCAGCAGTGTGAAGTGGTCATGCAGCAGGGTGAAGCATGCAGCATGTACCCTCCACTGCTGACAGGTGTGCTTACTCTATGCTAGCTATGAAGCAAAGAGAGAGAGGAAGAGGAAGTGTCCCCAACTCTTTCCAGGGTACATCATCAATGACCTAACCTCCTCCCCAGTAGACCCACCTCATAAGGGCTCCATCACCTTCTGACAATGCTACAGGCTTGGGACATTGCCATTACTACATAAGCTTTCATGAGCATTTCAACTATAAATTCCAGCAGCCTTGATTTTTTTTTCAGTCACAATGAGAAAAAAATGGAATTTTATTTAGTGTAGAAGCATCACATAAGGCAGGCCTCTGCTCTGTCATCATCCCTTGGGGGCTAGAGTCTGCCTCTCTTGTCTGGGTTCCCCTTGGAAACAGAAAGAAGAAACCTGACTTTGAAGGTTGAGAAAGGACTGGACATTGGGGAAAGTTAGTAGTCCATCTAATGAAAGCAGGTGTGAGCTTATCTGTAGAAACTGCCTGAAGCCAGGGTCAAGGTGAATGCAGGAAAGGAGCCAGTCTCCCCTCTGCTCTTGCCCCAGGAAACTGCATCTATTATGAAAGCACGTGTCTTTGGCAGCTAAGCCAACGAGGTGAGCTATGTCACTGACAGTGATGAGGTCTGTGTGTTTAGAATGGACTGTACTAGCTGTCTACGAAGTGGAGATGACCAGAGTACACTGGTGCCCAAGAAGCAAGAAGCCATAAGTAAAAAGAAGATCAAAAGACTTAGTTATGGGAGTGGCCCCCATTTCTCCTCGGCACTGAAAATGAAGTGGTCAAATGGGTACAGCTTGGTGGGAATTAGTACCATCAATTAAGGCATTGCCCCCATCCACGTCTGTACCAAACTTTTCATGAAGCAGGTGGCTGAATTAGCTTTTGCCTCACCTTGTTGGGTGGCTGTGGCAACTAATGGAGAGGTACTTGCTTGCAGCTCTAACAACTGTGGCCATGTGAGATCAGGATCAATAGCAAATCAGTTAACTCCTTGAACAGTTACAAACCAGTTACATAGTGAGAGTGTGGTAGGCCTTGCCTATGGTCATTTCTCATTCATGGCTTTTCTGAACAATGGTGAGGTTGTATGGCTACAATGGAAATGGAGAGGGCTTGAGAAACCACAGCAACTGGCTGACCCCAGTCATAATGGCAACTCTGCACCAAATGTGTGTGGAACAAATTATTTATAGCTGTGCAAATATCCTTGCACTAACTCTAATTGTAGCTTGCTCTATGTCTGGGGATCTAATACGTACAGAAAGCTGGGAACTGGCACTAAAATAACCTGCTAAGCAAAGCACTTATCTTGGGGGAAAAGAAAGGATTGTCAGCCTGTCACTCCACCCACACACCTGCTGCTAAAACCAAGGGCCTGCGTGTGGGTGGGTAAATGTGCAGCTAAGGCCAGAGTCTCTCAGTCCATGATCCTTTCAGCTTCCCCTGCTTCTCCTGCCACTGAAGATGTTTTTGCCTAATGCGCTTCCTCTGCTATTACAAGGTGCTTCCTTCTGAAGGGCACAAAGACTTCTTAACAGTTTCAGAGGAAAGACTGCTATAGTCCAGCAACTGCTGGTATGAAGTTTTGAATCGACAGGAAATACATTCATGTGTATAAAGCTTCTTTGAAAGCAGGTGTGAGCACTTTCCTGCTGGAATGAAGGCGTGAAGGAGACGATAGAAACAGACCAGTGTCCTTACCTCTCACACTGGGCCTTTCTTCAGTACCTCTAGACAGACACAGGAAATCTGCCACGAGGGTGCCATAGGTCTTTTGGACTTGGTGATATCTTACTGTGGAGAGAGAGAGAGAGAGAGAGAGAGAGAGAGAGAGAGAGAGAGAGAG
>CAJQZJ010032473.1:1695445-1709206 GCA_907164525.1 Lophiomys imhausi
AGAGAGAGAGAGAGAGAGAGAGAGAGAGAGAGAGAGAGAGAGAGAGACAGAGAGAGGGAAAGAACACTTAGCATTTATCCAAAGGAGAAGTTCATTGCTAAGGCAAATGGAGCATTTAATAGCTGAAGTCCATGGCTTCTGAGATGTGTGTGAGTGCTTTGGAGGTACTGTGGATGGTGTAATCCTCAGGTAAAGCTGCCAGGTTGCTTTTTTTCCACACTGGAGATACAGTGCCGTGAAGGAATATCTGAAGGATGTGTGCTTTCCCAAGTCCATTTTCCACAACTCTTATTTGTAGGTGTGTGGGGGTTACACGCAAGTGCAGCCATGCCTGGCTTTTGTATGAGTGTTGGAGATTCAGACTCAGGTCTTCAAGCTTGAGCAGCAAGCACTCTCACTCACACCCACCTAGCCATCTTGTCAGACCAGTGAAGCCTCTTTTGTGAGGGCTTTAACGTTGTGACAAGGGAGGAGCACAGTGGGCTAGTGACCTCACATGGCCCCTTAGTGTGGTCACATTGAAGATTAAGTTTTCACATGACTCTGGGAAGAATTAAAGTTTTAAAGCACAGCAGAACCCAAGGGGAGAAAAAAAGACAGAACACCTTTGTTGACATCAGCAAAGAAATGCTTCTGTCTTGAACTTGACAATGTTTGGAAGGGGGGAAAAATCATGACCCAAAGTCTTTTCTTTTTTTTTTTGCTTTTTTGAGACAGGGTTTCTCTGTGTATCCTTGAATGTCCTGGACTCACTTTGTAGACAGGCTGGCATTGAACTCACAGAGATCCACCTGCCTCTGCCTCCCAAGTGCTGGGATCAAAGGCGTGCGCCACCATGCCCGGCGACCCAAAGTCTTTTGTTGTGTGGATTTTCAGCTCTATATTAGAAAAACAAAACTGAACTCGATCATGATACTTAGTACATTTTAAACAAAATATAGTCTTGGGGTGGGAAGCTAGCTCAGCATGAGGTCTGAGTGAAAAATCCCCAGCGCCCACATGAAAGCTAAGAATGAGGGTATCTTAGGGTTATCATTGGAAAGGGTTTATGTGGCTTATACTTCTGTATCATTATTGATCATCAAAGGAATTTAAGGGCAGAAACTCAAACAGGGCAGGATCCTAGACCTCAGCTGACTCAGAGGCCATGGAGGAATGATGTTTACTGGCTTTGAACCCAGGACCACCAGCCTAAGGACAGCCTCACCCACCACCATGCCCCCCTTCCCCATCAATCACTGATTAAGAAAATGCCCTACAATTGGATATTACAGAGGCATTTTCTTAGTTAAGGTTCCCTCCTTCTCATAAGACTCTAGAGTGTGTCGATTTCACATAAAACCAGCCAGCATGGGCAATGCGCTCTGTAACTCCATAATGTACATGTAGACCGGCAAATCCCTGGAGCTCATTGACTAACCGAGCCAAACCGATGAGCCTCAGGTTAAATGAGGGACCCTGTCTCAAAAAAATAAGTGCACAAGCATGAACACACACACACACACACACACACACACACATCCCAGCTTGGCAGAGCCCATAGAAAACTTGCAGGAAATCAATTCTGATGCTTTCTACAGGCTTTTTTTTTTTTTAAACAAGAACAACAAAAAGCACAAACCTCACCATGAGGTATTATGGAAAGATGAAGAGCCACTAAGAAAAAAAATAGACAGGAGAAGCAGAACTCAGAACAAGGCAGACTCAAGAAAAAAATTGTTTAATATTGAATTTTTGGTTTTGTTTTGTTTGAGTCTTAGAAACATGAATAATCAAAGAGAGTCAAGGCGAGGCTGCAGCTCCGTGGCACAACACTGGCCTAGCATTCCCAAGGCCCTCGTCTCCAGCCCTAGTACTACAAAAAAGAAGAACAAAAAGAGATAGTTTTATATTGAAAAGAAAAAGTTGATGGCTCTAAAGACAGTTAACAATACTTCCTAAAGTGAATTATGCAATAACTATGTTCAAATTTCCCTAAAACACAGAAAGATCACAAAATCAGTAAGGAAATGAAAGATTATACATAATTCAGTTCAAAAAGATTGTTTTTTTTTTAAAGATTGTATTTATTTATTATGTATACAGTGTTCTGTCTGCATGCATGCCTGCAGGCCAGAAGAGGACACCAGATCTCATTATAGATGGTTATGATTCACCATGTGGGTGCTGGGAATTGAACTCAGCACCTCTGGAAGAACAGCCAGTGTTCTTAATCTCTGAACCATCTCTCCAGCCCCAAAAAGATTATTTTAAAGATGTATTTATTTGTATTTGAAGTGTATGGGTGTTGGCCTGCATGTGCCTGCACTGGCCAAAAGAGGGCACTGGATCCCTTTGAGCTGAGGTTATAGTCAGTTGTTAGTCCTCACGTGATTGCTGGGAATGGAACCTGGGTTCTTTGCAACAGCAACAAGTGGTTTTAAACACCGAACTTTCTCACCAGGACCCCACCACCACCAAATATTTTTCTTAAAAATTAAAACAAGCTGGGCAGTGATGGCCCATCCCCCAGCACTTGGGAGGCAGAGGCAGGCAGATCTTTGTAAGTTTGAGATCAGCCTGGTCTATAGAGCTAATTCCAGGGCAGCCAAGGCTACACAGAGAAACCTCGTCTTGAAAAACAAAAAATAAAATAAAATAAAATTGAGAGGATGGAGGGTCACCAAAGTGAGAATGAGGAGTATGAACAGAAGGGATACCTCAGAAGGGATAATACAGAAAAGGAGAGACAGGCAACATCTGCAGAGATAAAGCCCCATACAACGATTTGAAGGCAACAAACCTTGGATCCAGGAGGGTCTTAATTACTATTCCACAGCAGAGAAGACCCCTTGACCAAAGCAACACTAAAAGTAATAATAAAAAAAGGCCTTTAATTTGATCTTGATTCCAGTATTAGAGGGTTAGCTCACGATCGTCATGGTGTGAAGCAGATAGGTATGGTGCTGGAGCAGTAGGTCACAGCTATGCAATCTGATCTGCAGGCAGGACAGAAAGAGAGAGAGAGAGAGAGAGAGAGAGAGAGAGAGAGAGAGAGAGAGAGAGAGCACCAGGCATGGTGACGCACGCCTTTAATTCCAGCACTCGGGAGGCAGAGGCAAGCAGATCTCTGTGAGTTCAAGGCCAGCCTGGTCTACAAAGTGAGTCCAGGACAGTCAAGGATACACAGAGAAACCCTGTCTTGAAAAAATGAGAGAGAGAGAGAGAGATGGGACATGGACCTGGTGTTGGCTTTTGAAACCTCAAAGACAACCCCCAATGACACACTTCCTCCAACAAGAACATTTCTTCTCCAACTACTCCGATACCTCCTAGTCCTTTTCAAATAGTTCCATTAACTGGAGACCGAGAATTCAAACATATGAGCCTGTGTGGTGGGGGAGGAGGGTGGCATTCTTATTCAAACAACCACATTTTACTCCCTGGCATCCATAGGCTTGTAACCATATCATACTGCAAAGCATTGAGTCCAACTTCAAATGTCCCTAGCCGTTCACAGTCTCAACCCTATTTCAAAGTCCAAGTCTCTTCTGAAACTCAAGTCACTAGCACTCTTGGACACATATCCACATACAGACACATAGCTAAAAATAAATAAAAGGTCTTTTTTTTTATTTATAAAGAAAGGCCCTATACTTCTCATGAGTCACATTGGCTTTGGCAGGCAGAAGGGAGGCAAGGGATCTAACTTCAGTGCAACAAGACCAAACTCAGTACTTGTAAGGATGGACCAGGTACCTAAAGGGCAGGTGAACTAGAGGGGGCCTGGAAGCAGAAGTTGTGTCCATCTGTTGGTCCAGATTCAGGAAGAAGAGATGCTCTTCCAAAGCCACGTGCCGAGTTCCTTGGGAGTGTTAGAGCGTGATGCCACATTTTGCCTGAACTGGTCTGGAGACTTGGCAGACCTTCCTGGCTTAGGCACATTTAGGGTTTTCTGTGCATGTTAAAGAATGTTGGAATGTTGACTTTACCTCCTCACTAAAACTCACGATTACTATTTCGGGCTAAAGATGGATCAATTCCGGCAGCTCACAAATCCCTTCCCCATATTCTCTCCCCATCCCCTTCTCACCCATCTCTCGATCCTCCACACACTGAGCTCCTTTTTTTTTTTTTTGCGAGAGCACCCTAGGATTTCATGTAGGTTCCTAAGCAACTCTGGATATTCTGGCTTCAAATCCCGCCAACATGGCTTATAAGGCTAGCGCAAAGACAATGAAGCAGGTCTCCTTTTTGAGAAACCCACACCTACATCTCACTTTCTTTTTTTTTTTTTTTTTTTTAATATTTATTTATTATGTATACAGTGTTCTGCCTGCAGGCCAGAAGAGGGCACCAGATCTCAATATAGATGGTTGTGAGCCAACATGTGGTTGCTGAGAATTGAACTCAGGACCTCTGGAAGAGCAGCCAGTGCTCTTAACCTCTGAGCCATCTCTCCAGCCACATCTCACTTTCTTGCTGGTTTTCTTTCATTCTTTATCTTAACCATCGTGGTTAAAATTAAAGTCTAAATTAAAATATCTTTTTATAAACTCCATCTTGGCTTCATATTGGCTTATACTGAAATTCTTTTTTTGCAGCAAAGTAAAGATTTCAATTTCTAAAGATTAAGGTGCCCCAAAGATTAAGAGAATTCCTTAGACTGTGAGCAGTGGCATGGAGAAGTGTCTCTATCCCTCCTTTCACTATAAAAGGAGACATCAGGTATGAGAAAGATACAAAAAGGTATAAATCTGAGCAAATATTTTTGATTTTTGTTTTTGTTTTTTTTTGGGGGGACAGGGTTTCTCAGTGTAGCCCTGGCTGTCCTGGACTCACTTTGTAGACCAGGCTGGCCTTGAACTCACAGAGATCCACCTGCCTCTGCCTCCCAAGTGCTGGGATTAAAGGCGTGTGCAACCATGCCCAGCAATTACAGACAGCTGTGAACTACTATGTGGGTGCTGGGATTTGATCCCGGGTCCTTTTAGAAGAACAGCTAGTGCTCTTAACTGCTTAGCCATCTCTCCAGCCCACAAATATTTTTGATTAGGAAATTTTTAAAAAATTAGTTTTAGGTAAGAAAAGATTTCATTATAAATTAGTTTTGTCACAAAAGTAAAAGATTGTTCCAAAATGGAAGCCAGACATGGTGGCACATGCCTTTAATCCCAGCACTTGGGAAGTAGAGACAGGTGGATCTCTGTGAGTTCAAGGCCAGCCTGGTCTACAAAGCGAATCCAGGACAGCCAGAGCTATTACACAGAGAAATCTGACCTTGAAAAACCAAAAGTAAAAGAAAAGAAAAAAAATTCTTCCAAAATGGAAATAGACAAACATGGACAAAACCAGAAAATTAAAGGATATCATAAGATTTGTGAAAGATATAACAAGGATAATACACATATGATTAAGTTTAATATAATTAAAAGTTATTTGACACTCCTTAGGTCAAAGTTAAATACACTGATAAAAGACTAACACCTAATGTTATGCTTACAAACAATTACAACTAACAGCAGTGGTGGCTACTTATACAAGACCTGCACAAAGCCTTTTAAACCATTTACAAATTCCAACCAGAGGAAGGAGGGACTTCTGAGATCTAATTCTAGCCAAGGCTCTATGGGCAGTTGATGACTGCTGTGAGAAAGAGGGTCACTTTTCTTTAGGAGTGTGGCCACTGATAACTTTTCCGTGTCCCAGCAGATAACTCCACATCCACATGCAAACCGGCAACACTAATCAGATTAGGTGGATAAATAAATAAACAAGTAAGGAGGATATGAAGTTGGGAGAGAAATATGATGGGGGTTCCTGAGGGAACTGAGGGTGTGTGTGAATGGTGAATATGACCAAGACCATTGTGTAGACGTATGACATTTTCAAAGAGTCAGTTAAAAAACAAAACAAGGGCTGGAGAGATGGCTCAGAGGTTGAGAGCACTGACTGCTCTTCCAGAGGTCCTGTGTTCAATTCCCAGCAACCACATGGTGGCTCACAACCATTTATAATAAAATTTGGTGCCCTCTTCTGGCCTGCAGGCACACTTGTGTACATAAAAAAATTAAATAAATCTTAAAAAACAAAAACATTAATTGTAGAGCTTTGAGGTGCTTCAGTAGTTAAGAGTGCTTGCTGCTCTTCCAGGGTACTCAAGTTTGGATCCTAGAGACCCACACTTAGCAAATCACAACTGCCTGAAACTCCAGCATCAGGAGATCTAATGCCCCCTTCTGACTGGATTTGGAGCTGATGAGATGGTGACAAGCCGGTCTCGGTGATGAGACTTTGTGTTTTGAGTGCGTGATGTAACAGAACGAATCTGATAAACTCTGGCATGCAGTGAAAGCTTTTGCGCCCACCACCCACCCAGCTCCGCGACTCCTGCCCCTCCCCTCCTGCCCCGGGAGGAGAATTGTTTCTGTAAAAACGGGAGAAGGAAACCTTCAGACAACCCCGTCCAGTGCTGACTGCCTCCCAGGGACCTAGATTTTCAGCACACTCGCTCAGCACCCACGAGGACTGGGTGAGGATGAGAGGTGTTCCCTAGAGGCAGTTTGCCGGGGGCAGCGGTTGTCTGCACGTGCTTTCGGTCCTGTCTGGGACCCATACACAAGCTGGCCAGATGCGATGTGGGGCGCCAGGGCCCTGCAATCGGGCCTGGGTGGGTCCGGGGCCTGCCTGTTGGCTTCTCTGCTCTGGCTGAGCTTCCTGCCCCAGCATGCTCAGGCCACCAGCGACACTACCACTGCAAATACCACAACCATTGGGATCACGAAGACCACTCCATCCCTGTCAGAGGGTAAGGAGGCAGGAGCAAGAGTGTGCCCTAAAGTAGGAGGCAGGTTTACATGGGTGTGTCCCCTCCCCTCCCTTCAGAACACAGTTGAGACTGCAGGCCTTTACATTGAAAGGGAGGAGCTTGAGAATTGGGACCTATACATGGTAGCCCTCTCTTCTGGTGGCTCTTGCCCATTGACCTCATCCTCTCGGTTCAGGGTCCGGGTTGCCTTATGGCTGTACCAAGGTTTTCATTGGGTTGGGGTGCAAGGTCATACCCACTCAAAATGACTATGGCCCTGAAAAATAATGGCCTCTGTTGGCCTCAGCTTCTGTCTCAGCTTCTGCCTCTTCAGAGCTGTGCTCCCTAAGTTCATGAGGTCTGAGGAGAGCCTGGTCCTTGTCCCCACCTCTGTTCTTTGAGCCTCGAAACCTTGGTCTAACCCAACTGTGCTCCCGTCATTCAGGGTGCTCTTTGTCACATGAGCCTTGCCACTCCACTCCTGACCTTGGCTCTGCCCACCTGAGAACAGAAAGAAGTCACTGTATCCCCTGGGTCCTGAGATGCTGGCATTTGGGGCACCAAGTACATGCATCCTGAATGCAGGTGCCTCGTGGTTGGGATTATCTCCACAGTATGTGGCAAGACCCAATTCCAAGGGAAGATCTTTGGGGGTCAGAAGGCACGTTCTCAGCGGTGGCCATGGCAGGCCAGTCTGCGATTATATGGCAGGCACATCTGTGGAGCCGTTCTCATCGACAAAAACTGGATAGCTGGTGCTGCCCACTGTTTCCAAAGGTGCGTGTTCCCTCCCTGGGGTCCTTCTGCTGGAAAGGGGTGCAGGAGAGAGTCACTAGGACAGAAAGACAGGAGTAGCCTGCTACCAGCAGGAGTCCTCTTGTGATGTTGGCCGCCCTTGAGTGGCATCCTTCACCTGCTCGCCATCTAGCTCCATCTCCTGCCACTCTGGGTCAGGTATTACAAAGGTCTCATATTTTGTCTCTCACCCTGAAGACATCTTCCCCTCTTCCCAGAGACTCAACTAACTAGTATGGTTGTCTTGGTGATACAGCAGTACTTTTAAGTACCTAACTGAAACACTTTTCTCAATTGTGGTTATAAATTTGTGCTGGAAAATGGGTTTTAGTTCTGAAATGATCAAACTCCAGTCTTCTCTTTTCTCTTTTATGAACATTAGAGATCAAAATATTGTTCGAGGAATGGAAAGATGGATCAGTGGTTAAGAACACTGGCTTCTCTTCCAAAGGTCCTGAGTTCAATTCCCAGCAACAACATGGTGGCTCACAACCATCTATAATGAGATCTGGTGCCCTCTTCTGGCCTCTAGGGATACATGCAGGCAGAACACTGTCTACATAATAAATCTTTTCAAAAAATTAAAATTTGCTCTATTTGAATATATGTCAGTAACTGCCACTTGCTTACCTCTAGACAGTCCCTGCAGGTGGCAGCAGGCCTGATTTCTCCTGGAACTATTGTTACTGTATCCTAAACTAGCCAGACACAGCACAGGCTCCTGTGCTTAGTGGGAGTGACAATCCCAGGCTCCTGTTCCCAAGGCTGGATACAGTCAAATGTATCCTGCATCCACTGGCTGGGCTCTCTGCATGCCCCATTCTGTGCATGTTTATTGGAAGTTCATTTTGGTGCCACCTTTTCATTGGAGCACAGTCCTCTCCAGAAGCATCCTTTACTCTGTGTGTGTGTGTATGTGTATATGTATGCATGTGTGTGTATGATTGTGTGTATATGTGGGCACATGTGTGTTTTTGTGTGTATGTGTGTGAATATGTGTTTGTGTATATGTATGCGTGTGTGTGTGTGTGTGTGTGTGCGCGCGCATGTGTGCGCACGTGTGTGTTCCTGTCTTTCTTTAGTGTGGGATGTTGCTATCCCTACAGCTGGAATGATCTATGTATACTTGTAGAGACAAGGAGATGTATCTTGGGCTCACTGTGTAAAAGGGAGCAAGGAGGACAAATTGCTGCATATGGGTTCTATTTACATATTCAGCATCTATGTGTGCCAGGCCTGATGTGGAGGTTCATGTAAAGGATGTGTGAGGCCCATCTATTAGGAAAATGAGGCAAAGGCCTCTTCCCATGGTGATGGATCATGAAGGTATTTCAAAGAGATTCCATGAGTCATACAGCTGGGGGGTGGGCACTGAAGGAAGAGAATTCAGGCCTGTGGAATGGGCATGTAAGAGAGTCACATTACTGGACATGTGGATTACAATATAATCTGTGTTCCAGAAACACTAACTTTCTATTTATTCTTCCATTTCCTCCACAAATATGTCTTGAGTGCCCACAGTCATGGTTAGTCAGGAATACAATCTTGAGAGAAGACAATGTGTGAGGTTTGAGGTATGGGTCATCCTAGGCAGGAGGTGGGGTCTTTGGGAAGGCCATATAGTTATAAGATAGATGTGGGAAGGGCTGAGTAAGTCTTTCTCCCTCCAAGAGGAAGAGATACAATGTGAAGTACCTCTGATGTTCCTACCCAATCACGAGACTGACAGTCCCTTGGATTCCAGCGCTACAGGAGCCTTCTGTATCCTCAGGTTGTGTGTGGTCATCCTGCCCCTTAAGAGAAAAAACAAAAGCTTCCCATGTATTAGGAAAGAAGGAGCCCCCTGAAATGAAGAAATGACAGGGTCTTGCTGCCTGCCTGCATGGTGAGTGGGCAAGCAGGGAGCAGCAGTGATCCAACACTTACAGGTCTCCCCCTGTACTAGGTCTCAAAACCCAAGGGACTACCAGATCTTGCTGGGGTACACCAAGCTGAGCAGTCCCACCAGGTACAGCAGGCAGATGTCAGTATACAAGCTCATTGTTCACAAAGACTACAACAAATTCCACCGCCAGGGAAGTGACATTGTCCTAATGCAGCTGCAGTCACCTGTGGAGTACAGCTCCCACATCCTCCCAGCCTGTGTCCCAAAGAAAAACACAATAATCCCCGAACATAAGGCCTGCTGGACAAGTGGCTGGGGGTTTCTGAGAGAGGATGGTGAGTATATGTGAAGAGCAGGCAAACAGGGTGAGGGGGAAGAGACGATGGAGGTCTTCCCCATGGTTGTTAACCCTAGTTTCTGCTTCAAAAGAGGACCTCCCTGCTTTCAGATCAGAAGTGTAGGCTCTGACTCAAACCGGCTCAAGACTCAGGGTTCTGAGTGTGATTGACCATGTCTGCCCCAAGGCCCTCACCCAACAGTGGTAGCTCTACCCTGGCCAGGAAACACACTGGGTATCCTTAAGACAATGAGAGAGACATGCTTCTCCCTGGCATGGGGCAGGTCGGAGTGTCCAGCTGGGACATTCACCTCTCTGAACCCCACTGCCCATCCCTTAAGGCAAGGAAGCCTGTTCTACCCGCTTTTACAATTGGCCTGTGCACATGTGGTTCTGAATCCATTGGGGAGTGACAGCCTCCTTGTCCTTATTCTCCAAGCAATACAGAATTGTGACTGTCCCTGTCACACCTGCCTCGTGTCAGATACTGTGTCATGTAGAGATGATTTCAAGTGCACAGGAAGACATGCACAGGTGCTCTGCATACACTCTGAGAGAGAATTCAGTGTCTGCAGAGTCTGGTCTCCTGGGCCACAGGAAGAGCCTGCTGACAGCAAGGGACAACTGCATATGTTTAGATTGAGAGCGCTGAATTCCTGAGCAAGCATTTTACACAGGGATGCATGCTTTTGGTTTAAGACAACACAATGGCAAGTTAAATAAAGTGAATGTACATGTGACATGGAATTTAGGGTCCCAGTCTAGCTAAGGAACCTCAAGGAGGCCTGGAGGCAGGAGTTTCTCTGTGGTCAGTGCTGGGGTCCCCATCCCTGCTCCTAGCCTCCAAGTGTCAGTCCCACAAGCTAGTCACCAGAACAGTGGCTCAGCAGCATCAGAAGGGATGGACTGTCACTCTCTAAGGGACTATGTCAGGACAGAAGGTCTCCAGGTCAGGTCAAGGGATGAGAGTAGAAACACGGGGAAGGTATGGGGTGGAGAAGCTCTCAGAACACTGAGAATCTGACCACTCTGTAGATAGACCTTTGGCCCTCTTCTGTCATGTCCTCTCCTGACCACAGTAGCTGGGCTTGGGGGCAGGCTCAGGTTTGATATCATGCAGGCATCCCCTGGCCACCCTTGAGGGATGTGCACAGTGTCCCCTGCATCAAGTGAGCCCTGCTGCTGTCACTCTGCTCCCAAGAGGCAACCCCAGGCCAGATCTGTGTGAGCACCTGGAAACAGAATTCATGTCTCCAGGGCTGGTTGCTCCTTCAGATTGGTTAGTCTTTTGGTCATTCTCCTAAGTGTTTCTGGCCTGTGTCCTATGCCACTGCTGCACAGTGTCCCTGCCTCCAGCTTGGGTCTCACGGAGCAGCCAGAGCTGTTTGAAAGCTGAGTTGCCCCTTCCTTGCTTCTGTGTCCTCAGGGTGTAATCCTTTGGTCCCCTTGCCTCCTGAGGAGGCTCTGCCTGGGGCCCCACTGTGTTTGTACCTAGTGTTTCTTAGCTACCATGCTGGGACCTTTGTAGTCACCCCGACTTTCTTCCAGGCCCTGCCTTCCACAGAGCCTCCTGATTGCTCTTAAATGCCATTTCCCCTGGTCACTGCATGCCTGTCCTGAGGCCCTCCCTCCCACTGAGGCTACAGTGGCTGCCCCCTCCCATCAGCAATCATCCTGGAAGGGGAGCTGGGGTCTTAACTCTGCTGTGTCTCACATCTGAACCCTCTCCCACAGTGCGCCAGCCTCTGCCTGATGACCTTTATGAAGCAAAGCTGGTCGTCATGAACAACGACCTGTGTAAAGGATTTTTCCCACCACCAGATCCTGGCACTAAAGGCTACTACATATATGACGATATGATATGTGCTGCTGACTACGCAATGTCACAATCCATCTGTGCAGTAAGTGAACCCTGCTCAGCCAAGTGTGGCCCACCCTGTACTCTTTTGTTGTCCCAGCCCCTTCCTTCTGTGTCCTCCTTCTGTTGTTTCATCCAGTTGGTTGTGTCTTTCAAACATGTTGAGGAACCGCACACTGATAAATGGGCATCTCTTATACTTCCTGAGGGATTTTGAGAAATTCATTCAGCAGGCCCGTAAGATGACTGGGAAAGGTCTGTGCCACCAAGCCTAGTTGCCTGAAGTTGATTTACCTTGCGACCTACATGGTAGAAGAAGGGAACTAACCCTTCAAGTAGCCCTCTGACTTCCACACCCACGACTGGAGTGCAGGCACTCCAGCGCACACACTTACAGACACACAGAAGCACATGCACATACACACATACAAAATGAATGAATGACATTAAGTTAAAAAAAAAACAAAAATCTGATACGCTGATATAGATAGCACCAAAGCCCCCTAAACATGCATCAGACAGGATGCAGGCTTTTGCCTGGTTGGTTTTTAGTCAATAGGATGCTACCCAGTCATGCCACTGTTGGAAACACTACATTCTTCCTCATTCATTCTTATCCTGGTGGCATTTGGCAGTTTCTGTGAGAGGTCTTTCCAATGCCATTGGCTTGAACATGCTAGAGGGTCATCATGCTAGCAGTACAATCACCGTGCTGTGAGAAACACACACACACGTGTCATTGTATTACACACACTCCAGGCAGCTCTCCAATATGGTTGTACACATTTGCACTCCCACCAGTAGCAAGCGTTTATGTTGCTCTACTAGCTTCTTTGGATTATTTACCTGTTTTATTTTAATCATTAGATGTGATATTTCTTTTCTTGTCTTTTTATTTGTTTGTTTTTGTTTGTTTCTCAAGACAGGATTTCTCTGTGTAGCCCTCGCTGTCCTGGAACTCAATCTCTGGACTACGCTGGCCTGGAACTCATAGAGATCCACCTGCCTCTGTCTCCTGAGTGCTGGGATTAAAGACACCAGCACCTTTCATGCAGCACCACCTCCCAGCTGTATGTGATTTTTCAATTGCAATTTTCTGATGACTAATGGAGGAGGAAATGTTTTAATTTATTTTTCCTGCAAGTAATTCACAAGCTTGTGAGGTTGCTTTGCCCCCAATGGGATCAGGTGTCTGTCATAGTGATTCACAGGAATTCATATTTGCAACATGAGCTCGTCACTAGTCTGTGTGCAGTCTTGTATTGTTTACATTTAATGGTGGGTGGGGAACTGATACCACAGAGTATGTGGGCAACTAGAAGTGTCTCCTATGACTTCTGCTTGCTCTGTCTCCACTATCCTCTGCCCTCTTGGCTCAGAAACATACTTTACATTGTATGTGTAACTGCCCTGCTCCTCTAGAATGCCAAATAATTCTCAACATGACTCTTCCAGCCAGGCTGACCCTGCAGTGTGAGCATGTGTCCTTAATGATCCAAATCCTCAGTTACCCGGTTCATCACCTGCTGCTCCTCAGCAGGTCCTCCTTTGCTCATGGTCTCTTGGCTCCTCCTTCTGACACTAGCACCCATAGTCTAGCTTCCTGTTTTTGCCTTGAATTTGTGTTGTTTTTGGTTTTGTTTCGAATCTATTTATCTATTCATCTGTTATCTGTCTATCATCTATCTGTCTATCTATCATCTACATCTATCTATCAATCATCTATATCGATCTATCATCTCTCTATATCTATCATTTGTCTGTCTAGAAATGATCTTACTATGTAGCTCAGGTTGGTCTTGCAATTCTTTTTTTTTTGTTTTGTTTTTTGAGACAGGGTTTCTCTGTGTATCCCTGGCTGTCCTGGACTTGCTTTGTAGACCATGCTGGTCTCGAACTCACAGAAATCCGCCTGCCTCTGCCTCCCAAGTGCTGGGATTAAAGCTGTGCACCACCACGCCCGGCTTTTGGTCTTGCAATTCTTGTACTTCTGGAGTAACAAGATTTCACATATGTAGCACCCAACTTGCTTTGCATTTTAAAAGAACCAATTCTCTCTCTCTCTCTCTCTCTCTCTCTCTCTCTCTCTCTCTCTCTCT
>CAJQZJ010032473.1:1739214-1756336 GCA_907164525.1 Lophiomys imhausi
AGCTGGCACCTGAGGCCCACAACAGACCTTTGGTTCCCAGCTTTGATGTCACTGTCTCTGCGGTGTTTCCTCCACCAATGAATTTGGAAAGTGTCTTGATTTATGACTTTCTTTGTTCTGTCACTATGTAAACTTCACAAAAATTGCTGCAGCATTGGAACATGGAGTTTAGGGTAACTCAGATCTGTGTTCTTGGGCTATAGCCTTTTGTATTTGGCTTAAGAAAACAAGCAAAAGAAAAAAACCTGACAATAACAAAACCCAAACAGCACCACAAACCTATTGTCTCTATGAGGTGAGAGAAATGCTTTTGTGGTGACACTACCCACAATGCCCCTGAAGCACAGAACCGCACCTTTCTCTCATGACTTCCACAAGTGTGTTATGAACAGACAAACCTGGCTGGAAGTCCTCTCAAGCAGTAACACACATCAGCCTAACTGATGTCCTTTAAGTCAAATAGTGACTCTGGACTATTGTGTGACAGTTAAGGAGCTTCAAGCTGTCTAGCTCAGTCTGAGGTCCTTACCTTGTTACTAAACTTGGGATTACAGACTCTCCTACAAAAAGTCAAGTCCAGCCATCTGCTTCAATAAGCCCCCAGAAAGAACAAAACTGATAGAGAAAAGCAGAAGAAGAAAATTTATCCCATGTGGTCACAGTGGAAAGAGGGACAAAAGAGATTCAGGGACACCCCCCCCCCCCCCCCCCCTTGAACTTATCTGTCTTCTGGGGCTTGAAAGTAGACTAAAGGTTTTTTTGTTTGTGTTGTTTTATTTTGGGTTTTCTTTGTTTGTTTGTTTGGTTTTTTTTTTTTTTTTTTTTCGAGACAGGGTTTCTCTGTGTATCCTTGGCTGTCCCGGACTCACTTTGTAGACCAGGCTGGCCTCGAACTCACAGAGATTCGCCTGCCTCTGCCTCCCAAGTGCTGGGATTAAAGGCGTGCGCCACCACCGCCCGGCTTTTTTTTTTGGTTTTTCGAGACAGGGTTTCTCTGAATATCTCTGGCTGTCCTGGACTCGCTTTGTAGACCAGGCTGGCCTTGAACTCACAAAGATTCGCCTGCCTCTGCCTCCCAAGTGCTGGGATTAAAGGCGTGCGCCACCACCGCCCGGCTTGTTTGGTTTTTTTAAGACAGGCTTTTTCTCTGTATCCTTGGCTGTCCTGAACTCCCTTTGTAGACCAGGTTGGCCTTGAACTCACTGAGACCCACCTGCCTCTGCCTCCCGAGTGCTGGGGTTAAAGGCATGAGCCACCACACCCAGCCATTACAGACAGCTGTGAACTGCCATATGATGCTGGGATTTGAACCTGGGTAGTTTGGAAAATAGCCAGTGCTCTTAACCTCTAAGCCATCTCTCCAGCCCCAGAGACTAAAGTTTTAACCAAAGGCCAAAGATACTCACATCTAAGCAATCCTAGTCAAGTTTTTTATTTTTTTTTGTTTTGTTTGTTTGTTTGTTTTTGTGTTTTCAAGACAGGGTTTCTCTGTGTAGCCCTGGCTGTCCTGGACTCACTTTGTAGACCAGGCTGGTCACAAACTCACAGAGATCCACCTGCCTCTGCCTCCCAAGTGCTGGGATTAAAGGCGTGCGCCACCACCACCCCACTCTAGTCAAGTTTTAAACCCACGCATCCAGGGGGAGCCTTTTCCTTTTCCCAGCAGAACTCAACCAAGGAGCCCCTGTTAAAACTGCTGTTGCAGTTTTGATCAAGAATTTTAGGTAGAGAGTCCTCTCCTCAGAGAAGCTTCCTGTTAGCTGTTTAGCATACAACACAGTGCTGTCAGAAGCCAAGACCCTCACCTCTCACCCTCACCCCCTACCTCTCCCCACCTGCACAATGTCCCCTGCAGCTTCATACTGCCTGGCAACCGTAAAGTTCCAGGTTGGCAGTTACAGATGGATTCAAAGCAGTGTACCGTGTCTTCTGAAGAAAAATGGGTTGGCAGTTACAGATGGATTCAAAGCAGTGTACCGTGCCTTCTGAGAAAAATGGGTAGATCATACAATGTCCAGGGCACAGGCCAAGAAGATTCTGTATTTTCCCACCACTTGGCCCCTCTCACCTCCTCCCCTTGTAAAACATATTATAAAAAGGTGCTTTGCGCTCAAATACACGGCTCTTGACAAGCTATTGCTTCCTTGAGTCCTTTCCCTCTCTCGCCCGTTCTTCTTTCAGGTTGCGGTCCTCCTCGCCCCCACGAATTACTAGGACCCGCGGGTCGGGTCACAGTGCAAACCCCTGTTGGAAGTAATTTCTTTCAGTTGGTCCCAAAAGCACAATGGTTTTACTTTGGGCTGTCTTGTTGTTCTTTTTTTTTTTTTTTTCTTGCTACAAAATCAGGGGGCCAGCCATCTCTTTGGCCCATTGCTTTCTATTACAAGCATAAATATTAAGTCCAGTTAGCTGGATTCTAAGTGTAGCATTGCTTGCAGAACAAGCAATGCTTCTTTTGTCCTCGTACATGCCTGTCGATTTAGATACTAAAGTATCCTGATAATGAGAAGAAAATACTAACAGTTTTTTAAACAATCAGAATAAGAATGAAATTAATTTACTAGCAAGCACTTACTGAGGAGATATTAGGGGACATAGGAATAAGAACACTGAGGAAGGAACTCCACTCTGGTCTGAGACAGCAGAGCTGAAACTACATTGCCAACCTCTGCGTGTGTGAGCTGCTTGCCCCTTCCTTTTTTTCTGGAAAGGAGCACAGAGAATAAAATGCTAAAGTTAAAACTGTTTTAATTAGAAACCTGCAATCTCAGTTTTGGTAAAATTTGCTCAGCTCCAGAGAAAAATCTCCTTTGGATGGGGATGAAAAAACCACTCTAGCAATGCAGACAAGGTTGTGACAATACTGCCTGACCTGTGTAAGCTAGGGGACGTCTGTCACAGTGCAGCCTCCTTGCTAGGAGCCAGAGACTACAATGTGCCATGTATAGAATTTGTCTTTTTTTTCTCTTCGTGCTATTGAATTTCTTACTGGGGGAGGATGAGCTCTCATAACAATCTCAAAGTATCTCTACATATAGGCCAGTTCTTTAATTATTTCTATCATTTATCTTTTAAATTGTGGGGTTTGTTTGTTTGTTTTAGAATCCGGCTTTGACCTTTGTTCAGGAGACCAGACGGGTTGCCCCAGGATCCGACTGCCATCTCTGAAACCACGCAATCCCCAGACTAGCAATCTGCCCTGCATATTAAAATACAGCTTAAGTGTCAGGATCCTTTTTGTAGCAACTTCAAGTACATGTGAGAGGGAGCCCTGAAGGAGTATAAGCCACTGTAGATTCATTAACAAAGAAAAAGACAGCAACATTCCATGTTCCTGGTGATGGGTAGGCTTGAGGGGGCTGTGAGACCCACGACAGCATTAAAGGTGTACTATCACTCCATCCATTAAGTTGGGCAGGAGGGTGGTACTTGGAGGCCATTGCTTGGCTTTGTAAAAGTTGTATGGTGTGGTGATAGAGTAGACTCTAGGATTCAGGCCATGGAACCATCTGGACTTCATCTTCTTGGCAGTGGGCGTATGAGTCTGAAAGGAGCACATGAGGCTCTTATCCAAGCTCACGCTGACACTAGCAAACTCACTACACTGGTGGAAGTGAGAAAGTGTCAATGGATGCCACTTGGCAAGGAATACCTAGCCATCTTCCACTATGCTGTGCAAGGCAGCTAGGGTGCAGGTGAAGCTTATGCAGGAACTTGGCCACCATCTCAGCCCCAGAGGAGACTTCTGAGTCACTCTGGACTCAGCCCTGCACATCCTTGACAGAGTCGGGAGGTAGCTGGTGTTCTCAGTTAGGGCTGCTATTGCTGCAATGAACACCGTGACCAAAAAGCAAGTTGGGGATGAAAGGGTTTATTTATTTTTTTTTTAATATTTATTTATTTTACACAGTTACAACCTCTATCTGCATGTACCCCTTCATGCCAGAAGAGGTCATCAGACTCCAGTATAGATGGTTGTGAGCCACCATGTGGTTGCTGGGAATTGAACTCCAGACCTTTGGAAGAGCAAACAGTGCTCTTAACCGCTGAGCCATCTCTCCAGCCCTTTTTTTTTTTTTTTTATAAGTACTTTATTTTTTTTTCCAAGTTACATCTCAGTCGCAAACCCTTCCCTATTCCCCCTTCCTGTCCCACCCTTCCACCCTCTTCGAAAGGGTTTATTCTTACAACTCCACATGCCTGTTCATCACCAAGGGAAGTCAAGACAGGAACTCAAGCAGGGCAGGAACCTGGAGGCAGGAGCTGATGCAGAGGCCATGGAGGGGTGCTGTCTACTGGCTTTCTTCCCATGGCTTGATCAGCCTGCTTTCTTATAGAACCCAGGACCACCAGTCCAGGGATGGCACCACCCACCATGGGCTGGACCCTCCCCCACTGATCGCTAATTGAGACAATGCCTCACAGCTGGATCTCACGGAGACAGCCTCACTTGAGGCTCCCTCCTCTCTGATGACCCTAGTTTGTGTCAAGTTGACACACAAAAGCAACCAGTTCAGCTGGTCACACAGTAGGACCCAGTCAGGCCGATGTGCAGGTCACATCATGAGCTGAATCTACTCTGTAGCTTGCAGGTCCAGGAGAGGCCTCCATGGCATGTAACCTTCTCACCAGCAGCGGCCACAGTGGGGTGGGCATGCAATAGGTAGAGATTTTTCACAAGGTGACTTGGCAACTCCTCTCCCACTTGTTGTAAAAGCTGTAGATATGGTTGGTTCTGGCATGGTCCTTGTGCTTCCCTAGACGCAGAAGGAAATTCTCAGCAGTTATTTGGTCCTATAGGCTAACAGAAGATATATGGTCTCCACATAGTCCCTCAAAAAGAAGTAGTTGCTCTCTGGAGGGAGTCACCACACCAAACAGCCACAGAAGGTAATAGAGCTAGCTGGCCGTGGATGTCACTGAAGATTTTGAAGGGTGCCCCAACCAACAGCACAGCCTGGTTCAGGAAACTCATAGCATTTGACTATGGACTTTGTTCTGCATCAGCTGCATATTCTTTCCAGGACACGAGGCAGATGTGCACTTGAGTAGGTCCCTAATGAGAGTCCAGACTGAGCATCTTGCTGCCAGATTTGGTAATGTGGACACAGTGCTGGGTCCCGCCCAGCCTCAGGGCTGCATTTTAAATTTGCCTTGACAGAAAGCAGCTTAGACAGTTTTTGGAACATTTAACAAAACATATTTTAAGCCGGGCGTTGGTGGCACATGCCTTTAATCCCAGCACTTGGGAGGCAGAGGTAGGCGGATCTCTGTGAGTTCGAGGCCAGCCTGGTCTACAAAGCGAGTCTAGGACAGCCAGAGCTGTTATACAGAGAAACCCTGTCTCGAAAAACCAAAAAAAAAAACAAAACATATTTTAACAATTTAATCATACTTTAAATTCAAGATGCTATTTATGTCTCTTTTGGGTAAGATTTGATGACATAGCCCCCCCACACACACACTTTACAACATACGGAGTGACCTTGATCAGCTCTTGAATATCATTGTCTGTTCTCTTCCAGGTCCATTATAGAAAAGGAATTGAACAAAAAGATCTTTATTACACATTATTTCATGTCCATTGCAGCCTTGATAAAAAGCTCATGTTTATTCATTGTGTATATGTCTAGAAACCCACAGCAATAATGTAATAAAAGGATTTTGATGTACATTAGTTAGAGGTGTTTTGATTAACACAAAGCATTTTTATGTCTTTTTATTTTTTGTTGGCCTTGATTATTTTTAAAAGAATATTTACTTATTATTTGTTAGTTTATTTGTTTATTTTGAGACAGAGTCTCACTGTGTGCTCCTGGCTGACCTGAATCTCATAACGTGAAATAAGCTGGCCTGAAACTTAGAGATCTGCCTGCCTCCGCCTCCCAAATAAATATTGGAATTGAAGGCATGAGCTGGTCACCAGTAATGGCACACACCTTTAATCCCAACAGTTGGGAGGCAGAGGCAGGTAGATCTCTGAGTTCAAGGTCAGTCTGGTCTACAGAGTAAGTTCTAGGACAGCCAAAGCTACACAGAGAAACCCCGTCTCAAAAAAAATTAAAAATAATAAAATTTAAAAAAGCACGAGCCCCACCCTTGGCCATAATTCACTTTTTTTTTAAAGATTTTATTTATTTATTGTGTATACAGTGTTCTGCCTGCATGTATACATTCACTCCAGAAGAGGGCACCAGATCTCATTTTGTAGATGGTTGTGAGCCACCATGCGGTTGCTGGGAATTGAACTCAGGACCTTTGGAATAACAGCCGGTGTTCTTAACCTCTGAGCCATCTCTCTAGCCCCCATAATTCACTTTTTTAGAAGATGTTTGTTTGTTTGTTTTATGGGAGCATCATGTTTGGAGGTCAGCAGAGAACTTGTGGGAGGTTGCTTGTCTTCTTCCATCATGTGGGCTCATGAGAACAAATGAATGTTGTCAATCTTTGTAGCCAGTGCCTTCACCTGGTGAACCATCTTTCTGGTCCCTGCTGTGGAAGAAAATCTTTATCAAATCTAGGCACATACTATAAGTTTTGTAATTTAGCAAAATCTGTTTATTACTAAATGAATGCTATTTTATATATTTATAAAAAGTGTATTTACAATATACTTTGATTAAAGCATGTGAAACGCTATTGTTTATAAAGTACTTGTTTAAGATCAGCTATGTCTTCATATTGTATTTAAAGCATTTTACTGTTTTGTAAATCATATTTAGCAGGCTCACATATCATTTTAATTAGCTTATGAAGTTTCAGGTACTTAAGTTTGTAATCAATATAGATTGATCGGGCCTTTGAACACTATATCACTGATTGAACAGTTAAATCCTGACTATATAATAAATTAAGATTATCTGTTTTTCAATTTTGTTTGTAAATAATTATATGATCTCTCTTGTGAACCCACAGCAAGATTATTTTTCAAAGCAAAATTTTTAAATTAATATTTAGTTGCATTATGTCAAAACCAGTCTACCAGGGAGCTTAAAATTCATATTTCAATGTCTACAGTTTGTTAAATCTGACTGAAATAAAGTCCCTGAATAACTACCTTTCTTTTTACAGTCCCAGATTCTGTAGTTAACTCTCAAATGCCTGTATTTCAGCTCAGCCTGGCTAAGATAAGGTCCTAAAATAACTTCCTTTTCAAGAAGTAGTGACAAAAAAGAGAAGAAAAAGATAGAACAAAACCCAGAGACAATAGCTCCCAACATTCCCACTCATAGACAGACAGACAATCAAGCTTTGAACTGGACATGCCTTGAGTAATAATTTTTCCCTTGTGTTAAAAATGGATTTTGTAGCCGGGCATGGTGGCTCACGCCTTTAATCCCAGCACTTGGGAGGCAGAGGCAGGAGGATCTCTGTGAGTTCAAGGCCAGCCTGGTCTACAAAATGAGTCCAGGACAGCCAGAGATATACAGAGAAACCCCATCTCGAAAAACCAAAAAAAAAAAAATGGATTTTGTTTCACATAGTATATCCTGATTATAGTTTCTCCTCCCTCTACTCCTCCAAGTTTCTTCCCACCTCTTCTTCCATCTGGATCTACCCCCTTTCTGTCTATCATTAGAAAACAAACAGGCTTCTAAGGGATAATAATAAAATGAAACAAAATCAAATATAATAAGATAAAACAAAAACTAATACATCAGAATAGGACAAAACAGACACAACAAAAGAACCTAAGACACAAGAAACGGATATAGATACTGAGACTCACTTGTTCACACATTCAGGAATCCCATATAAACACATACTATTTACACAAGGACCTGTAGGGTAAAAAAGACAGTATATATAAAAAAATTTTTTTAAAAAGAAAGAAAGAAAAAGCCCTAACATGACATTATGAGACAAGGAAGCTCTAATGATGCCTTTGAGTTAATTCTCTGTTAGTCATCTCCTGCTGGGCGTGCAGCCTACCCTTAAGAGTAGTTTATTTCCTCAGTGAGACTCCCTCAGAGAAAACTGAACTTTCATTTGCAAGTGGTTATCAATTGGAAATTGCTTCTGGGTTAGAAATGAGAGTGTGTGTCCACTTCTCATTTCAGCTTTAGGACCCCAACTTGTGCAGAGCTGTGTAGCCTTGCACATACTGTCTTAGTTTCTGTGAGTTCATATGTGCCTTGATCCTGGGTTTTTTTTGTTTTGTTTTGTTTGGTTGGTTGGTTTTTTTTTTTTTTTGGTTTTTGGTTTTTGGTGTGTCCTCCATCCCTTCTGGCTCTTACACTCTTTCTGCCTCCTCTTCTGTTTGTTTGTTTGTTTGTTTTTTCTTTTTGGTTTTTGTTCTCCATCCCCGCTGGCTCTTACACTCTTTCTGCTTCCTCTTCTGTGAAGGAGCCCTAAAGAGGAATTTGATAGAAACATCCCTTTTAGACTGAGTATTCCAATGTCTCCCACTCTCTGCATAATGTCTGACTGTGGGTCTCTGTATTTGTTTTTATCTGCTACAGGAGGAAACTTCTCTGATGATGGCTGAGAAAGACACTAATTTATGAGTATAGCAGAATGTCATTAGGAATAGTTTTATTGCTACTTTCTTTTTGAATAGTAGTATTTGGTTTTACCCTAGGTCCCTGAGCTATCTAGTCTCAGGTACTTGATAATCCAAACAGTGACAGGTATGGGTTTCATTTCCTGGTACTTACTTATGCCTTAAATCAAATGAGATATTAGTTGGTATAGTGGTTTGAATAATAAAGTTACCCATAGGCTCATGTGTTTGAAAGCTTAGTCACCAGGGAGGCGAATCGTTTGAAAGGATTAGAGGATTAAGAGGTGTGACATAGTTGGAGGAAATTCATTACCCAAGGGTGGGCTTTTGAAACCTCAAAGCCCTGGCAGGACACACACCCCCCCCCTCTGTCTCTGTCTCTCTCTCTGCCTATGGATCAAGGTGTAGTCTTCAGCGACTGTTGCAACATCTACCTGCATGCTGCCATGATGAGATAGAACTAAACCTCTGAAACTGTACGCACGCAGGCTCACAATTAAACACTTTCTATTAAAGAGTTGCCTTGGTCATGGTGTCTCTTCACAGCAATAGAACAGTGACTGATATACAGTTGGCTACTCCCATAAGCTTTGTGCCACCATTGTACTAGCATATCTTGTAGGCAGAAGACCATTGTAGATCAAAGGGTTTGCGGCTGGTTTAGTGTTTACGTTTCACTTTTGGTATCATGCAGGATACCTACCTGTACCAAAGATGCTAGCACAAGGGGTGAAGGCACCAGCTTGGTTTATCTATGTTCAATGAGTTGTGCGGGTTTTGTCTTCAACAAAAGGGCCTTGTTACCAGTTGTGGAGAGCAACCTATAATCTTAACAACAGCCTGGGTTGTTTGGGGGTTCATATGGGACCCCTTCAGCCAAAAACTCAATTAGATGTAACCCGATCCTGGTACTGGAAGCTTCATTTGGTGATAAGAGATATCCAATGGAGCTCTGTCTCCCTCATTATTTGGGGATTTCATTTTGATCAACTTCATATATATATATATGTCATATATATATATATGTTACATATATATGTATGTGTTTTAGGAAGCTTCTACTGTGTTGGTTTTTTTTTTTTTTTTTTTTTTTTTTTTTTTTTTTTGCATGGGTTTTTTTTTTTTTTTTTTTTTTTTTTGGTTTTTCTTTTCAGGGTTGCTCTGTGTATCCTTGGCTGTCCTGGACTCACTTTGTAGACCAGGCTGGCCTCGAACTCACAAAGATCCGCCTGCCTCTGCCTCCCAAGTGCTGGGATTAAAGGCGTGCGCCACCACCGCCCGGCCTGTGTTGGGTTTTAATACTAACCCTCCAATGGCCCTTAGTGTAGTTGTCTTTGAACAGCAATTTTAGCAGGCAGTAAGTTAAACAATGAAAAGTGATGTGGCTACCAATTTGCTCTTCAGTCACCTTTAGGACTTCCAGGATGGTTGACTTTTGCCCTCTTCTCTTTTAGACACAAAATAACAGAAAAAACAATTACAATAACTCAAAGTCATTCTTGCTTAAATCATAAATTTACAAGGTGAGTCACCTAGAATGCTCCTCAGGGACACTAAGATGATGTAACAATTTCATTGTTATGTAAATTACAACCAAGAAAATCTTTTTTTGTCAAGCAAATTTCAGTAATTAGAATTAGCTCAATTAGTTAAGGAAGAACCTGTTGTAGTTGGGAATAAAATGTCCCCAGTGGCCTCCTGTCCTTGACCATTGGTGGCAATATTTGGGAAGGGTATGGAATCTTTAGGGCAGAGTCTACTCTGAAGGAAGTAGGTCACAGGGAGACTTGATAAAGTCTAGTATTGGCTTATAACAAATGCTATGAAGAAAACAGGAATAGAAGGAACATATCTCAACACCATAAAAGGTATTTGTGAGAAGCCTATACATAACATTGTAGTAAATGTAGAATTTCCATGAAAGTCAGAAGTGTCTTGGTATCTACTCTCTCTGCTCCTATTCAATGTAGTATTTAAGTATTTGTTAGAGTAGTATGTGTCAAGAGAAGAATATAAAAGGGATATAAATAAGAAAAATGCCAAGAGTCCTGATTTGCAGATGACATTGTTCACTAAAGACTTCATCAGAAGCCAGGCCGTGATAGCCCTCACCTTTAATCCCAGCACTCAGAAGTCAGAGTCAGGAGGATCTCTGAGTTTGAAGCCAACCTGGTCTACAGAGCTAGTTCCAGGATAGTGAGGGCTGGCTAAACAGAGAAACTGTCTTAAAAACAAAACAAAACAAAAAGACTCTATTAGACAACTCTTTTTTTTTTTTTTTTTGGGTTTTCAAGACAGGGTCTCTCTGTGTAACAGCCCTGGCTGTCCTGGACTCACTTTGTAGACCAGGCTGGCCTCGAACTCACAGAGATTTGCCTGCCTCTGCCTCCCAAGTGCTGGGATTAAAGGTGTGCGCCACCACCGCCCGGCTATTAGACAACTCTTAAAATGGATCAACACTTTTAACAAAGAGGCAGCAAATAAAATTAAACTACTAACCTATCTTCATATCAACTATAGCCATTTTATATTAGTATCTTATATTAACATAAATGTACATAGCTATCTGTATACCAAAAAAAAAAGAGCTGAGAAAGAAATTAGGAAAAGATTCTCATTTAGAGTTGCCTAAACACCATAGAACATATTTGAATAAACTAAATAAGGGAATGACGAATGAAACTGAACAAGGCACTAGAATACAGAGAGACCTCTTATGCTGCTAGATTGAAAGCATTAGTATTGTGAAAAGAGCTATGCTACCAAAAACCAGTATGACAGATGCAATATGACCACATCAAAATTCAGCGTCACTCTTCACAGATAGAGAAAAGCAATCTTGAGATTCTTGTGGAAGCACAAAAGACTCCAGATAGCTAAAGCAGTTTGAAGCAAAAACAAAACAAACAACAACAACAACAACAAAAAAAAAACCCACCAAGAAGCTGAGGGCTGCATCATACTGGATTTCAACATATATTACAGATCTGTAGTAACAAGGGCAGTAAGGAACTGACACAAAAACACACACTTACATGAATAAAATAATGTGGAGGAACCAGAAACAAATACAGCTAGAGCCACCCGATTTATGATGGACATAAAAAGTAGAAACTGCTAGAACTGAAAAGATAGTCTTTAGACACGAGTCCCCCATCCTGAGCTGGGAAAACGTTAAGCGATCTTCACCACCCCCCTCTCCATTGCTGTTGCTAGGAAATGAATGACTAACACAACCAGCCCGCCCCAGGGTCTCCTTGAAGTCTCCTTGAGGAAATGACTGCCCAGCCCCAGAGATAAGAAAACAGCCAGGGCCAAATTTCCTGACTCAGGGACCCTCCTCCAGGAATTTACACCAATGCTTAAACTATTATTGACACCTACCCCAAAAGTGTAGGACCTAAAGCTTTGTAAAGTTCATCCTTGACTCTCCCCCGCCCTCAGGTGTAGGCCACCCCATGCACATTAGAATAATAAATTCCTCTTGCTTTTTGCATCTATTCTATGTCTTTTTCTCATTCAGGGTCAGCAGGAAGATAGGCAATATCCCCTCCAGGGAATGGGCCTTACAGAACAATGTGGTCCTCTTTAACACATGGCACTGGGAATATTGGATACCTCTAGTGGGAAGAGTGAAGACAGGTCCCTGCCTGTCACCCTGTACAAAAATCAAACCCAAATGGATCAGAGACCAATATAAACCCTGGAACTTTGATGCTGTTAGACAGAAACAGTAGGAGAAGGGAAAGTACATAAAAATACCAGCATAGGAAAGAACTCTCTGAATAGTCAGTCACCTGAGGAAAAATGCCAACAGTTTACAAATGGGATTTTTCTGAAATAAGCAAGTTTTCAGACAGGGAAGTATAAGTAGAGATAGAGCTATAAAATGAGAGAATAGGGGGCTGGAGAGACGTCTCAGAGGATAAGAGCACTGGCTGCTCTTCCAGAGGTCATGAGTTCAATTCCCAGCAACTACATTGTGGCTCACAACCATCTATAATGGGATCTGGTGCCCTCTTCTGGCCTGCAGGTGTGCATCCAGAGAGCACACTGTATACAAAATAAATATATAAAATCTTTTAAAAAGTAAAATAAAATAAATGAGAGAATATCTTTAACAGCTCACATCTGACAGGAGTAATGTCTAGAACATATAAAGAACTTTAAAAAAACCTGCAACAAGGAATCAAGCAATCCACTGAATAAATGGCCTCAATGAATGGGCGGATAGTTCTCAAAGGCTGATGTTCTCAAGGCAGTAAAAGTATGAATGCATTCAACATTCTTGATGCAAATGAAGACTACAGTGAGACTGCATCTCACATTCATCTGCTGTAGCAGACACTAAGATGTTTTCTTACTTGAAAATGTATGGAGGGATGGCTCAGTAGTTAAGAGCACTGGCTGGCCTTCCAGAGGACCAGGGTTCAATTCCCAGCACCCACACGGCAGCTCACACCTGTCTGTAACTCCAGTTCCAGGGCATCTGACAACCTCACACAGACATACATGCAGGAAAAACACCAATGCACATAAAACAAAAATAAATCGTTGAAACAATTAAAAAACAAACGTGGTTGGATGGCTGGTTTGGTGGTTGAAGAGGGCTTGCTGCTTCTGCAGAGGACTGGGGTAAGTTCCTGTTGAACCCGAGAGGGGCTCACCGAATCCTGACGCCACAGACCACCAATACCTCCCGATTCGCTGTAATAAACATGAGGTTTATTAAGCTGACGCGCCAGGGTTCGATTCCCCCGTAGAGGAATGAACCCCGTAAAACGGTCCTCTGGCCCTTTAAATACATAAGCGGCTACAAAAAGGTGGGGGGCACCAAGGAGTAGAGGCAAGGCAGCAGCCACAGGTGGTGATAAAGGAACAAAGAGTATGTTAAGTTAGGTGGTGACGCAAGTGGGGAGTGTAGAGGAGGGAACCAGAGGGGAGTCTGAACAAACCTGCCAGCTAAGCAAGCTTTGATGTTTTCAAGGACTGAGTTCTGTAGAAGGTTTCCAGAAGGAGTGAGGTCAGGGTCTCACCAGAGAGGAGAAGGCCATGTATTTATTAATTTTTACAGCCTTACATTCCCAGAACCTACCATGGAGGGCTCACAACCACCTGTAACTCCAGCTCCAGGGGACCTGAACTTTCTTCTGGCCTTCACTGACACCTACATGCACACACACATGTAATGCACACACATATACATGTGATCTTTTTCTTCTTTTTCTTTTTTGATGTGTATGGGTGTCTTACTTACATGTCTCTCTGTGCATGACATGTGTGTGGAATGGCCCCACATATACATATAATTAGAAATAAATGAGTCTTTTTAAAAAGAAAGAAGGGAGCTGGAGAGATGGTTCAGTAGTTATGAGCACTTCATACTCTTCCAGAGGACCCAAATTTGTTCCCAGTCCCACATCAAGAACTCTCTTGCTGGATGTGGTGGCGCATGCCTTTAATCCCAGCACTCAGGAGGCAGAGGCAGGCGGATTTCTTTTTTTTTTTTTTTGGTTTTTCGAGGCAGGGTTTCTCTGTGTAGCCCTGGCTATCCTGGACTCGCTTTGTAGACCAGGCTGGCCTCAAACTCACAGAGATCCGCCTGCCGGCAGAGCGTAGTGGCGCACACCTTTAATCCTAGCACTCGGGAGGCAGAGGCAGGCGGATCTCTGTGAGTTCGAGGCCAGCCTGGTCTACAAAGCAAGTCCAGGACAGCAAGAGCTGTTACACAGAGAAACCCTGTCTCAAAAAACCTAAAAAAGAAAGAAAGAAAGAAAGAAATGAAAGGCATGGGTTTGCATGCAAATATATCTGAAAATAAATTTAAAACAATATTTAATGTTCATAGATGTATATAATAAGTTTTGGTAAGATGCTTCATCCCATCCCCTCTGAGTCTTTCCCATCTCGTACCTGTTTTCCCTCCCATCTTCATGTGAACTCTTCAAATGTTCTTAAAAATACCCACTGAATCTATTATTGCTGCTTGTACATGCATGCGTGTCAAACTATCTATTGAAGCATAGCCCCTCATGGACCCAACCATCGAAGAAAACTACCTCTGACTCTCTAGTAGCAGTCAATCAAGCCCCTCAGAGGGATGGGACTTCATCCTCTCCCCACCCCATCCATGCAGGGATATGGCTGACTTGATCTAGTGCAGGTCTGTTCATGCAGCCCCACTTGATGGGAGATATGTCTGGAAACACAGTTTTTCTGTAGATATCTACTTCCTCTGGTTCTAAAGTTTTCCATCCCCTCTTCCATGATGGTCCCTGATTAAGGTCCAGAGAGTGACCAAGAACTCTGGAAGTAGCATGTAATATTTGTGTGGGGGGGTGCCCATGGGATCCCACTGACAAACAACTTGAGAAAAGGTAACCCATATTAGCATTGGGCTTTTTATTTGTTAGCGTATGGTGTCTGGGAGAAGCATTGTCTCCCCCATTATGAGGTAACATTTAAACTCCTGTTATATATATATATATATGTATTAGGAGTTTCTATAGTAGTAGCTTTCCATATTGAATTTTCAAGTTTTTAGTGTTATTTATTCCCATATTTCCTCCCCTCCCCTGATGCCCCATCCCCCGCTTCATTTAACGCTTCCTGTTCTATCATTTCTCCTACTTCTTCCTACCACCTACATTCTATTCCCTGTTCCTTAAAATATGCCTTGTCTGAGTACTTCAACACACACACACACACACACACACACACACACACACACACACACACACCTAAATATTTAAAGCTAGATCCACATATTAGAAAGAACATGTGGCTTTGTCTTTCTGAGTCTGGGTTTCCTCACTCCAAATGATTATTTTGAGCTCCATCCATGTGATTTGCATGACTTCATTTTTATTTACAGTGAAGTAATAGTCCTTTGTCTATATAAGCCACATTTTCATTACCGAGTCATCTGTTGATGGATATCTTAAGCTGTTTTTAACTTCTTGTATTTTGTGAATAGAGCAGAAATAAACATGGATTACCAAACATTCCTGTGTTAGGATTTAAAGTCCTTTAAACATGACTAGGAGTGGTAAGGTTGGATCACATGATAGATCCAATCATAGCTTTTTGGGGGACACTGCTACAGTGATTTCATCCATACCAGGTTTGCTGTTGTGGCTTATTTTATTGATTTTGGCCACTCTGTGGTAGGATGAAATCTCAAAGTAGTTTTAATTTACATGTCAATGATAGCTAGAGATATTGAAAATTTATTTAGAAGATTGCTTAGCCATTTTTATTGATTCTTCATAAGAAATTTTTGTTTAGTTCCTTGCCCTGATTCTTAACTGGGCTTGCATGCCCCAATTCTTAACTGGGCAGTCTGTTTTCTTGATCTCTAGCTAGTAAAGATTTCCCCATTCTGGAGGCTGCACTCAAATGATGACAGTCTTTGCTGTAAGGAGCTTTGTAGTTTCATGAGGTCTCATTATTGGTTGTTGATCTTAACGCCTGTGCTAACAGGGCCGTCTTCCGGAATCCTTCCCTGTGCCCATGAGTTGAAGTGTATTTCCTACTATTCCCTCTATTAGATTCAGGGTATCGGGTCTTATGTCTTGAGCCATTTGGGGCTGAGTTTTGTTGCAGTGAGAGATAAGGATCTAATTCCATTCTTGTACATGTAGATACCCACTTTGACCATCATGGTTTGTTAAAGAAGCAGGATTTTCTCCAGTGTTAATCTTATATCATGCTACTTCACATAATGTGCTTATCAGGTCTAGGAGATTATAGAATCATATCATCTGCTAATAAAAATATTTGACTTCCTCCTTTCCTACTTGGATCCACTTTATTTCTTCATCTTCTCATATTGCTCTAGCTAAGACTTCAAGTACCATAGTGAACATGAGTGGGGGAAAGTGGACATCCTTATCTTGATTCTGGTTTTGATGGACATGCTGAGAGTTTTGAAGCCTAGGTTGGGAGGGGTTCCCAGCCCTTGTCAGCTGGGTTCTTTCATTTGCTAATTTTGATATAGTTTTCTCCAGCCTCTGTTCTTCCCCAACAGGGTCAGATCTAAAGAGTCCAGATTGATTTTTTTCATTAATTTATTTATTTGTTCATTTTACATCCCAGTCCCAGCCCCACTCCCACCACCCCGCCTACTTCCTCCCTCCCACTCCCCCCAACCTGGCCTGGCACATCAAGTCACATCACCACTAAGTGCTCCTCTGTCACTGACTCCACACAAGGCAGCCCTGCTACGGGAAAGGGATTCAAAGATAGGCAACAGAGTCCAAGTCAGAGACCACCCACTCTAATTGTTATAGGGGACCCACTTGAAGGCCAAGCAGCCCATCAGCTTCATCTGTGTGGGGACCTAGGACCAGACCATGCATGTTCTTTGGTTGGCAGTTCAGTCTCTATGAGCCCCATGGGCCCAGGTTAATTGGCTATGTGGGTCTTCTTGTGGTGTTCTTGACCCCTGCAGCTCCCTCAGTCCTTCCCAGATGCAGACACCCACAGCCAAACCTAAGGCAGATTGGATATTTGATTAAAGACCACCTCTTGGGCTAATGCCATTGCCAGAGGTGGCTGTCAGTCAGCAAGTCTGTTCTGGTGAATGAACATGTCTGTAGAGGATCCCTAGGAAATAAA
>CAJQZJ010032473.1:1756736-1774076 GCA_907164525.1 Lophiomys imhausi
TAAGCAAACTCTAGAGATGGGGCATCCCATGCTGCTCCCTGTCTCTCACTCCTGTCTGGCAGGGAAGACATTTCTTTCCCTTTATCTACAACTTCCACCAATAAAGTGTAGCTTTTCCAAGCCTCATTTGAGCAGTGGACATGTGGCTCAGGGGGTTTAGCAAGCAAATCAGCCACAGGTGAACTACAGCAAAAAAGACATGTGGGAGCCACAGTGTGTGGAATCTGCTCTTGGTAACTCCATGAAAATTAAGCCCAAGAGGAAATGGGATTGGCAAGGGTCACACTTACATAGTGATACTGCATTTACTGGATCAGTTTCCTAGTTCTTTTATATGTTTTGATAATGTACGCTATGACAGTTTTAGTAAAAAAATCTATGGAAGAGAGATTAGATTTAAGATAGATCATTCCTTCAAACTTCAATAATACCTAGAAATTTCCATAGCATTCTGTACAACGACCATTTTAAAATGTGTTTATGTAAAGAAATACACTCACTCCTTTAGCTTGTGTGTGTCAATATTGAAGGTCTTCATGAGGTTTTCCCCTTTAAAAGTCCTTCCCCCTGCCCCTCCTTCACAGCATTCCCAAATTTCCCTGAGATTGTTCATCCTGCCAGCAGCTAATCAATAAATCTTTTAATTATAATTGGATCCAGTCTGTGGCCTTTTCCCGGGGGCCACAAACTCCATGACAGTATCACTAGCTGAGCTATTTTTAATATAGGAGGACTTTAATTTTTCCTGTCTAATTTCATCTATTAACCCCAGGTGAATTAGTGGCCCTTCAGAGTCTTGCCACTTTTTCCTAAAATAAGTCTTACTTTACCTGGTGATAAGGGTCCATATAACCCTCTAAAGTCAGCTGGGTCCTCAAATAGGGGTTAGAATAAGGTAGGTAGTAGGACTGAAGTTCAATCCCCCACTGTTTTAGGCTGTCAGTAGAGCTGACCAATGGTGCACTTGGGTGGCTGAGGGTTTTCTGTCTGCCCTGTTGGTTCATGGGACCCAAGAGGGTGATAGCTTCTACTGTGTGACCCGGTCAGGGAAGGCCAGAACTTGATGAGCTCTCTATGCTCTGTTCACCCCCTTGTCTCTCTCTTTCTGTTTTTCTCCCCCCAACTTCCTCCTCCTGACCACTCCTTGTCCTCTTCCTTAAGGTAGAACTCAGGTCCTGGTGCATTCAGGGCTGAGCTACATCAACAACTGCTGGCTGGCTTTTCACGTTGCTGTAGCACAGTAACTGAGACACGGTAGTTCACAGAGAAGTTTATTTGAGTTTAAGGTTGTGGCATGCAGACCTGGTGAACAAGAAAGTGAAGGCCTCCTTTGGAATCACAACATAGCAGCAGCATGACAGGTGGAGAAAGGCTTGCTTAGAGAAAGAAGATCGCTGAGAGAGGAGGCAAGGGACATGGAAGGATGGGCTCACACTTTACAACACACGTGTTTGGGACTACCCACTGCTACAGGGATGAAAAGTTTCTGGTACACAGTCAAGAAGTTCACCCTCCCTCTATGTTTATTTTCTCGTGTGCTGGGGAGTGAACTAGGGCCTGGTGAGCACTAAGCAGGAGTTACATCGCCAACTCAGTAAAACCATCCCATTAAAACCAACTCACTAAAACTATCACACTAAAACCATCTCCCTAAAACCAACTCACTAAAACCATCCCACTAAAACCAACTCACTAAAACCATCCCACTAAAATCAACTCACTAAAACCAACCCACTAAAACCATCCCACAAAATCATCCCACTAAAACTTATCCATCCTGTATAAAGTGGCTTTTGTTATTTCTGTTTTGTTATACACTCTAATTTTATTGTACTTAATACCTCTACCTCCCTTCCAACCCTTATCCCATCCTACCCTCCAACATTAGGTGGGAGAGAAAAAAGGTTAGAGGGGATAGGGCGTAACTCTTTCAGTTACTTCCTGCTGGTTAGTGTTGTTAGGTTCTTTGGGGGCAATACCATTCTCAGTAGTCACAATATCCAGAAGTCCAGCACACCTGCAACATCATATACAGCAAACCAACAAACCAACAAACCAGTAAACCAGGAAAAACAGCAGTAGGACAAACTAGCAGTAGTTTGGGGGAGCACCAGCAGGGAGAGCAACAACCTCTTCCTTCTTTGAAATGCCCCCTTACTTCTTGGGGCTCTGGCTTTTTATAGCCTTCTCATGAGTCTTCAGAGTTAACTTTCTCCAGCTGGCTAAGCCACTTCCCTGCTACCATATGAGGCACTTATAGTTTTTATATAGGTGTGGACAAACTAAAGCAACCCCACACCTGGGATCAAAATTAAAGCATTCTCATAACATAACTGTGTCTTTTAAGAAACAAAACTCAAACTGGAGTGATGGGTTGGTGTTAAGCATTCTAAATGTTGATTGGTCCTGTTTGCTGTCTGTTAATTAATTGACTCTGATTGGTTAAATAAATGCCGAGGCCTGGAGATTGGGCAAAGACAGAGGTAGGCAGGACTAGGGGCTTTGAGAGAGAGAGAGAGAGAGAGAGAGAGAGAGAGAGAGAGAGAGAGCATCTTGGGAAGAAGAAGGCCAGAGAAGAAGCTAGGAGCATACAAGGAGGACATGCCATGGGGTAGATTAAAGAAGATCCTTCCACTTGGCCTAGAACATGGACTTATTGTGGAGAATAATAATCCAAAGGGATGTATGTATATATAGGGTTATATTTGGGTAATAGAATTATGAGCTAGCTTATATGGGCTACGATTGCACAACCCAGGCCTAGGCTTGTTAAGATCCACTCGGTGTCTGTGTGTATTCATTTATAATTGTGGGTTAAGGATTAACACCGCTGATCAATTAAATATAATATAAATACTGGGTAAACAGTTTAATTAGCCATATTTTTTCAACATATGATGCCCAACGTGGGGCAATTAGAATCCATGCTTACAGTCTGAGAAGGCCCAGATAAAAAGTAACTTCCTAGCCAAAGAACTGGCATTTCAAAGGAGCAGCTACCTTAACAAAAAGCTACTGCCTTTCAGCAAAGGTGGAAAGCTTAGCTCTCTTTATATGCTAAATAACTGGCAGCCTTCTAAACAGATCTTGAAAATGGAATTAACTGCCTAAAATAAAAATGGAGAAATTCATAATGTCTCAATATGTTTGGATTCCAGTTGAGTTTGTTTCTCTTAATATACAGATAATTTTTACACTGACAATTGTGGTTCTATGTATACTTTTTGAGAAAGATTTGACTAGGATAGGCTTAAGGATATCTGTAAGGAAGAGAGCTTACAGAGGGAATACTAAGCTGCTGACAATAATGGGGGAAGGAAGGAGGCCCGACCTGATACAAAAGATGTCAGTGGGAGCTCACAAGTCCCTGAGAACTAAGTGCTTATCAAGAGTATCTGGGAAAGGCCCACCAAGGATAAACAGTCAAAGCTAGATTTCAAAATAATAAACAGAACTTTAATTACAACACAGGATTGCAATTAGACCAAGGCTTTTGGAATGTTCTTGTTTCTTTGCTTGATTTTTGTTTAGATGTCTTTGATTTTCCTATATTGGGAGGTAAAAAGGATATTTTTGTCCTTTGACAATGTTGAGGTATAAGAGATTTTTAAAGATATAAAGAGAAAGGGGTCACAAGCCAGTCTCCTTAGATGTGGGACACCTACTGGAAAACTGGTTTCAAGAGAGATATTAGACCCTAGGGGAGATATGTTGTTAATCATTGGGTGTGATGGTGCATGCCTTTAATCCCAACATTTGGAAGATAAATACAGGTGGATCTCTGACCTTCGCCAAGGTCAGCCTGGTCTACAAAATAAATCCAAGATAAGGATATACAGAAAAATCTTGTCTCGAAAGAAAAAAATAGATATGTTAATTGTGAGAAATTATATATTTTCAGAGCAAAGGAACCAAACACCAAAGAAGATAAGACACTCCCAGATGGTCCAGCTCAAAGACTATTCCAGCCAGGACTTCAATGAAGCCCTGAACTTTCCCATCCAAAGTTCAACTTCGGACTACAAACTGCTCAGGACATTCAAATTGCTGAGCACATAGAGACTGGAAAACAAATATTACTATAAAATTGCTGAACCAATTTTTTTCTATTTTATTTGGGCCCCCAAACAGGTTTTCTACATTCCAATTCAACAGGAAGCAATTTTAAGAGAGAGATGCTCCATTCCCAATAGGTGGAGTGGGTGATTTTTTTGGTCATTTGATATGTTATAGATGTTGTTTAGGGGGATTGGTTACAAATTGTTAAATGGTCTTATGAAACAAGGTATAGGAGGTTAGAATCAAGGACTTTTCTATTTCTTTTTCTTTTCTCTATCCTTCTTTCTCTCTTATATAGGGAAAAAGGACTTTAAAAAAGAAAGGGAATATATGTATATAACATAGAAATGATAAGATATAAGTATAGATTATTGAATCTGCTCTGAAACTTAAAACTATTGTTATTCTTAAAATAAGGTTATGTTTTGATACATTGGTACAAAATTTTGTATATTGATAAAAAATAAGACTAATTTTGATAGAATTTTACAGTTGCTTGTTCAACGTTGATAGATTTATAAATCAATAGATGTCTTCAAAACCCTCAGAGATGTACAGAAAATGGCATTTAAAGATATTATTATTTTAAAAATTGTTTGACTTTAAGACAGTCAGTTCCTGGCAGCTTCCATTTGACTTGGAAGAAAACAATGAGCATAAAATAACAAAACAAAACAAAAAACCTTCCATCAGGAGATAATTTCTACTGGACAAAAATGCCCCTGCTCTCTCAACAGACAAAATCCAAAGATGGACCAGAGCTTAAAAGCAGGTAAGTTGATGTCCTGATTCTGCAGAGACAGAATGGGAAAATCCTTATTTCCTGCTGCACAATTATGTCTGTGAGATATGCTTGGCCAGAAGGCTGAAGATAATGCTCCAATGGTATGGAGAGATATTTGGGACTGTCTAGGCAATAAACTGTCTTTTTTTTTCTTTTTGGAAGCTGCTCTTCTGTGCTTCCTATTCACTTAAATAATAACTTTATCCCTTCTTAAGTCTTTGATGGGGCTGAAGACAACATATATGATAGAAATTATTTAGGTTCAAAACTTTAGACACACCAAGATAGATGATTTTTTTCTTCTTCAAGATTGCCTGATAGAAATAGGCTAATCATTATGTATGTACCTTTTATCCTTTTTATTAGACAAAATGAGGGAAATGATGGGGTGGTGTTAAGCATTCTAAATGTTGATTGGTCCTGTTTCCTGTCTGTTACTTAATTGACTCTGATTGGTTAAATAAATGCTGAGGCCTGGAGATTGGGCAAAGGCAGAGGTAGGCAGGACTAGGGACTTTGAGAGAGAGAGAGAGAGAGAGAGAGAGAGAGAGAGAGAGAGAGAGAGATAGCATCATCTTGGGAAGAAGAAGGCCAGAGAAGAAGCTAGGAGCATACAAGGAGGACACGCCATGGGTTAGATTAAAGAAGATCCTTCCACGTGGCCTGGAACATAGACTTAGTGTAGAGAATAATAGTTCAAAGGGTCGTATGTATATATGGGGTTATACTTGGGTAATAGAATTATGAGCTAGCTTAGATGGGCTAGGATTGCACAACCCAGGCCTAGGCTTGTTAAGATCCACTCGGTGTCTGTGTGTATTCATTTATAATGGTGGGTTAAGGATTAATACCACTGATGAATTAAATATAATATAAATACTGGGTAAACAGTTTAATTAGCCATATTTTTTTCAACACTGGAGAGATGGTTCAGCAGTTAAGAGGACTGACTGCTCTTTCAGAGGACCTGGGTTCAATTTCTAGAACCCACATGGCAACTCACAACTGTCTGTAACTCCAAGATATGACACCCTCACACAGGCACACATACAGGCAAAACCTCAATGCACATAAAATAAAAATAAATAATTTTTAAATGAAACAAATCTAGTTCTCAGGAGGTAGAGGCAGGTGGATCTCTGTGAGTTCAAGGTCAGCCTGGTCTACAAATCGAGTCCAGGACAGCCAGGGCAGGTTACACAGAGAAACTCTGTCTTGAAAAACCAAGAAAAAGAAAACAAAATAAAACATTTTTTTTTTTTTTTTGGTTTTTCGAGACAGGGTTTCTCTGAACATCTCTAGCTGTCCTGGACTCACTTTGTAGACCAGGCTGGCCTCGAACTCACAAAGATCCGCCTGCCTCTGCCTCCCAAGTGCTGGGATTAAAGGCGTGCGCCACCACCGCCCGGCAAAATAAAACATTTTTTTAATAAATAAATTTATTTGTTGCTTCAGGTTACATCTCCGTTATATTATCCTCTTTCCCCCCTTCCCAGCCCTGCCCTCCCACCCTCTACCCCCTATCCCTTCCATCCCACTCCTCTGAAGTGGAGTGTCCCTACATAACAGTCCCCCGCCCCAGTTCAGAAGTCATATGAGGGCCAAGAGCCTCCTCATACACTGGGGGCCTACAAGGCAGCACCACTAGGGAAAAGTGTCTCATTGCCAGGAAGAGAAAACTAAAAAAACAAACAAAAAAAGTCTATGTCCATGTTCCCTTTGGTGCATTGGTTATAGTATAGATATCCTGTACTATATAGCTAAAATCCTACTATAAGTGAATAGATGCCATGTGCATCCTTCTAAGTCTGGGTTAGCTCACTCAGGATGAGCTTCTCTAGTTCCATCAATTTGGCTGCAAATTGCATAATTTCATTGTTTCTGATAGCTGAGTAATATTCCATTGTGTAGATGTACCACAGTTTTTTAATCCATTCTTCGGTTGAGGGACATCTGGGTTGTTTCCAGTTTCTAGCTATTACAAATAAGGCTGCTAAGAACATAGATGAGGAAACTTCCTTATGATTCTGTGAGGAGTCATTTGGGTGTATACCCAGAAGTGGTATGGCTGGGTCCTGAGGCAAAGCTATTCCAAGTTTTCTAAGATATCGCCATACTGACCTCCATAGTGGTTGCACAAGCCTGCACTCCCACCAGCAATGGAGGAGAGAAACTCTGTCTTGAAAAACCAAGAAAACAAAACAAAACTCTTAACCCCACCATCCCACAAAAACCATCACAAGAAAACCAGTCTAATAAAACCTTCCACCAAACCCAACCTACTAAATCCAACCCACTGAAAGATTTTTCAAAATATTCTCCACTCATTGTGTGTCCTAAGAGCCATTTTGGAATCTTTAGCTTGAATTTTAAGTATTGTTTTCACTTCTCTGGCAGTGGATCCAGAGAATGGTGCTCAAATCACCAATAGCTTTGTGTCACTTGTTACTTAGGGAAAGTCCTAAGTGAAAAATGAGTGCTTTTTATTCTTCCCATTTAAAAAGCCTGGATTATGGTTCTGATTTCCTTTATTTCTCCCAGTGTTTGTTTTGAGACAGTCTCTTGTATCCTAGGATGGCCTTCAGCTTGTTAAGTAACTGAAGATGGCCTTGAACTCCTGATCATCCTGCCTCCAACTCCCTAGCACTTTGATTACAAGTATGCATCACCATGACTGACAGTTTTGGTTTGGTTTGGATTGGATTTTGTTTGTTTTGTTTTCATGTTCTTTTTTTTTCTTGGAAATTATATTAGTTACTGTTCTATTGCTGAGAAGAGACACCATGACCAAGGTAATTCTTGGTCATGGAAATAATTAAAAATTATGAAAGGAAATATTTAATCAAGGACTTGCTTGCAGTTCAGAGAGTTAATCCATTATCATCATGGCAGGAAGCAGACATGGCACTGGAACAATGGCTGAGAGCTGTACCTGATCCACAGGCAGCAGGCAGAGAGACTGGGACATAGGGGCTGGTGTAGGCTTTTGAAATCTCAAAACCCACTCCCATACTTCAACAAGGCCACATCTTCTAATCCTTCCCAGTCTACCAACTAATTACTTGTTCTGCCAGGTTCTCTAGATCCGAAAGACCACCCAGGAGCCAACTCCGATGTAAATACATCAGGGTTGTTTATTCAAGCTCAGAGCTTGGACTCTCAACACTCACTGACACAGCAGTTCCAGTTGAGAGCCCCCAGACCCAAAAGTAGAGTTTATACAGAGACTCAGACAAAGAAGCAGGTTCTTTACCATATGATTGGACGACATTTGGGTAGCTAGTCATGTCCATTTATGATTGGCCCATTGTTATTGACTAACTAGCTGTGGTCAGCTTGACCATCAGAAAGTTTGTCTAGACTTTTTGGGTGCTTTCTCAGAGTGAGCTGTCTGGTGATGATGAGGGAACACCCCTGGAATACAAGGGTTGGGTACATTTTGTTGTTGTTCTGGAACTGGAGGTCAGCTCTGAGTCAAACTTAATACAAAATGGAATCTTTTTTTGAAGATGGATTCAGTCAGGCTCCACATACTAAGCATTCAAAAATATATGAGACTATTGTAGTGAGAATTTTGGTGTCTCTAAAAACCAAGTTATAATGTAAACATGTTTTGTTTTACTCCCTGGTGTGGGATATGGGGTGGCTTCAGTTTGTCCACAGCCGTTAACTATGATTGTCTTGTGCGCTAGCAGGGGCGTGATTTGTGCCAGCTGCAGATAGTTTAATTCTGAGAACTCTTGAGAGGGTATAAATGCCAGAGCCCAGAGAGGGGAGGCACTAAGGAGCAGGAGGAGGAGGCAAGCACTCTACCAATTGAGTTATATCATCAGCATTTTTGTTTAAGACAGGGTCTTACTCTGTAAGCCAGGCTGACCTCAAACTCCAGTCTTCCTACCTTAGTCTCTGTAGTGCTGAGATTACAAGCATATACCATACATTCTTCTGGTTTTTATTTTAGGCATTTTCTTTCCATTTATGAAGTGGTTATACTTACCACATGATGCTTATGCCTCTTGGAAAAGCCGATTATGGCTATAAATTTGCTCAAAGGAAAGATCAATATACCATCCATAGGGAGTTTTGCATATGTTTTGTCCAGGTCTGAGAGTCCTGTGGATCTGAAACCATCTGAGGCCACACTCACTGTTCAAGGCTACTTGGCTGACCCTGGCCAATCAACTACAAGTGTGAATCTCCTTTTGCTCTGTTTTCTCTTCCTCTCTGTGCCAGGCCTGCCCTCATTCAGACCCGGAGGCTCCTGAAGAAGGGCAGAGAGGGTGTACTCACGCTTTGACCTGAGGTGGGGGTTCTCAGTGTCATTGCTGAACATGTTTCCCACAAAACTCCTGAGGTGGTTAATTTTGTGAAGTGGATGATTGGATGGCTCAACTTTTAGTTAAAACATTGTGGATATATTTTAAGGTTGTTTTTAAGTAATTTAATTAAGCAAATTAAGCAATTGCCTTTAATCTCAGTGCTCAGAAAGCAGAGGTAGGCAGGCCTGGTCTACAAAATGAGTGCAGGACAACCAGGGCTATTACACAGAGAAACTCTGCCCCCAAAAAACAAAAGCTAAAGTGATTGGTTTTTTTTTGTTGTTGTTGTTAAAGATTTATTTATTATGTATACAGTGTTCTGTCTGCAGGTATACCTGCAGGCCAGAAGAGGGCACCAGATTTCATTATGGATGGTTGTGAACCACCACCATGTGGTTGCTGGGAATTGAACTCATGACCTCTGGAAGAGCAGCCAGTGCTCTTAACTGCTGAGCCATCTCTCCAGCCCTAAAGTGATTGTTTTTAGATGAAACTAATTTGTAAATTGACAGACTCTGAATAAAGTAGATTTCTCTTCTTAAAGGATCAATTGGGTATCTTACATTTATTTATATGTATTTGTATGCATGTATACATGTGTGTATGTATGCATGTATGAATGCATCATACTTGCATACGTGTGTGTGTGTGTGTGTGTGTGTGTGTGTGTGTGTGTGTGTGTGTGTATGTGTGTGTATTTGGAAGGGGCCATGTGTGGGCTACTCTGAATCTGACCTAACCAAGTGTCAATTCTCAGTTCAAACATGGTCACCATGAGGAAAAAGGAATGCTTCCTTCTCCCTAATGCTAAGGCAGGAGACAGAAATGGGTTGGGAAGAACAGGGACTCCAGAATAGCACACTGGGGAATCTCCTCCCTAGAGGCCAGGGAAGGGAGAAGAGAGTCTGGGCTCCTGGTTCTTTCCTACTTTTTACCCTTGACTGGAAGCTGAACTTAACAACATGAGTGAAACTAGGAAGGAGGCACCTGGACAGTGGGTTTGGCCAACTCACTCCAGTTTCTGCTTACATCCTTGGAAAAGCTCCCAGACAGGAACATGGAATTTGGGGTAACCTAAATCTGTGTTCCTATGGTCACTCATAATAGCTTCTAAATAAACAAGCTATCATCTACTGCCTTGAAGATGAAAACTGGGTTTTTCATAGATGATTATGATGCCACAATGTGGGGCTTCAAGAATGATCCATTTTCTTCTTTATTTATTTACATATCTATTTGTTTATCTGTTTATTTATTGGGTTATTGTTTTATTTTTTATTTATTTATTTATTTATTTATTTATTTATTTATTTATTTAGAGAAAGAGTCTCTCTATGTAGTCCTGGCTGTCCTGGTGCTCACTGTATAGACTGGCCTCGAAGTCACCTCCTGCCTCTGCCTCCTGAGTCCTGGGGATAAAGGCATGTGCCACCACATTCAATCCAATGATTCAGTTTTGTGGAGAGATTCACCTGAATGGGATCCAGATACCTGTGTGATCCATTGAGTCCCAACTATCTGGTACTATTTCTTCAGGTGGGTCATTTGTGAGTCCTTTTTAGGGAGAAATGTTTATACTTTCCAAACTGGTTTATCTTGAATGCTTGAAAAGTTCTTGGCAAAAAAAAAACAAACAAAAAAAAATCACAAACAGGAAGTTCACTCTGAAATGTATGATAAGTGGAGGAGGAAAGACACCCCAGCTCCTAGCACCACTATACTGAGTGAGTACGTGATGAACACAGGGGAAAGAAGGAGCATGTGGTGAGATAGAAAAGATGGCAAATCTAACCTGCTCGTGCTCTGTGGAGAGAGATGGAACTGGAGACAAAGGTAGTGAGAAATATGAGGAGCTTGCACAACCACCTGGGGCCACAGTGATGTCTGGGCCCAGACTGACACCAAAGTCTGGGCTGCCACCTGAGAAGATGTAGATGGCTGTAAAAATAAAACATGTTCTTTTCTGAAGTTGTCATCCTTCCATATAATGGCATGGAGACCTACTAGATTTATTATTAATAAGCTTTAAGCATTATAGCTGGGCAGATTCCCAGCTGTTCTAGCCCAACTATCCTGACCTTTCCTACTTCTCAGCCTCATGCCCTGTTACCTGCTCTCTTAGTCTCCCCTGGCTGCTCCTATTCTGTGTCGTCTTTGTCTATGTCTTCATGGCAACTCAATCATGGTGACCTCATCCCCCCCACCACCACCACCACCTTGGATCAATTCCCTGGGATCAGAAGTTCTGCCACTTCCTCTGTAGACTGATCAGCTCTTTATTAAACAATCAGAGATGATAGAGAACAATTTTTACACAACTGAAACGGGAGATTCTTCAATAATAATGACAATGCCCACAACCAGACTGCAATCAGATCTCTGAGCACAGAAATAAACCATCCCCAACAGATGTCTGAAGCCTGTGGTGCCAACTGAGGCCACGGTGACAGCCAAGCCCATGCTTGCGACAGGGGCTATGTCTGGGTCCCTGGTCCTATCACGGCCAGGGTCTGGGTTGATGTCTGAGGCCCATGTTACCACCAAAGGTCATGAGAATGTCCCTGGTCTGGGCTGCTTCCTGAGGCTGCATTGATGTCCAAGTTCTGTGCCAAGCTGGCTCTGCCCCCTACTGGTTGCAACACTGGGGAGAGCTGCCCCCATACCTCCCATCTCTCCTGGGCAGCAGAGTAGAGCTAGCCCTGATGGCAAGTATGAGAGTGAGCCATCCCTGAGGGCATGAGAGCATGAGAGATGGCTCCACTTCTTGTCTGGGCAAAGCAGGAGAACTAGTCCTGGTGGCATTGGCGTAGGAGAGCCAGCAGGCTGACCAATGAAGCTTCCACCCAGGCCTAGATCCAGGGCTCTGAGTTGGTCCACCCACTTCCTCCCCATCTATGAACTGCTGGAGCATGTGAAGGTGTCGGTCCTGCACATCCAAAGCAGCAGGATCTCCAATGGGATGCCCTAGAGGAGTTCTGGGGGAGGATTTGGTGTGCATAGTTGGCAGAAGCCAGAGGCCTCAAACCAGACCATTGGCTCATTTTAATGAACAGTAGCAAATGACGCTGTATGGGCAAAAGGGTATGTTGCGTGGCTCACAGTGACACACTGCAGCTTCCACTGTGAGATTTTGTTTGTTCCTTTGTTTTCTCTGGGAAGGGGAGGTTGCAGGGGCAGAGAGTGGATATGAGGGTATATTGCTCTACTAAAGTGCATTCTCCAATGGCGAAATGATCCAATCCAAGTCAAAATAGAATATATAAAGGCAGGTTTAATGGATATCACTTTTGGGGGGGATAGAGGTGGAAGAGGGAGAGAGAAGGAGCATATGCATGCAGAGAGAAAGATGCAGAGAAAGAGAGAGAAGAGAGAGATGGGGGAGAGCCCAAAATGTCCAGATTATATAGGAAAGGGCTTCTGGGGGAGAGTTCACCAAAGAGGGCAGGGTGTCCCAGCCTGCCCTGGAACAGGTAGGGACTGAAGCATGCTGGGAGAACCTAGAGGTCAGGTCCCGTGTCTGAAGCCTAACAGAGGTGACAGGGAGACAAGTGGGACTGGGGTGAATGATGTGAAATTCACAGATAGCACTAAGATGGGGACGTGGTTACGCATATGTATCTACAGGTAATGAAAAGATATGGTAACCAACAAAACTTATAAAGATTAGATCTGACCAGAGAGAACCTATTAACTGAGACATGAATGTCTTCACTTGATAAGCATATTTTATTAACCGTCTAATGTTCATAATATTTCATTCCTTCATTTAAGCATGAATGGAGCTTATGCTGCAAATGGACTTACAACATTAATATATGCTTTTCTCCCTCTTAAACTTAAAGAAAAAATTTATTTTCAGAACCAAAGACTGAATGACAATAACGAAAAGACAATAGACCAAATGATCCAGCCTAACAGACTGCTTCAATTACTAATTCTTCCAAATTATACATATAAATCAATTTTTAAGGGCTAGTCCAAAATGACAGATCAAACAGAGATTAAATAACAAAAGCTACACCTAGATTTCCAAAAAAATTGGCCATTTTTTCAATTTTTAAGGGTACCTCCAAAAATATATTTTCACCTCTTATCCCTAAAATTGGGATAAAAAATTCTTTTTGTTTGTTTTGTTATATGTTATATGTTGTGATTGTTTGTCATCATCTAGGATGAATGGATATGGCCCATGGATGTAAGAATGGATTTATTTGGGGCAAGGAAAAGGGGTGGATATTGGGCAAAGAAAAGGGATGGATATTGGGCAAGGAAAAGGGGTGATATCAGGCAAGGAAAAGGAGAGTGAATTCAGGGATCTCTTTCTTCTTTTCTTTTCTTTTCAAATCATTAAAAAATTTAAAAATATTTCATAAATTTAAGATTATTTTAAAAATAATCTTGATTTATGTTTATTGATAAGATTTAGAGTTATATCTATTATTTTTTATATTTATAAAAATTTAAGGTCAATTTAAGGATATTTTTCATGTATTATTTTGTATTATGGGTAGATATCTTGCCTTATTGTATTTTGATTGTCAAAAGATGTAAATATAACCATATACATATATAGATAGAAATTTATGTTTATTTTGTTTATGTATTGTACATAAACAATTCATATGATTGTTCTTATTACAGACACATAAGTATATTAGGGAAAATTAATTGTTTAGTGAGAAGGGGAAAGTGTGGTGGGGTTTAGCATTTGAAAGCATAGGGATCTTAGAATAGCAAAAGATTTACCTCGGATGTGACATGTCCTTGGGAAGGTTGACTTTTTTGATCATAGGATTTTGGGCAGGAACATGCCCTGAGGCACCTGCCCAGAGATACATGACAACAGATCACACAATCTCCAGACTGCCTGCTGTTCCTCGGCTCTCTGCAAGAAAAGCTATGGAGGGACATTGCCCAGGGACATGACTTGGAAGCTTGAAAGCTTCTGCCGAAAATCATGTTGCCAATTCATTACGACAGGTGAAGATATTTAAGTCAAGATTCACATGGACCGAGACTCTCCTCCTGTCTCACCTCCTCCTCATCTGGCAGAGAAACCTGTTGCAGATCTGGAGATGGATTCTCCTTGATATTCTGGAGCATCTAGGTGGGGAGTTGTCTCCCTTCAGAGCTCAGGGGCTTCAGATTGGACAGAACACTGAAGCAAGACCCTTGCAGGCCTAAAGCATCTGAATGGTGAGCCTAAGAAACTTTTCATCTGGTAAATAATTGGAATCTAGGACTGCAAAGGAAATTCCTGCTTGATGAACTGTCTTAGGATCTGAAGAATGAAATTCAGAGACTTTAAGACTGAAAGATTAGATAAAGACCAGCCATCCATAAGGATTCACGCCCAGAAGGAAATATCCTTTTAAGAAACTTTAGGTTAATGTTAAATGGTTGTAAAGGTATTAAGAAGTTTTAGGTGCTAGGTTTTAGAGTTAGTGTTTGGGTTTTAGGATTTAGGAACTTTATAGGCAATTGTTAGGTAATTGTTAAGTATTAATAAATATGTGCTTTATTTATTTACCAAATAATGCTAGGCCCATGCTCCCACCCCAACATTCCCTAGGATTTATTCTGAGACCCATGTTCAAGTGTTGTTGGTGAGCTTCCCTGTTGGTCATGTGGTTGATCAATCTTGTTAAATATGAGTAATATGTTCCATTGCTTCTCTTTTTTGAACAAAGACCCACTAAATATTTGAGTTCCTCTGACGGCAGAAATAGATATTTCTAGAGTCATCATACTCTGCTGTTGGGTCATGCGTAATAACGCATGGCTTTTCTGGGGAACACTTGCCTACAACCTGATTCTCCATGGGGCTGCTCTGGCAGATAGAAAGATATTCTAAGGAGACACTTGTGTCTTCTCTTAATCTGACCATCAGACAGTTGAAAGAATGAAAGCTAAGGACATGTGAGTTTTCCTGGGAAAACTGCTGGAAGAGAGAAGAGGTGCCTGCCAGAGGGAAGCTTGTTTGTCTCCCTGAGATTTCAAACAGTTCTAACAATTTGTCAAAACACCTTACAAGGCTGAGACCAAAACCCAGAAAATGACATGTAACCGAACTTTTTAAAATTATTAAACAATTATTTATTAGTAACAATATTTACTTATACAAATATAAACACTTTACAAATTCCTACAACCCCTATGACCTAACCACTAAACCTATTGATAACTATTAAAACTATTTTCATAACCTTTTAGAAGGATACAGTCTCTGGGGTAGACCCTTTAATGCACTTAGCAGTCCTTTCTTCTGGAATATCTCAGATGTAGATTCGTCAAGGTAAATTGGCTATGGCAGTCTCACCTTAAATAAGACTTGAGGCTTTCTTCCCTCTGGGAGACCTCAGCCGTCTGTAGGCTAACTTATTTCCTTCATATCAGCAACTCTACCTCAATCCTTAAGGCTGGCCACAGTTTCATTCAGGCCACTGTTCAGACAGGTCAAAGCCTTCTAGGCAAAAGTTGAGCCACGGGGTTTAGTCCTTGGCCTTTTGCTGTCTTGCTCAGGCTTTGCTGCTCCCAGCTTCTTTCTGCCTCAGGGAGATCTGGCCATCAGTCCACCAGCACTTTCTCCATCAGGACTCACTAGTATTGGACCTCCCTAGTATCAGGGTGCTTCTAGGATGGGGCTCCATGCACTTGTTCTTAAATAGGAGCTCTTCTTGTTCCACCTGTTTCAGCTTAATTTGGGCTTCGCCCACTTAGCAGCTGAAAACAATGCCAGGCCAAATACTTTGTTTCTGGTCCATTAAATCTTTCCTGTTTTTCACCTGGCTTCAACCTTGTTTTTCAGTCCATTAAGTCTTTCCTGTTTTCTGTTTTTAGTCCACAAGCTGATAAGCTAATTGGTCACAGCCAAGTTGATCTTCATGCCCTGAATTAAGAGACTGTATCAGAAACCCCTAGATATTTACTCCCTACAATGACATGTAAACCTCATCTTGACAGGACTGCTTGGATGTGCACATCTATGGCCTTCTGTTTAAATTTGACCTCACTTCAGGACCCTAAAGATGGACTTAAGGGGTTTGCTGGTTTTCTTCCCCTTCTTAATGTGACTGAATTAAATAAATCTCTTTCTGCTTTCTACTTTTAATTTGACTAATTGAGGAAAGGTGGCCAGATCTGACCTAGCACAAGTGTGATGTCTAAGTTATGTGCTAGTCCTGGGACACACTGAACAACCACTTCTCCTTCAGCTGGAAATGGGGATGGGGATGTTATTTTACAGCTATAGTACAAGCTTCACTTTTTGGTCTTTTATGTTACTAAGTCTCATAGCTTAAAGAAATAGAGATAAACTTTCTACCTTTTTTTTTTTCTCAACTGGATGTGCCTAATTTCATGAAATTCTGTCACATGTCTTAGATAATTATTTTTTGTAAGATTTTTGGTTGTTTTCATTTCTTGTGTGTGTCAAAAAGATTCATTTTTAACAAACTGTGGCCACTTCAATTTCTTTTGAAATTCATCTTTATTATGTGCTAAAATTAATTCTTGGTATATCCAATTATAATACATGTGCAGATTCTAATGTAAGTATTGTGATTGTGTATTAAGGCCTGATAAATAGATACTATTTTATAAATTTGAGTATTCTAAACATCTTAAAACCAATTAAAATTATATCTTTGGGAATATTGAATGCTTCATAAACCTTTAATGATATATATATATATATATATATATGCAGAGAGAGAGAGATTTTGATAAGGAGTCCCTTCCAAAACAGATTCTAAATATATACTTATATACATGTTTATGTCATTAGATAACATGTAGCACAAAAAAATCATATGATTTCTTCAAAATATTCTTTTTTTTTTTTCAAGACAAAGTTTCTCTCTGTGTAGCCCTGGCTGTCCTGGACTTGCTTTGTAGACCAGGCTGGCCTTGAACTCACAGAGATCCGCCTTCCTCTGCCTCCCAAGTGCTGGGATTAAAGGTGTACGCCACCACCGCCCGGCTAACCTAAGGTTTCTCAAAGGTATATTTTTCTCTGAGTGTGGGTCCTGATGAATGTCTGGTCTTCATACAATTTTTCAGTCTTAAAGTTTCTTAAAGTCTCTGAATTTCGTTCGTTCCTCAGATACCAAAACAGTTTATCTAGCAGGAATCTTTTTTTTTTTTTTTTTTTTTTTTTTTTTTTTTTGGGAGGGGTTT
>CAJQZJ010032473.1:1774176-1797351 GCA_907164525.1 Lophiomys imhausi
GGCAGAAGTCCTGTCTAAGCACACTAATCTCAGGGAGAATCTGTCTCCTCTCCAGACCCATAACAGGTCAACATCAGAGGGTAAAGCTTTCTGATGAGATTGAAGAGAGTTTCTCTGCCTGACGAGGAAAATGCTGCTGAGTGAGTCAGGAACAGGAGAGAGTCTCTGTCCACGTGAATCCTGCCTTAAATATCTTTACCTGTCAGCAGGAGCTTTTGAGCACTTCCAAGTCATGCCTTTAGGCAATGCCATTCAGATGCTTTTCGCAGAGGGCTGTGAAATGACGGGAGACCTCCGTAGGGCAGGCACCTCAGGGGTCATGTCCTGCCCCTACCCCTAAGATCAAAGAGGTCCTGGTCCTTGGGGAGTTCCCAAGGACATGTCACTTTGGAAGTAAGTCTTATCTTAAAGTCCAGGCTTTTGCTATCCCTATGCTATTATATGCTAATACCAAACCTACCACACAATGATGCTCAAAATTTTGGTTTATTAAAATATGTCTTATGTATGACAATGTATGTAAAAACTGTCTATCTATATGGTTATGGTTTTTTTTTTCCTCATGAGGGAAGCTGTGCCAAGTTGACTTATAAGTAAACACTCCTGTAAACTAAAGTGGTTAACTTGGCTTAACTTCATTTTGGCTCATAGCAAAACTAAAAATTTTTTTTTTTTTGGTTTTTCGAGACAGGGTTTCTCTGTGTATCCTTGGCTGTCCTGGACTCACTTTGTAGACCAGGCTGGCCTCGAACTCACAAAGATCCGCCTGCCTCTGCCTCCCAAGTGCTGGGATTAAAGGCGTGCGCCACCACCGCCCGGCTCAAAAATAAAATTTTAAGAAACAAAATAATGGCCAGGTATGGTGATGCACGCCTTTAATCCCAGCACTCGGGAGGCAGAGGCAGGTGGATCTGTTTGAGTTCTAGGCCAGTCTGGTCTATAGAGTAAGTTCCAAGATAGCCAGAGCTACACAGAGAAACCCTGTCTCAGAAAACAAAACAAACAAACAAACAAATAAAATAATGATAAAAAAATAAAATCAACATGACCACATAGGTAAAAATATAGAGGTGGCTAATAGTCTTACGTCTTTCTTGTGAATAATTAAATTTAAAATTCAAAAAAATTTAATTCTGCTTTGAAGGACAAGATATACATAATCATACAATTCTGGTCAAAATGTTACCTCCTTGATCTTTATCCCAATTCTGGTTCATAATATACTCCCTCTTGCTTGATCATAGAGAGTAACTTTAAAAGATGATTATCCCTAATCAAGGATAAGTTTTTCCTATTAGACAGTTGCCTTCCCTTGAGATGATAAACTCTTTGTTCTAAAGATTAAGAGGATAATTCATGCTGTGCTTTTATATATGAATATATATGTGAAAACAAACCTTTTTAGGATTTTTTTTCTAACCATTACTGCCTCTATAAAAATAAACAAATGGATTTTTCATGATCCTTATTTTAGACGGGTCTATGTATGTAAGCAAAACAAAGAAAAATCTAATTTTTCTTTTTTTTGTCATTTTAGAAAAACCCACCTTGAGGCTTACATAGACATCTTAGAATTTACACCATCTTCACATATTATACCATAATAATATTTTAATTACATATGTTTTTAGTTAATAATAATAAAGTCATAAATACCAAAATTTATCCCACTCTGGATGCCATATCCTACTATTGATGGCTCATAAACACTAATATAAGTGCTCTTTCTAACAAAAAAATCTCAAGCTACCTATTATAGTAAGTTAAAATTTTAACAAGAAATTAATTTATATTTGTTAAGAAAATAAGATGTTTTAATGAGCTTCCTCTGTGCTTATAAGTGTTTGCTATCTAAGATACCCTATGTTTTCTTTAATATAAATTTGGCCTCCTGAGCTTTCAGTAAAAATTACACCACTAAATTATTTTCTAAATTTTCTAATGAAAATAATGTTAAGAATAAAGTGTGCTCTGAAAGGTTGTTTAAAAAATGAATATGGTTCTAAATAAGTTAAAAATAATACAAGAGTTATGCAATTTTTAAGGGTTAATTAAATACCCTGAGATAAAATGAATACTTGATTTTCTTAACCACTGAGCCATCTCTCCAGCCCCAGCACTTGATTTTCTATGACAATGTTTTCTTGTGTATTGATTTGTTCTTAGTATCCTTATACTAAATGGACATTTAAAATCTATAATTAAATTAGTTTTCCCTTTGGACAAAGCATTTGCTTTTTGGACAGTCAGTCATTGTTTTAGTCATAAAAAAAGGACAAATTCTCTTTAGCGAGTGATTACTAAATCACTTAGAATTCTTACTAAATCACATAATGATTGTAAAACTGTTTTAGCAGACAAATATTTAAGTCTGTATATAAAATTTAACCTGTAGGATAAAAAGCACACAATACTGTAAAAATCTTAAATAATGCTAAATAAAAAAATCAAAATTAGTTACACAGTTACAGAGTCTTCCTCAAAAGATAAAGAAAATCAGATGATTTCTTCAACTAAAAGGAAAAAAAAAGACATCACAACCAAGACTCCATTCTTGTTAAAGGATCAGGGTAGTATCCAGGTACTTCTAATTCCACTCCTAAGAGGTAACAAACTTTCTCACATTATGTGAGAAAACATTCATATGGACTTCAAAAATGTTCTTCAATGCCACTGAAAATCATAAGCCCTGAGTTGCCAAGCATTTCTTTCACTGTTTATGTTTCTTTCTTTCTTTCTTTCTTTTTTTTTTTTTTTTGAGAGAGAGAGGTTTTCTCTGTGTAGCCCTGGCTGTCCTGGAACTCACTCTGTAGAACAGTCTGGTTTTGAACTCAGAGATCTGCCTGCCTCTGCCTCTTGAGTGTTGGGATTAAAGGTGTGCACTACCACTGCATGGCAGGAATTTTTTTCTTTCTTTCTTTTTTTTTTTTCTTTTTTGGTTGTTTTGAGACAGGGTTTCTCTGTGCATCCTTGGCTGTCCTGGACTCACTCCGTAGACCAGGCTAGCTTCGAACACACAGAGATCCACCTGCCTCTGCCTCCCACATGCTGAGATTAAAGGCGTGCACCACCACACCCGGGAGGAGTTTCTTTCTCGATGGCCATTACCAGCCATTCCTCTTGCCTGAAGACTGCTGTCCTGCCCATTAGTCTGCCTCATTTACACCAGATCCTAAAGATGAGCCCTCTTAGCTACAAATGATCTTACAGCATTTAACATATAATCTGTGGCCCTGCATGCATGCATAAAATGTGGTTTGGCCAAGAGGAGGAATTATGAAGATTTCCAGAAAAGTAGGTGTGTCTGCAGAGTGGTTGATTGGAATTTCAGTGCTATGGCTGGAATGTTGCTGACCCAGAGGCTAGTTAGTTACCCGTGTAAGCCCCCTGAACAGCCAAGCCTTGCTCATCTCTGTGTTGAAACTAACATGTTGTGACTAATAGATAGTGAGCAGCGGGATCTAGTAACCTAGCAGACCACCAGCTGTCACCAAGCAAAAGCTAAGAATGACATCAGATAGCCTCTTGAGCCTGTAGAAAAGTGTCCCTATCTCGTTGAAACCACCTCTCTGATGTACCCACCAGTGCATCTTAAACTCGCCTTGATGCATGCTGTTCTCTGTTCCATAAACCTGTAAAACTTCGTGAAACTGTTTCTGTCCATCATCACACACAATGGCTCCAGAATAAAGTATCTTCAAAAACAAAAAACCTCACTCACCATACAAGCAGATCAATGGCAAGTGTTTCCTGTCATACAGGAGCTCTGAGAGCTCCCTCTCCCTCACTCCTTCTCTCCCCATTCCTTTCCCTCCTACCTTCTTAAACTTCCACCTATGAATCTACAGATTCATAAACTTCTCTACAATTCATAAACTTTTCTCTAAAACTCACCCACTGTGGTCATGAATGTCTTCTTTGAATTCACAAGACAAGAACCCAAAAGCCAGGACAGTTTGGGGTGGCTTGAGTGGCTATAATGATCTTGCATACCCTTGGTCCTCAAACCAAGTTTGTCAAGAGCTAAGACACCATTGGAAATTTCCTGTATCAATAAGATGAAGACCAAGACTTGCATTTGGAGTATTCACAACAAAAACATAAGCTAAAGGTTTGGTCCTAGGCTGTGGCTCTGTTGGGGCCATGGAACCTGTAGGAGATGGGACCTAGTAGAAGAAAGCTGGGTCACTGGGAAGGGGTGGGGAGTCAACCCCTGAAGGAGATCTTATGATCCTTAGGATCCCAGCTCCTTCCTCTTCCCCCTTGCTTCACCACACAGTGAACTGAACTCACCTGCCAGTCGATCTGTCTGTGATATACTACGCCACTACAGTCAGAGCCACAGGCCAACACAAGGTCTGAAACTTTTGAAACCATGAGCCAAAATAATAACCTTGCCTCTTTTTACTTGGATTTTCTCAGATACTTTGTCAAAGTGATGAAAACGTAGAATTGAGCCAGAACCCATTCTAGGCACAGGAAGAAAAGGAAGGGGGGAGGGAAGGAGGGGGCCTGCAGAGAGGGAGGAAGGGGCAGGGTGCACACTGGGAATCTTGACATCAGCAGCAGAGGGCTTTGAATTGGGCACAGTATGCTGATATGCACATAGGAGTTGTTTTCTTCCCACCTGCTGGGAAGGGCCTGAGATATTCAAACAAGGTTAGAAAGGATTGTCCAGAGCACTTGGGTTTCTCTCAGGGCACCATGGGTCTGCAAAGAGCTCAGTGGCTCCCTTACCTATGAAAGACCCCCGGCTAAGCATGCCTATTAGCTGCCATCCCAGTCATGCTGCTGTTTAAGATAAGGACTTTCCATGCTGGGCGAGGCCAGCAAAGATAAGATATCTGTTGCTCGGGGGCTTTCCAAACAGGATATCTGAGGTTAAACATCTGCCAACTGACTCACCGGCCCCAGGAACTGGGGAAACCAAAAAATGTGCTGACGATAGCCTTGTGGAATGCCAAGCTTGTCCCTAACCTGAACCCATGGCCTCATTTAAATCAACCAATGAGAACCCTGTAACCATGCATCTGCTTCTGTAAGCCCGCTTCTTGCCACCCCAACCCTATATAATCAACCCCCGTCCTAGCCCGGCACGCTCAGTCACCCGAAGGCTGTAGCGTCCGCAGGCGCCTGTGTGAACAATAAAGTTGCCTCTTGCACTTGCATCCGGTGGTCTCGGTCTCTGTCCTTGGACGCTGGGCCCCAGGGGCGGTGTCCTCGTTTCAGGGGTCTTTCACCTACAGTTCATGTGCAGGGTGAAGACTGAGGTGTGGAGCTCACACAGACTGAAGAGGGTGCAGGGACACAGATAGGTTTTCAGGGCAGCTCAGCGCTAACCCAGTCACCCAGGTCTGCTAAGCCCCAGCCAATGCAGGCTGAAGCAAGCCCACAAGGTCTGTGGGCTTATCAGGCCAGTGGTGGGGTTTGGAGTATGGAGGGAATATATTAGTGTCATTGCTGACCCTTGCAGGAGAGTCTGGAGGATTGCTATTGAGACATCAGACTCAGGGACCCTCACAGTTCACTGTTAAACCCTCTAGAAGTGCTGCTGTGACCTTGGGCTTGCAAGATGCCCTTCATGGCTAGGCTGGGGCTTGCTCCAGGAGCACAAGCTACTGCAGCTACATGGTGAGGGCTTGGCCCAATACAGTGGCTCAGTCTTCTGAAAGGACACACAGCTTTAGGGGGCAGGAATAAGTAAGAGTCTCTGGAAGCCAGTTGGCAGAGAGTTGGCTCCCACACTGGTAGGCCAGCTCCCTGGCTGCCTCATCCACTGTCCTGGCCTGAGGAGGAAGCAGCCTTCTGACTCTGAAGAACTGGAAACCTGATGGGACGAGGGGTGGGGGGGTGCTGATGGGACAAAAGAAAAGGGGTCCAGAAGTTTCTTTAGCTTTTTTATTATGCCAGGCCTGGAGCAGGTGTGGCCTCAGATGGACAGTTGAGCCCACAGCCAGAAGTACGCAACATGGTACTCACTGCAAAGGCTGGCAGACCGTGAATGCTGGCATGGCAGTGCTGGCCCATCACAGAATCCTGAGCCAAACAGAATGTAGAAGGAGGATCTGAAAAGAGAGCATGGTTGTGTAGATCCTAGGTTGGGGTTTGATGGTCGTGCCAGCGCCAAAACTCCTCCAGCCTGTCAGAGACGAAGCATTTTCCTCAGGGGGTGCTGAGAAGGGGTCAGCGGCTGGAGTATTTCTCTTTTCTCATCGATCCAGTTGGAAAAATAAGAGACCTTGGTGAAGATGCTGGGGCTGGAGATTGGTTCTATGCATGCTGCGGTCCAGCTGGCCAGCCCTACCACATACCAGGAGCCATTCAGTGAGCAGGCAAGGGGACCCCCAGAATCTCCCTGAGGAGAAACAAGACATAGCTAGTAGGCTCAAGAAGAAAGGAACACACATTGCCCAGGGTAGAGAGGACTCGCTGGGACCAGAGTGGCTCTTGCTATCTTAAATGGTGTGAATAGCGTCCTTTGGGTCTGTCTAAGGTTTTGTTTTTGTTTTTAGACATGGTTTCCCTGTTAGCCCTGGCTTTCCTGGATTCACTTTGTAGAGCAGGTTGGCCTCGAACTCACAACTGCTGGGATTAAAGGCATGTGCTGCCGTGCCCAGCCCATCTAGGCATTAAAAAGAAAACAAAAACAAAAACATAAGCTGGGTGCAGTGGTACACACCTTTAATCCTAGCACTCCGGAGGCAGAGACAAACAGATCTGCAGATCTCTTTGAGTTGGAGGTCAGCCTGGTCTATGTAGTGAGTTCCAGGATAGCCAGGGATACACTGTCTCAAAAAACCAAAAAGAAAAAAAAAAAATAAAACTGTAGGAGGCCTCTTGGGTCAGAATCTTCAGGAGGGGGTCATAGACTTCTACGCAATAAAACTGCAAAGGAATCTTGTACAAAAACTACCTGGGGCAGTTGCAGAGAGCTACATGTGAGACTGAATATCTGCTCTCTTTCCCACCACCCATATGGGAGAGGAGGCCTCTAAGGACACATGTGGTGGCCTGCTGGCCAAGATTGATTCGAGAGATGATTAGACCTCAACTGCTTGAGCCATTTTCACTTACGCGGCAGATGGACTTTTCGCTAATGTTGTCGGGGTCCCCAACACAGATCATATCATCTTTTATGGCTTTGTATTGAATGTTGCTCATTTCTGGAGTCTGGAAAAAGTCTTCACACTTCTTGTTGTCTATAAGGAAGACCTTTGCATCCTGCAGAGGGAAAGGTACTGACAGGAACTCTGTGGGAGAGGGTTCAGATGTGAGACACAGTAGAGTTAAGACCCCAGCTCCCCTTCCAGGATGATTGCTGATGGGAGGGGGCAGCCACTCTAGCCTCAGTGGGAGGGAGGGCCTCAGGACAGGCATGCAGTGACCAGGGGAAATGGCACTTAAGAGCAATCAGGAGGCTCTGTGGAAGGCAGAGCCAGGGAGAAAGTCAGGGTGACTACAAAGGTCCCAGCATGGTGGCTAAGAAACACTAGGTACAAACACAGTGGGGCCCCAGGCAGAGCCTCCTCAGGAGGCAAGGGGACCAAAAGGTTACACCCTGAGGACATAGAAGCCAAGGAAGGGGCAACTCAGCTTTCAAACAGCTCTGGCTGCTCCGTGAGACCCAAGCTGGAGGCAGGGACACTGTGCAGCAGTGGCATAGGACACAGGCCAGAAACACTTAGGAGAATGACCAAAAGACTAACCAATCTGAAGGAGCAACCAGCCCTGGAGACATGAATTCTGTTTCCAGGTGCTCACACAGATCTGGCCTGGGGTTGCCTCTTGGGAGCAGAGTGACAGCAGCAGGGCTCACTTGATGCAGGGGACACTGTGCACATCCCTCAAGGGTGGCCAGGGGATGCCTGCATGATATCAAACCTGAGCCTGCCCCCAAGCCCAGCTACTGTGGTCAGGAGAGGACATGACAGAAGAGGGCCAAAGGTCTATCTACAGAGTGGTCAGATTCTCAGTGTTCTGAGAGCTTCTCCACCCCATACCTTCCCCGTGTTTCTACTCTCATCCCTTGACCTGACCTGGAGACCTTCTGTCCTGACATAGTCCCTTAGAGAGTGACAGTCCATCCCTTCTGATGCTGCTGAGCCACTGTTCTGGTGACTAGCTTGTGGGACTGACACTTGGAGGCTAGGAGCAGGGATGGGGACCCCAGCACTGACCACAGAGAAACTCCTGCCTCCAGCCCTCCTTGAGGTTCCTTAGCTAGACTGGGACCCTAAATTCCATGTCACATGTACATTCACTTTATTTAACTTGCCATTGTGTTGTCTTAAACCAAAAGCACGCATCCCTGTGTAAAATGCTTGCTCAGGAATTCAGCGCTCTCAATCTAAACATATGCAGTTGTCCCTTGCTGTCAGCAGGCTCTTCCTGTGGCCCAGGAGACCAGACTCTGCAGACACTGAATTCTCTCTCAGAGTGTATGCAGAGCACCTGTGCGTGTCTTCCTGTGCACTTGAAATCGTCTCTACATGACACAGTATCTGACACGAGGCAGGTGTGACAGGGACAGTCACAATTCTGTATTGCTTGGAGAATAAGGACAAGGAGGCTGTCACTCCCCAATGGATTCAGAACCACGTGTGCACAGGCCAATTGTAAAAGCGGGTAGAACAGGCTTCCTTGCCTTAAGGGATGGGCAGTGGGGTTCAGAGAGGTGAATGTCCCAGCTGGACACTCCGACCTGCCCCATGCCAGGGAGAAGCATGTCTCTCTCATCGTCTTAAGGATACCCACCCAGTGTGTTTCCTGGCTAGGGTAGAGCTACCACTATTGGGTGAGGGCCTTGGGGCAGACATGGTCAATCACACTCAGAACCCTGAGTCTTGAACAGGTTTGAGTCAGAGCCTACACTTCTGATCTGAAAGCGGGGAGGTCTGCTTTAGAAGCAGAAACTAGGGTTAACAACCACGGCAAAGACCTCCATCGTCTCTTCCCCTCACCCTGTTCACCTTCCCTGTGTACTCACTATCCTCTTTGAGCATCCCCCAGCCACTAATCCAGCAGGTACTATCAAGGGGCACCTTCGTGGTGTTCTCTGGGACACAGGCTGGCAAGATGTGGGAGCTGTAGGTCACAGCCTTGTGCAGCTGGATCAGGACAATGTCGTTCCCCCGAGTGTAGAACCTGTTATAGCGTTCGTGCAAGAGGAACATATTCACTGTCATCTGCCGGCTGTAGCTGGAGGGATTGCTCAGTTCGTTGTACCCTAGTAGGATCCGGTAGTCAGAAGGTCTGCGGGACCTATGGGGTGGGGCAACACCTCTAAGTGTGGAGTCAGCACTGTCACCCTGATTGCCCACTCACACTGCAGGCAGCCATACCATGTATGCCATCATAGTCCTCCCCTCCTAATATTGGGAAGCTCCTCTCTTCAAGGGTAGGATGACCTCCAACAGCGTAAGGTCATTTGGTCCTTTGAAGGCTTCCAATCATTTCTCCAGCATACCCTAGTATCAAAGGAGCTGTGGATTTCATTCCTGTTTAAAAAAAATATCTGAGGTACATCCAACTGCACTGGTTCATCTTGGAGGCAGACAAACTGCTCACTTCTAGCTCTGACCAGATCCCTCTTAGGGCTGCATAAGAATTGTTTTTCAGAGCTTCTAGGAAGACCTAAAAGGAAAAATATATTTCCTAACTCTGGGCCTCTCCTCTTATCCCTCTGTTGGAGGGATAGCAATCCAGGTGAAGGATACCACTCAAGGGCAGAGCAATGGTACAGAAGATTCCTGCCGGCAGCAAGCTATCCAAGAACACAGCCTAGAAGGTAATGGCTGCTGTGTACCCTTCACTACTCTCTTTCCTAGTGACTCTCTCCTGCAACTCTTCCCAGCAGAGCCCAGGGGAGGGAACACACACCTTTGTAAGCAGTGGGCAACGCTGATTACCCAGGTTTCGTCGATGAGAACGGCTCCACAGATGTGCTTGCCACGAAAGAGCAGACTGGCCTGCCATGGCCACCGATCAGGACCTGCCTTCTGACCACCAAAGATCTTCCCTTGGAATTGGGTCTTGCCACATACTGTGGAGATAATCCCAACCGCGAGGCACCTGCATTCAGGATGCATGTGCTTGGTGCCCCAAATGCCAGCATCTCAGGACCCAGGGGACACAGTGACTTCTTTCTGTTCTCGGGTGGGCAGACCCAAGGTCAGGAGAGGAGTGGCAGGGCTCACTTGGCAAAGCCTCTTAGAGGGTGGGGTTGGGGTTGGTGTCAGACTGAGAGCCTCTCAGCAAGGCACACAGAACAGGTTGGGGCAAGGAGGGGGTGCTGCCAGGCTCTCCTCAGGCTTCATTAACTTAAGGAGCACAGCTCTGAAGATGTAGAAGCTGAGGCTGACAGGACATTATTGTTCAGGGTCATGGTCTTTTGGGTAGGTGTGCCCTCACATCTCAACCCAAGGAAGAGCATGGTACAAGCATTCAGAGCGTGATCTTCACCCTGAACTAAGGGATCTAGAGAACAATGGGAAAGAGCCAGGAGAGAATATGAGTATATTGTGTAAACCCCCACCCCTAAAGCCTCACCTTCAGTTTAAAGGCCTGCACACCCTCCCAACTGTCTGTGTTCCAAAGGAAAGGGAGGGGATGTGCCCACAGAAACCTGACACTTCTTTGGAGCATACACCTCCTGTACTGGTTATTGAGACTTTTGGGCTAGGCCAGGCGTCCAACGTGGGTGGGGGTCTTTGTGGGGTTGTGTTGTCCTGAGCATGTAGTGGCAAGAGGCTGAAACAGAGCAGGAGAGAAGTCAGCAGGCAGGCTCCGCCCCCACCCGGGCCTGATTGTAGGGACCCGGCACCCCACATCGCATCTGGCCTGCCTGTGTCCGGATCCCAGATAGGCCCAAAAGCACGTGCAGACAACCGCTGACTCCGGCAAACTGCCTCTAGGGAACACCTCTCGTCCACACCGACCACGCGGGATCTAAGCAAGTGTGCTGAAAACCTAGGTCCACGGCAGGCAGTCAGTACAGAAAAGAGCCGGGTAATCCTCAGGTCTTCTCTCTGGCCTCCATATGTGCCTCTGGAGGGTAAACGCATTTACCACATCCCACAGTTTCCTTGGTTTCCTTCCATTACAATACACACTCAAACCGCAGTTTCATCACCCAGACCAACATGTCACTATCTCATCAGCGCAAAGGTCAGAGACGGACTGTGTGTGAGTCCCCACCAATAGCCAGCAAATACTGCCCTAGAGCAAAGTTCTAGAAACTAAAAGTTCCTAGCCTGCCTGCTGTGACTGGTATTGGATAAATTATGCTCATGTGCAAAGAACAGGCTGGGCAACGTAGAAAATACAGGGAAGGTGCTGTACTAGGTTTTATGCTCTATTAGGCAAACTCATTAGAGTTTAAGGCCTGGTGAAAGCATTCCCTGGGACTTATAGCTCTGCCCTTGGGATTCTTAGCTAATCTTCCTCTTGTTTCCTTAAACAGAAAGTAGCACACATTCACATGTGGGCATGCCTATAACTTCCCCACCAGGAGAAACAAGGCAGATGGGAACAGTAGGTGCTTTCTGTGTGTCCCCAGCATTGCTTGCTGGGGAAGTTTTTATATCACCATAGATGTGTTTAGCACTTCACCTTTGTATGTGTTTCGTCAGGCTTTGCAGCATCCATATATAAAACACTTCCTCCTCTGCCTCAGCCACCAGAAGAGACAAAAGGGGGACAGTGCTCTGAGACATGTCCCAAGTCCTCGGAGATGGTATGATGGAGACCTGCCTTCGAGGAGCACTGACTCTCCTGAATTGTTTCTAGAATAGGCACTGAGAAATTGCTGTTACTAGAAGGCGTTTTTGTCTTAGGTGTACACAGTAACTAAGCTCTTGCTACTTGGAGAATGGCGGGCTGTTTATTCTGAAGCAAATATCAGTTAATATAGTCCATGAACCCAGACTCAGGTTTCCCTAAATAACATGTCCCATTGTAGAAGAGGTACATGAACTTCACAGTCACAAAACAAAAACTAATAAACCAATGCATCCACTAAATATAGTGGGGAGGGCAGTGAGCGGCACTGTAAACTGGAATTCCTAGGAAAAGCTATGTCAATGTTAGAGTCTAAAGGGCATCTGTGCTGGGTTTTGCCAACTTGACACAAACTAGAATCAGACAGGAGGAGGGACACTTGGTTGAGAAAAAAAAATTGCCCCTCTCAGATTGGCCTATAGGTATGTTTGTATTGCATTTTCTTAGTTGATGATTGATATGGCAGGGCTCCTCCCATTGAGAGCAGTGCTACCCCTGGACAGGTTGTCCTAGGAGGTAAAAGAAAGGGAGTTAGTTGCCCATGATCCTGAAAGCAGCATTCCTCTATGCTTCCTGCCTCTGCTCCTGCTTCAGTTCCTGCCTGGGCTTTCTTCAGTGATGGAGTGAGATCAGGACAGGTAAGGCAAATAAAACCTTTCCTTCCTGAGTTGCTTCAATCATGTTTAATCACAGCAACAGAGTATCAAACTAATGAGTGATTGATTTAGAACTTCCAAAGTGATTTATCCAGTTGCCACAAGGATTTTAGGTCAGACACAGAGGTGGGAAACCAGTGGCTATTAAGAGGGCTAAAGATAGCCCAAAAGCAGGCTAGCCAGGTGGTTCATCAGTGTATACTACTCTTGCCGAGGACCGGAGTTAGGCTCCCAATACCCACATTTGGCAGTTCACAACCTATAACTCAAGCTCCAGGGAACCTGACACATTCTTCTGGTATCTGTAAGTAGCTACACTTACTTATATGTACATAACCTCACAGACAGGCACACATACATATACATTATTAAGAGTAAATAATTTAAAAAGAAAAGTGCCTCTGCTTATGACTTTTTCCTTCTACAACTATAAACACTTTCGTGAAACTGTTACCTCATGGGAATATATTATTTGAAGTAAATTGAATCCAGGTTCTTGAGCCATAGTGACCCATATTTAGTTCCAGGATAAATTCATATATACATGAGTCTCTCGTGTGGGTTCTAGATGCTATCTAGTGCTATTCTTTTTTTTTTTTTTTTTTTTTGGTTTTTCGAAACAGGGTTTCTCTGTTTAACAGCTCTGGCTGTCCTGGACTCGCTTTGTAGACCAGGCTGGCCTCGAACTCGCAAAGATCCGCCTGCCTCTGCCTCCCAAGTGCTGGGATTAAAGGCGTGCGCCACCACCGCCCGGCTTAGTGCTATTCTTGTAACCGAAATGAATCCCGATCTGCAGGGAATTCAACTAGGTGCTCAGGCAGACAAGGAGAAAGTCTTTATTAAAAAGACAAGCCAGCCAGTTGAGTTCATGCTCTAGAAAAGCCCATGCCTCAGTTATAAACTCACATGGCATATGCAGGTTTTAGTGCTGGTTACTTCAATGGTCATCTTTCTGTCAGCATCTGAACGTGCTCTCTCTGTCCCAGACAGAGGGCACCTAGGACGCTCCATCACCATCCTAAGTCTGCAGTCACTTTAGACCCCAGAAACAGCCCACCATCACAAGACAGACCACCCTCCCAGTGAAGACCCTTGTCTTTGATGACAAGGCTGCACCCTGAGAACCCATATTCATTCCCCCAAAACCAGTTTGTCACCTCAAGCAATAAGGACTTCCTAGGGCCACCTTGCAGAACCAGAACTGAGACAACCATCACCCAGACCACAACTTGACTACCACTGCATAACTGTGCAAACCTCTTGACCCTTGACCCAGTTCTGCTTACATCGGAAGCCCACGGCAGTATGAGAAGACAAGCTTGGGCATCATTGGATCACTTTATCTGTTCATTTTTTCAACTGCATATTGATTAAACCTCCTTCTGACTTCCACCAATTATTCATCTCTTTAATTGAAATATTGTGACAAATGGCAAAGTCTAACCTAATGGGGTGCCAGATCCAGGGCGTTGGCCCCAAAACTATTCATAGTCACTCTTTTAACATTCTGATATCTTGGTCATTCTGGCGTTGTAAAAGGAAGTTGTACTTTTTTGCCACCTGGAGAAAACTGATATTTTCAGGACCATCCTGCCTTGGCTCCTTCTTGTTGAACAGTTTGCCCCTCATTTGCTCTCCTTCTGCTATAAGCAACAAGAAGGAACCAGGTAGCTACATATTTGCACCGATGTGTCAATAAGCTTGAGTTAAAGAGGAATACAAGGGTTAGAAGTTCAGAAAACCTGCCGGGCGTTGGTGGCGCACGCCTTTAATCCCAGCACTTGGGAGGCAGAGGTAGGCGGATCTCTGTGAGTTCGAGGCCAGCCTGGTCTACAATGTGAGTCTAGGACAGCCAGAGCTGTTATATAGAGAAACCCTGTCTCGAAAAACCAAAAAAAAAAAAAAAAAAAAAAAAGTTCAGAAAACCAGGGCTGGAGAGATGTCTCAACAGGTACCTGACACTGAAAAGGCAAGGCACCCGTGAATCCAGAAGGGAAGTGACACAAGTTCCCTTCAGGGATGTGGTTTACTAAACTGAGAAGGCTACAAAGCCATGGACTCAAGGTGGGAGGAAAACCCTAGACAGAAATAATACAATGTGCAGAGATGTAAACACGATGGCCCTTAAAGGGAAGGAGAGGCTTCTCTTTAAAGCATGGGGGAGGAAGAGCTACATTAGAGTGAAAATGAGAGAGAGGGATGGATGGATAGAGGAAGGAAGAGAGTGGAGGGAGAGAAACAGGGAGAGAGAGAGAGAGAGAGAGGGTCCCTCCATTAGAGAGGTGGGAAACTGAAGCCAGAGGAGCCTTTTCAGAGGAGCCTTCATTCCAGAACAAATCTGCAACCAGTCTCCCTTAGGAGTCTTGGGCCAATCCCCAGAACAACAAAAAAAAAAGTTCTGACTTTTGAATGTAAACTTTTAGGCGTGGCAGGAAGTTTCCCATCATGCGATTTAGTTCCTCATAGCAGCACATGTGACAAGGATTGTGGAGGAACCACACACCATCAACTGAGAACTATCAGTTCAGAACACAGGCTGCTTCTTAATTCTCTGCCTCAGAGAGAACTGAGAGAGGTGTGGCTTGATTCAGGCAGAGGGGTCAGTCCTAAGGGTGCAGAATGTGATCTAACAACCGCCAAGCCTAATGACATGAGTTTCATCCCCAGATGGTGGAAGGAGAGAACATATTCCTGTATATTTTGCTCTGACATCTATAGGTACACACATGTGTGCACATGTACACACGCATATGCACACACGAACACAGGCGCACACACAGGAGTGCACACTCCCATTCTATCTGCAGGCCAGAAGAGGGCACCAGATTTCATTATGGACGGCTGTGAGCCACCATGTGGTTGCTGGGAATTGAACTCATGACCTCTGGAAGAGCAGCCAGTGCTCTTAACCTCTGAGCCATCTCTCCAGCCCCCACACTCCCATTCTAAAAACCCCTAAGAGTGACTTTCTCTTAGAAGCCTATACCCAGGATGTCTGATAGGCTTTCTTCTTCCCCAACTGCCCTGCTACCTTTAGAAAGTGGTTCATAGTGAGTAGTTCATCCTGAAATTCCTCTTCTCACCAGAGCCTTGAATCCCAGCCTTGGGATTTTGAGAGACTGGACAGGAGGTCTCTGAAAAGATGGACTGGGGCTGCCACAGGAGACAGGATGGAGGGGTAGAACTTTGCCTCTGTCTCTGCTGGGAATCAAAGTGAGTCATGGCTTCTTTGGGCTTTTAGCTTTGAAGAGGAATGAATTTTCAGATGGACACTCCTCAGGTAGTAAATATGCCTGTGTAGAGGTAAACAGTCTGATCCAGAGCAAAGAAAACATACAAAATGAAGTCAGAAATCCAGGCCTTTCCCCCACTTTTATAATAGTTATTTTGAGGGTAGGCAAGGAGCTAGGGAATTGGGAAGGTGGCATGTTCCCAAAGAGACAACTTAAAATTTTCTGGTTTTTGTTTGTTTGTTTGTTTTGTTTTGTTTCTTAAGATAGGGTTTCTCTAGGTAACAGCCCTGACTATCCTAGAACTCACTTTATAAACCAGGCTGGAATTGAACTCACAGAGATCTGCCTGCTTCTGCCTCCCGAGTGCTGGGATTAAAGGCGTGTGCCACCAGTCCAGGCAACTTAAAACTTTTTTTCTTTTTTTTTTAAATGTTTATTCACTACTTCAAGCCACATCTCCATCACAGTGCCCCCCTCCACCCCTTCTTAAAACTTTTAACTGACTACATGTTATCAAGTTATCCTCAGACTGCTTGTTGCTGTTTCATGAAAATGAACCAAAATAGCAGCTGGCTGCTTAAACTGGTCACTGAGCAAAAGTGTAAACTGAGGCCACAAACACAATTAGCTGTCCATTCCTGGCCCAAACACAATAAAATATAAAAGATAAATTTGGGGACATTAGTTCAGTTACCTTTCTCCTGTCTCAAACACCCATCCTAAGTTGTGAGCCACACAAACTAGTGTTTTACTGGCCTAAAGTTAAAAAAACAACAGTAATAAAATATGGTAAATTGTTTTCCTCCATGGTGGATTAGTCACTGTCCTATTGTTGTGAAGAGATACCCATGATCAAGGCAACTCTTATAAAAGAAAGCATTTAACTGAGGCTTGCTTACAGTTTCAGAGTTTAGTTTATTATCCTCATGGCAGGAAGCATGGCAGCCTGCAGGCAGACACTGGAGCAGTACCTGAGACACATCCTGATCTGTAGGCAGAGAGAGACAGAAAGAAAGAAGAGACAGAGAGAGAGAGAGAGAGAGAGAGAGAGAGAGAGAGAGAGAGAAGAAGGGGGGGGGGGGGGGGAGGAGGGGGGGGGGGAGGAGGAGGAGGAGGAGGAGGAGGAGGAGGGAGATACTGAGTTTAGCATGAGGTTGTAAGGACTATACACATGGCCAGATGCTTTACAGGCTCTGTCCAGCCCATTCCCACTCTTCAGAGAGCTCTTCTCTTTCCTTCTTTGTTTGTTTCTTTTCTTTTTTTTATTTTGGTTTTTTCGAGACAGGGTTTCTCTGTGTAGCCCTGGCTGTCCTGGACTCACTTTGTAGACCAGGCTGGCCTCGAACTCACAAAGATCCGCCTGCCTCTGCCTCCCAAGTGCTGGGATTAAAGGCGTGCGCCACCACCGCCCGGCTCTTTTCTTTTTTTAAGACAGGGTTTCTCTGCATAGCCTTGGTTGTCCTGGAACTCGCTCTGTAGACCAGACTGGCCTTGAACTCACAGAAATCCACCTGCCTCTGCCTCCCAAGTGCTGGGATTAAAGGTGTGCGCCACCACTGCCCAGCTTGCTCTTCTCTTTCTTAATCAGCTATTTCTATTTTGTGACAGACTTAAAGGCATGACATTTTCACAATCTGCTCCAGGCAGCTGCTGGGATTTTCACCTGGATTAACCTGCACTGTTTTTCTCTTAAACTCTAATAAATTTGTTCTTGAGCTTCCTTTTGAGTCCCCTTCTAAATTCTTCAGAGAATAAGTCTAAGAACCTATAAAGGGAATCTCACTTTCCATAGTAACAATGTTATTAGGCCAGTGAGCTCCAGGGATCCCTGCCTTCCCAACACTGGGATTACAAAATTGTCATCCTGCTTCTTAGTGGGTGGTGGGGATTAGAACTCAGACTCTCAGGCTTTTTGGGGAAGCACTTCACAACAGGTTCATCTTCCTAGTGTAAACAACAGGAAAAATTAGTTTTCCATCAAATGCTGTAAAACCTTTGTTTATTTATGAGAGGTTAAAATTGCACTATCTCCCACACTTTGCAAAACATTTATGCAAATGTTCCCCCCCCCCCCCCCCGAACAAACTTCTGTTTGCACACTGATCCTCTTAAAACCCAGTTGCCCAGGGTTGGCACCACCCCCAGTGAGCTAGGCTCTCCCACATAATCAAGAAAATGTTCTACAGAGTTGCGTACAGGCAATCTGAAGGAGGAATCTTTCTCAACTGAACTGAATTGCCCTTTCCCAGATATGCCTAACCTGTGCCAAGTCTAAAAAAACAAAAACCAAAACAAAAACCAGCTAGGACACCATCCCAGTGGCTGGAGTCCTAGACTAAATAAAAACGAGGAAAGTAAACTAGGCACTGGGGATGTAGTGTGACAACCAGTGGCCTCCTGCCTCCATGCCTGCCACCATTCCTTCTTCATTACAACTGTATGATCCTCTCAAACTGGAAGCCTGAATAAAGTGTTCTTCCCTTAGGTGTTTCTTGTCAAATATTTGGTCACAGCAAACTAAAAAGTAACATAGATACGCCTCAGGCATCTCACTCAACACTCTTGCTGAATCCAACCATCAGATTAGGCTGCCTTGAAAACCAAGAATCTCCAACAGGCGCTGCTTGGCTCTTCTGAGCTCGGATTCTGTCTTTCGACCTTCATGGCGACCCTATGAAATTGGCAGAGTTACAAAGACCACGTTTTCTAGATGAGAAAAACTGAGCGGGGTGAGACACACAGCGTGTGTAGCCAGCAGGGTGCTCAGAAATGCAGGGCTGTAGCATGCTGCCCCTTGCAGCCTTTCCACCACCACCCAAGCGAAGCCGCACATGAAATGTGCTGTGGTGGAGGAGTTCCGCTGAATTCTGAAAGTTCAGTACCAAACCAAGTAAAACACACAGCAGCTAATCAGCTACTGAAAATCATGGCTAAATAACCGTGTTCCCAATACATCAGTTTGTAGATGATTCGTCATTTAAAAACCAGCCCTGTCTCTGTAGTACTTTGTAATGTGGGGGTTAGGAACAAAAAATTAAAACTGTGGGTGCAACAGTGCTGTTCTGAGACTGCCTCCCACCCCACATGGCAACGTCTCAGTCCAGAGGATTAGAACATTAATGTCTACTGAGAGGGGTGCCAGGACTTCCATTTTGATCCCTACCACCCACTAACTTCACGCTCCTGACAAATGTGCTTAATAGGGCCGACATTAAATTTCCTAACCTGCAAACTGGAGGACATATCCATACTACAGACCTGCTTCAAAAAAATCTGTCGCGTTCACAGCTATCCACGTGGAAGGCACCTGGATCAGAGGTGGGTACTGAACTTGCCTAGAAGGCAAGCTAGCAGGCTGGCCTACTGGCTTGATGTCACCTGCACTGAGCTGGACCACGCAACTCACTGCTGCCCTCAAGTGGAAAGTCAAGAGAGGAAGCGTTTTGGAGACCTCAACAGCCAGCCGGTGATGAAGTCCGTAGTTGGACTGTAACAGAGAAGGAAATATATAGCTTCTTTCAACTGGGCGAGGAATTGCCCTGACTTCTTAGAGGCTGAGATCTAGTAACATCTCAGAATAGATACGGAATAAATTATTTAAGGGACCAGGAGAAGAGCAATTTACACACTGATAATAGACCCCCCCCCCCAAGTAAGCTGGGCATGGTGGCGCATGCCTTTAATCCCAGCACTCGGGAGGCAGAGGCAGGCAGATCACTGTGAGTTCGAGGCCAGCCTGATCTACAAAGCGAGTCCAGGACAGCCAGGGCTACAGAGAGAAATCCTGTCTCTGTAAAAAAAAAAAAAAAAGACCCCCAAGTAAGTGATGGGCAATCCGGCTTCAGTGTTTCTGGGAGAGCGCCTGGGTATGCACGCACTGCTTGAATGACCCGAGGGTAAGCAAGTTGCGGGAACTCCCCCCACGCTCACGCCGGCCCATCTTCTTTCCCAAAGTGTTAGACCCGTTTATGGTCCAACAACCTCCCAGCAGTCCTTTTCCACCACCCAATGACCCAACCTGGAGACAGCAGTTGCGAAATCTTCCCAGGCATGCAGCTTGGCAGATCTTCATCAGGGAAGAGACTTTGAGAAGGATAACTACACCTTCTCCTTTGGACCTGCAGGTCAGAAGCTTTCCTGCAGACCTTGCTCCAAATGTGTCTAGGTCTTGGATGATCGGAGCACACGTAGCCTGTTGGAGCTTGCAATAACAGAATGTCTTCATTCGACTGTTAGACAAGAAGGAAGCCCCTTAGCACCTTGATGTAAACCCTACTCCCAGACAGATAGCACTCTGCTATTTGGTTCTCATATATTTCTAAATCCCTTTAGTAAAATGGTCTGCGAGCTAAGCTCAGTTCCCACCAGCTATTGCACAGTGGTGCAACTGGATAACCATAAAGAGCTAGAAATGTAAAAACAGAAGAAAAGGGTAACAGGACTTCCCCCCTCCAAACCCACACCCCCCCCCAATGCTGTCTGTGGACCCAGAGCTTCATCTATAAAGACAAACACTTTACCACTGAGTCACACCCTGACACATGTAAGTCTTGTTTGTTTGAGACAGAGTCTCTTTTCATACCCCTGGTCTTCCTGGAATTCACTATGTAGGAGAGGCTGGTCTTTAACTCACCCAATTGCTTCTGCCTTTGGAGTGCTGGGATTAAAGGTGTGTGCCACCATTCCCATCTAGACAGGTATTATTATACCAAAACAAAAACAAAAAAAAAACAAATAATTTTTTAGAAAAAAATTTAATTTTATATGTATGTATGTATGTGTGTGTTGGTATGTGCAGGTCCCTAAAGAGGACAGCTGTTAGCTGCCTGAGGTGGGTGTTTGAAACAGAAGTCTGGTTTTAGAGACAGGGGAATGACTGTGAACTCAAGGCCAGCCTGGTCTACATAGTGATTTCCGGGCCAGCCAGGGTGACACAGAGAGACCATGTATCAAAACAACAAAAACAAAAACAGAACTCAGGTCCTCTGAAAGAGTAGCCCCTACTTTCAACTGCTGAGTCACCTCTATAACCTATAAGGAACTTTTTAAGAAAACAAGCTATCTACCCCTCTTGCATTTTGCAAATCAGTCCCACAGCCTGGATTCCTGAGTGTGGAATCTACTATCCCAAGTCTAAAATCATTTGCTGACCTGGCCTAAGGCCCAGGACATAGCAACAAACAAGCTGGAAGTTCCTCTGTTGTTTCTAGTCCCAAATAAACCCACCTCAGTGCTTGCAACAAAAGCCTACACACAGACTGTGTTCCTGGGGTTGATGAGGCAATTTTAGAGGATGCTAATGAAAGCTTCTATTTTATAATTTTACTATTATTTAAATTGCCACCATATAAAAAGAATTATCAGACATAAAATCAGCTCAAAGGAAAATCATAAGAAAAACAGGAGCTGAGGATATAAAACTCCATTGTATCAGAGTTACCTTCAGATGCCAGAAGAGGGCGTCAGATCCCCTGGAACTAGAGGGTTGTGAACCAACCAGGCAGGTGTTGGATACCAAGTCATCTGCAGAACAAGTGCTCTTAATAGCTAAGCCATTGCCCCTCCCCCTCCCCGACTCCCAGGTGGGACTTGAGGCAACTCATGAGATTATTCATTCATTAGCTGATGGGCTAATGGGTTCTCTCAGGAGTGGGTCATTGAAGAAACCACTGTGACTCCAGTGTCTAGTGTGTAACCCTTTCACCTTGCCACATCTTGCCTCACCTCAAGGCTCTGCAGAGACACCCCCCTACCCTCCCCCCCACACACACACAAGCAGAAAAGGCCTTACCGAATGCCATCAGGACATCCCTGGAGCTTGGCCCTTTCTGGCTCCAAAAACTAAGTGACTCTAATAAACCTTTATTCTCTATTAGTTACCAGCTGTGGCATTTGTTAGAGTTCCGAGGCCGCTTAAAGAGACAGGAGGCAAAGCGAGTCCAGAACAGCCAGAGCTGTTACACAGAAAACTGTCTCGAAAAACCAGAGAGAGAGAGAGAGAGAGAGAGAGAGAGAGAGGAGGCAGAAATGAGATCCATCGGAACTCAGCAGACAGGACTGTTTATTTCAAACAGTGAGAGGCAGACATGGCAGGAAAGGGGTGTCTGCCAAGGGAAGGGGATGCTTGGGGTTAATATAAGAGGCTTGAGGGAAATGGGAAATTAAACTCACCTGCAGGGGCTAAGTGAACGCTTACTCTTTCCTGGCGTTGATAAAACAGACATGGCTGTCTTCAGAAACTGCCTTGCTTCAGGCTATCATGATGATGCAGGTGATAGTGAGAGATGAGTTAGGCAACCACTGTGAAGGGGAAGGAGAAAATGTTTCAACACAGAGCCTTGGTCAGGGTCTGGCAGGGGTTTCCGAGGTTTATTCATTCTAACAGCATTCAATTACAGTAACAGAAAATAGAGGAAGAGAATCAAGATAAATATCACAAAGTTGTGCAACTGGGCCTGATGCTAGGGAAGCATCAAGTGTGAGGGCACCTGTGCAGCTTGATATGTTGTGGCCCATGTCAACCCAGAGGACAGCATATTTCCAGAACACAGTCATGTCTCTTGTCCTCTTGCCTGTACCTCTCTCCATCTCCTGTCTGGTTTACTATTTATCATTAGAAGTGTTTTCAGCTGTTCCATCTCACACCCACCACTGTTTTCAGTTTTCCATATTCCCTTCCCGGAATGGGTCATTTTCATGAGGATATTAGCATAGTTTTCTTCGGCCTTTGTCATGACGGAGCTGCTTTGCATGTGGCCCAATGTACTCAGAAACATTCCACATCGCACACACTCTCAAGACAGTTTCACTTTCAACACTGACTGTTTCCATCTTTAAAAGTGAGTATTATCTGGTATACAGCTCTCCCCTTCTGTTAAGGTTCAGCTCTTTTCAGAGAGTAAATTCTTATAAGTGGAATAAATGGGTCAAAGCACACAGATGATCACCTTGCCAACAGCCCACCTTTAATCGTGTCCAAGACACTCCCTACCCATAAACATGGTGGTGAAATTTCTTCTTAATGTGCAAAGTGAAAGGTATAAAACCCAGTGGAGAAACAGCAAGGGATATGAATGTCATCATAACCAGCAAAACCTGCTCAGCTTCACTTAGAATTAGAGAGTTGGAAATCCCAGCAAACAAAGAACCGATCTTAAAATCCAGGATCACAAGTTTGGCCACAAGCCTTACAAACAAGTCTAGGATGGAGAAACGGACCCCATCCTGCACTCTTTGAAATGGGATTTTGAGAGTTAAGGGGAGGGTAACTTAGAAACGGATGACAAATTTTAAACTGTGAATGCTTATGTGTTTGGAGAGTGTTGTTCATTGGCAGAGTACTTGAATGTAAGTACTCTATACGCAAGGGACTCTGAGTTAAATCCTCAGTTTAGAAAAGTTACATGCAGCCCGGTGGTGGCACACACCTTTAATCCCAGCTCTTCAAAGTAGAGGCAGGCCAGTCTCTGAATTCTAGGCCAGCCTGGTTTCCAGGACAGCCAGAACTA
>CAJQZJ010032473.1:1797361-1830170 GCA_907164525.1 Lophiomys imhausi
AAAAAGGGAGTGAGCTGAGCATCGGTTCATTTCTCTCAGCTTCTTGACTGTGGACATAATGAGGCCAGCTGCCTCGATGCTCCTGCTGACACGTCTTCCGAATCATGGTGGACTATGTGCCCTGAACATGTGAGTCAAAATACCCTTATTCCTTTAAATTGCTCCTTGACAGCAATTTGACTAACTACAACAAGAAAAACAGCTAGCACACCTGCCCAGACCCAATGTGAAACTAAAATAACAGCCACATTGTTGTTAAGTCTCCATTCCTTACAAGAGTAAGTTTCTGTTTCCTAAACCTAACATATCTTGCAAACCATGTATTAAAGCCTATGCTGAGCTTGTAAGCTCGTGGTGTATGCCCACACTTTGCGGTGGCAAACTCCTGAACACCTGTGATGGCTCCTCTTCCATATGAACCATTTTCACACTTATCTACCCACAGGCAGCCGTGAGCCCTGAATCCCCCACTCATCTGGCCAGGTGCTATCAGCCAGCTATCTCAACAGCTGTTTTCTTTCAACCCTAGCCCTTCCCCAGAAAATGGACCTCAAAATCCAGTGAGGAGCTGAAATCCTGACTTAGAGAGAGGTAGCTGTCTGGCCAGTCTAAATAAAACTTGCTTAATCAGACAATCGTGGAAACGGTCCCCCCCCCAGGTCTAACTCCACCAGCTCTGATTTTGCAGCCCCCCAAGGAACAGGCACTCTGTGATAAGGCTCCTTTTTGGTACAAACCCAGAAGAGGCTCCACAGCCGTGTCTCTCCTTGCAGTTGATCAGTCCTAGGCCAATCCTCTGTTCTCTTTCTCCCCTTTGCACCCACGTCTTTGCACTTGAACTCTGCAGTAACCAACCAGTTATTGCTTCCTCTTCCTGTTTTCAGTGTCTAGAAAACATGGTATTTCTCAACTTTTAAAAACTGATAAGGGGCTGGAGAGATGGCTCAGCCATTAAAGGCTAGGCTCACAACCCCCCCCCCCCAAAAAAAAAATTAAAACTGGTAAGTTGCCTCACTGGGGAAGCACAGGAGGGAAGACCAAAGTTAGGCTGTTTTATATAAGCGAGTTCCAGGCCAGCCAAGGTTATATAGTGAGGTCCTATCTCAAACAAAGACCAACCACCCTCCCATATACACACAAGCTCGCAGACACATGCACGAACTCATAATTTTTAAACTTTCTATTACTCCAGATACCATGTCCTCGAGTCCCTATTAGAACTAAAACTATTTACCTGTCTAAATACTCTGGAGCTCAGTTGCTCAAAACAACAGTGACATGGGACTCTTTGCAAGATTGCATGTATTAATGAAATTATTACTAGAGGGGAAATATAGACAGAGTTGATTTTGGAAAAGCTGGGGTTGAAGGTGGTAGATGAATAAAAGAACCAAAAATTTGGCCCCCTGAAAAAATGTATTGTCTTCTTCTAACAAATGGAAAAGTCATTATAAAATTATATTCATTATGATTCAAAGAGACACCCCATCTAGTAACCCTGAACTCCCTCCTAATGAGCCTTTAATTAGAAGCATTTTGAAAATGTGAAATTCTGAAAACACAAAATTGTATCCTTCCTGTGGGGGGAAAAGATGGATTTAATTTAATAGCAACCTTGTATGGAGATGGGGACAGTAAGGCATTGGGAGGTGCTGGGTTTGAGCTAGTGACCCTGAAAGTCCTTTTGTAAATCCAACATCAACCATTCTGGGCAACTCAACTGGACTGTACCATTGTCCAGGAAATGAAGATAAACTGAGAACACGGGTTGGCTTTTTGCAAAGGTATTGAAACTCTTGAGCCCACCTTCCCTTGCAAGCTAAGAGTGACTCCAACAGCCTCACGTGGAAGGCCTCCTTCATGAAGGCATTGGCACAATATCTCTCTAAACTCCAAGCTGTTCTGTAAAGTGGGTGGGATGGGGGATGAGTGACAAGCTGAGGCCCAGGATAGGATGATCAAGTGTTTTGCTCCAAGTCACATTTCAAGAGGATCAGGGTCCATAAGAAGCCACCTCTCTGAGCATAGAGTCCTTCTTTCTGTGACTCCCAGATGGCAGCAGAAGAGGAACTGCTCTCTGCAGCATCAGGACCAGGCTCAGGGGACAGAGAATGGGCATCTGGCAGTGGCTAGATGACTAAGTGCACTCCAGCAGTATCTGCTCACATGACTGCTCCTTTGGAAGGCTTTCAGCCAGGGCTCTTGGGTCAGCAAGGATGGTCTAGAGAAGGGCTCTTGGTCTCTTACCAGAAACGCAATGCCATTTGGGCTTGTGACCTAACCAGGGTACAGGAATGGGGCAACGAAGGAAATCTCAGCCTCTGGGTCCTTACTGCTGCACATCTGGATGCATGACACACAGCAGGGAGGCAGTTCATGTGTGCCATGTATATTATCCAAATGCTTCTTCCCTTTCTTCCCCAGCCCCGCCCATTTTACTTTCCTATTACCTCTCTACTTCCTGCCTGCCTTAAAATCTCTCCCTTGTGATTACCTTTTAGTTTCATGACCTACAAACATATATAAACACACACACACACCATTTTAAATGTAGGCTCCACAAATGACATAGATGCAGTTATTTCCTTTCTGAGTCTGACTTCATTTGAGTAATATAACAGCTCCCAGTCACAATCATATCCTGCAACTGTCATGCCCTCATTTTTCCTTTTGTCTGCATTGAATTCTATCATGCATAGGTACCACATTAAAAACACACACACACTTCTCTGTTGATGGACATTTCAACTGCTAATTTCTGGCTATAGTACACAATATAGCTACAAACATGGATGCTCAAACATCCATAGTATGTTGACTAAGAGTCCTTCAGGTCTGTACCCAGGAGCAGTAGCTGGGCCATTTGGTGCTGCTTGTTGAGAAGCATCCATCATAATTTCCATAGTGGCCACACAAGTTTACATTCCCACCCATTGTGCACAAAGGGCTCCTTTTCCCTCATATCCGCTGGCAGTTGTCATTTGTTTCCTTGATGCTGGATATTCTTGCTAAGACAAGATAAATTCTCAAAGTAATTTTAAATTGCAATTCCCTGATAGTTAAAGATGTTAAATACATTTCCAAGCATTGTTTTGGCTATTTGTGTTTCTTCTTATTTTATTTAAATTAGAACATGATATGCATCATTCCATAAAAAAATGCACAGTCTACCATGAATGGAGAGAGGTTATATATGTTCATAGATATATGTTCAAAGAGGCAAATATTATTAATACACCTATTTTTTTTTTTTTTTGGTTTTTCGAGACAGGGTTTCTCTGTGTATCCTTGGCTGTCCTGGACTCACTTTGTAGACCAGGCTGGCCTCGAACTCACAAAGATCCGCCTGCCTCTGCCTCCCAAGTGCTGGGATTAAAGGCGTGCGCCACCACCGCCCGGCTAATACACCTATTTTTTAAATGTGGCCTAGATGCTGGGCAGTGGTGGTACCTGTCTTTAATCCCAGCACATAAGAGGCAGGCAGATCTCTGAGTTCGAGGCCAGCCTGGTTTACAGAGCAAGTTCCAAAAATGCACTCATTTACTGCTTGCTGAAAATATATATAAACCAAATTTAATGTGTCAGACAAATGTTCTAAGCAGGGATCACACGGGATGGATTGACAAATCTGATGTTTTGTTGGAAAAGCACAGCCTATTCTCTGGTTATGGTCTTGGTTCCATTTTCTGCCTTTCTGTAAACCAATTATTTTCTGCCTTGCATATTTTCAGTCCTTGACAAGTTCTCAACCCCTCTGCTTTCTCCTGATAATGTGCTTATAAATCTACAAACTAGTTTCCAATTTTTCTCACACTCTCTTGACTTGGGGGTTACTAAGAATTAGAGACCAAAACTTGCCTTTACAAGTTCCTATCAGAACTCTGAGATAAGTTCTGCAAAACACAGGTATGTGTCCCATCTCAGCTCCAAGAAACAGCCAAGGCCTGGCTGATGAAAGCCGTATCACCAACCCAAGACCTGTCATTGCCAACCAAGATGCCTTGGATATCTTCTGCCATCTTCTTTCAGCACCCATAGATGCTCTGGAGGCCTCCACCCGGAAGCCATCCTCATTAGCTATCATGTTATCTCAGATTCGGATTCCATCATTAAACTTTACTTCTACTTTGATTTTCATAAAAAGTGTCTTCCCTATCACCTGACTAGTCACACAAGTCAACAAATATCCTCTTCTACAAGTCTCAAAAGGTGATTTAATAGTTGCTTAAGGAAGCAAACATGGTTGGCCTTATGTTATCCGGAAAGGACAAATGTAACTTGTTTCCTTTAAAAGAGAAGAAATAGCTGGGCCTGGTGGCACAGGCTTACTATTAGCTCCTCAGGAAGTTGAGGCAGGATTATCAACTGAAGATAACCAGATGTGGTAGTGTAAGCCTTTACTCCCAGCACTCTGGAGGTAGAGGCAGGTGGATCTCTGAGTTTGAGTCCACCCTGGTCTACAAAGGAAGTTCCAGGACGGTCAGTTGAGGCCAGTCTGTTCTACAAAGGGAGTTTCAGGACAGCTAGGGGTACACAGAGAAACCTTGCCTGCTCAATCAACCAACCAACCAACCAAGGTAGAGGCAGGAAGCTAACAACATCTGTAACTCCAATTCTGGCCTCTCTGGATTCTGCATATGGTGCAGACATACAAGCAGGCAAAAACACCCATATGTATAATTGTTTTTAAACTTTAAATAGTTAAAAGTTAGCTGGGGATATAACTCAGTGGTAAAGCACCAAGCTACCCTGCAAGAGGCCTAAAGTTAATCTCAAGTATACCAAAACAAACACAACAAAACCCCCATTTCTTTGAGACAAGATCAAAGAACGCCCAAGACTTTCTCTGGACCACACTTCCTGTATTCATTACTTTCCTGATATTGTGACAAAACACCTGAGAAAAGCAACTTAAAGCAGGCAGGCTTTATTTGGGGTCACAGTTCCAGGGCACAGTCCATCATGGTGAGGAAGTCATGGCAGGAGCATGAGGCAGCTGGTCATGTAGCATCTGGAGTCAGGAAGCAGGGGTGAACTTGGGTGCTTAGCTTGCTTTCTTCTTAGTATTCAGTCTAAAGCCCCAGTCCAGGGAATGGTGCTGTCCACCCTGATGGTGGGTCCTCCCACTTCTATAACCCAATCCAAAGATTCTCTCACAAAGATGTCTGTCTCCTAGGTGGTTCTACAATCTGTAGAGTTGACATTCCATATTAACTGTTATAAGAATTAAAGGCAAGAAACCTAGCAGGCTGGCATTTACTCTGAGCACAGGGGGAATAAATAAGAGGATGGTTAGGATGGCAGCTGCAGAGTCCAGCTGGGAGGGACTTGCCAGCAGGTCACCCGAGCCAGCCAGCAAGGGTCTTCCCATCCACTGATCCCTGAGAAACATTCCCTTTGACTTCAGGACAGCCACTTACTCTTTCTATTCAGACAGGGCGGCTAAGACCTGCACCAAGTTCACTGAGCTCAGAGCTAATCCGACCAACTGCAATCATCCTGGTTTCTGGCCTCCAGGAGGTAACTTTGGTTAATTTCTCTTCCTTCAGGATGAACTATTCTTCCTCTTTCCTCTCCCTATTTCCAGGAATTAACTGTTTTTGTTGCTAGTCTCTGGACCAAGGAATTCAATAGTTCTGGCTTTGAGACTAACCTATGTGCCAAATGCCAGTAGACGCTGTGATCAAATAAGGTAAGTTTTATACTTTTAACCAACACTCAAAAGGCAAATGTCTTCCTAGGACCACTGGGAGCTTCCTGGTTGTGGTCTGAGATCATGAAGCAGTGTAAGGTTCTTGAGCAGAGTTTGTGGCCTGCTCTTCACTGAATTCTCACAATAATCATTTTAGTGATGTGTGCCTAGCTAAGCAAGTTCCTGGTAGGAGCCTTCAGCAATTGAAGACAGCCTTTCTTTCCAAGAGCCTGGAGAAGCACTATGTCGGAAGGCACAGCCAGCAGTGATGGGATGAAAAACAGTCATCTAGATGTTGACTTGTTTGTGACATCATGGCAGTGGGGGGCAGGGTCAGAGTTTAGAGCACTGTGCATACATTTATTCTTGAGGATCTAGTTTATTGTATCTCAAGAAAGATGAAGTTCTGTCTTTCTGGGTGGCATACTATTTATCTGACTGGGTGATCCATTTCTCTGACTAGTTGGAGATCTTTCTAGCTCATTGGAAGTTTACATAAGGATCTATCTAGGCGTGTCCCTAGCTGGACCTCTGCATGTCAATCCAGGAAGGCATCTGTCTGAGGCTTTGTCAAATTAGGACCCCACCACTTCCCACTTACCATCTTCCACTTACCTCTTCTAGCCCCAGGCCTTGATTGCTAAAATCATTGGGACAAAGCCCTTATTTTTTTCCCGCCCTGAGAAACTTTTATTTTGATTCAGGCCCACAAGTCCCATTCACACATAACATGGTGTGCACAGCAGCATTGTGGCTGCAGAAGTCCGTAAGTGGCGCAGCACTCACACCCGTGTCCACTCTGCTGGAGGATCCCGAGGCCCTTTGGGCCTTCCGATGCGCAAGTTGAAGCCTGGGAGAAGAAGTGTGCCATACAGAAGATCAGGATTGAAAAGGTAACTTCCTCCAAACCCCGTAGGCTCACCTCCAGGACCGGTATATGAAGGAAGAGAACCTGAGTACAGAGCCCTAGCCGGAACTCCCAAACTCCCGGGCCTCTCCAAAGCGCATCCTAGGCTCTAATTGACTTACCCAGCCCAGCAGACTGCGCTCCATCTGTTACTTCTTCATAGGCATCCGGCCCGGGAGGGTTTGGATCCACAGGAACTGCGGGGCGGAAGAACCCCGACCGGTCAGCTCACACGCCTTCTCCAGTGCTAGGGACTACGAGCGCAGCTACAGCCTCCCCTTCCCGAGGTAGCGGAGGCGGAGCCATGGGCGTGGCCAAGTGCGGAGGTCTGTCTTTGGGGCCCGGCTTAGACAACCCAATCTTCCAACTGAGACCTGACCTCAGGCTCTTTTTGGGGCTTGAACCCTGACAATAAGAACCCAAGGGCGTGGCTTAACCCCTCAGCATCCCGGATGGGTCCCGACTCACCATGGCCCAGTGGCGTCGTTCCCCACGAGTCGGTCCCCTGTGCGTCCTCAGTGTGTGCCGTGGGTCGCTGGGCACGTGGAGTCACCTGGCTGTAGATCGTGGTCTCGGCGCTGCTGGGCGCCCGTGTCCCAGGGCCGGTGCTAGCTGGAGCACTACGTTTCTGCACCACGGCGTAAGTGTCAGCCATGGGAAGGGTCGGGGGCCCGGGCACCGAGATGCTCCTGCAGCGGGCAGCAAGCAGAGGAAGTGAAAGCGCTGAGCTCCGGGAGAAGGGGGGGAGGGCGCAAACTCAGCCCAGACAACAGGCTTCCTTCCTGCCTGCCCCAGAGCAGGGTAGGAGGGAAGGGGCGGGCCCCCGAGGGCTTAAGTGGGGGTTCCGTGTCCCTAGTATCCTTACAGCAGGAGGGCCAGGGCCAGGTGACAAGTGGGACTAGGGAGGAGCGGTGTAAAGCCAGACTTGGTCGTGTTGTGTGTCTGTAACCTGAGCACTCCTACAGTGAGATCGAGACAGAGACAGGTGAATCCCCAGGAGCTTAATATACAGTGAGACTGTCTCAAAACATGTGGAAGGTGAGGACCCATTACCAAAGTTGTCCTCTGACCTCCCAGCAGTGTGTGTGTACACACGTACACACAAAGAGATTCTAAAAACATAGTTGCCTAATTAATCACCTTCTGGAAGAGCGAGGGAAAGGCTAACACAGAATGTAGGGGTTGGTGTTCCAGGGGAAGAGTGAGCAGAGAGCAGATGGAGCCAGTACCTGCGAAACCCATCTGGTGGGTGGGATGTGGCAGGCAGGGCAGGGGAGGTCCTGAGAGACAAGGCACCCTTGCAGATTGAGGTACAGTTCTGCAGGGAAGCAGGCAGAGAGGATTGTGAGGCCATGCCCCTGATGCAGGCAGAGAGGACTGTGAGGCCATGCCCCTGATGCAGGTCACTGGGGGAGCTGAGATGAGTTTATGAGTGCCCCTGATGCAGGTCACTGGGGGAGCTGAGATGAGTTTATGAGGAGGCAGCCCAAGGAAAGAGTTCAGAGGAGGCAAAGGTGCCTTTCACAGTGAGTAGTCAGTTGCTGTTCCCAAGGAGTGTAAGTGTTGGTGGTTCACAGGAAAGGTGGAATTGGGGGCTCTGTACCTCCTTGAGGTTCTGGCAGTGGGGGCTGGTGTTCTTGAGAGTACTGGAGAATAGCCGGGCCACTGTGTGGTACAGGAACCTGTACTGCTCCTGTTGGTGTGAGTGGTCATTGAGAAGGGGAGATGGAGAAGATATGGAAGCCTCCCTGTGTCCTTGGGAAGGGGAAAACAGGGCAAGCACATACATACCTCTGTCTGCACTACAGCAGGCCGCTGTTTCCGCATCTCAAGGACCACTTCAAAGAGGCTGAAATTGGGTGGGATTGTCTGGGACAGAGAGGGGGAGTGTGAACAGGCCCAGGCAGGCAGGCGTGGGACACACTGCACACAGAGAGGGTGACATCATACCTGGGTCAGAAGCAACTGCCGTACATAATCAACAGCACACAGGACACCTGTTCGTCCACAGCCAGCACTGACAATCAAGAATGAGAGCAGACTCCATCAGGGCCTGCCAGCAATGCCCTTTCACCCATTTTCCCATTCTTTTCCTCCTTCCCTTCCCACAGGTCTTGCTGTGTTGCGCAGGCTGGCCTCTGATTTCAGCTTCCTAAGTGCTGGGATGTCAGGTCTGCCTAACTGTACAGATAGCACAACTCCTTCTGAGCTGAGCTGAGGGGGATCCCATGCAGTACTTAAGTTGCAGGATTCCTAGATTATAATTTTAAGTAAAACCTTTTGGTTTTTGTATGCACATTATTGTGTACCCATGGTGTGTTTGTGTGTGTGTATGAAAGAGTGTGTGGGGACCAGAGGTCAACATTATATTTGAGACAGGGTCTCCTACTAAACCAGGTGCTTACAAATTGGCTTGACTGGCTGGCTCAGCTCAGCCCCCATGGATCCAATTGTCTCTGCCCCTTACCCAGCACTGGGGTTATAGGGGCAAGCCACCTGTTCTGGCTTTTATTGGGTTCTAAAGATCTAAACTCAAGTGCAAGTACAGCAAGCACTTTGCCCACTGAGGTATTTCTTCAGCACAGGTAAACCTTTTTTCATTCACTTAGATTTGAGAACCCTACATGCTGACTCTCCAGTAGGCAGTCTATTCCAGCTAATGACTCCAGCTCATCATATCATGAACATATGGCCAGAAGTTTCTCAAAGGAGGCAACTGAAAAGGTAAGGTTGAGTCCAGGCCATAACATCTCTTCCTTGGCTTTCTGTCTCACTCTTTCCCTTCTGCCTCACCAGATCCTCATTAAAGCCTATTCCCTAAACCTGCAGTGGACACAGAGAGGTCCAGGTCCAACTCCTTGGAGGCGACGGGCCTCTTCCACCATGGTGAGAATATGATCAGGATTGCTTGGAACCCCGTGGTCTGGCCAAGATGTATACTGCAGCTGGTGCACAGAGCGGGATTCCTGAGACAAGGAAACAGAGAATAGAAACAAATACATTTATTGAGCACCTACTACAGCTCTAAGCATATTCTGTGTGAGTCCACCAGATAAGGCACAGTAGAAGACACTTGCATGGCATACTCAAGGCCATGGGCTCCACCCCCAGCACCACAAAGAAAACCAGATCCACTGCAGAATAACTCAGAGTGATGAGAACTGTTTACTATCATGAGTGTCCATTTTACAGAACAGGAAACAGCTTGTCCCATGCCCTTTCACCTTTTGGAGTTCCAGTACCTTCTGGAATGTAACCTGGAGGGTCCTGAGAATGATGTCCTCATTCAGTGGTGTTTCCTTTGCCTAAGTATGTGAGGAGAGGAAAGAGAACACTGGTTTGGTTTGGGTTTTGAGACAGGTCTTGCTGTAGACCCCAGGCTGGCCTCAAATCTGAGATCCTTCTACCTCAGCCTCCCATGTGCTAGAGTGACAGATGTGTACTACCATGCCTGATGGCAGCATTCTTCATTAAAAATCAAGGGCTAAAAACACTTTAAATACTCTTTGGCCTTCGGTGATGTTCTTGCATTCCTGGGATCATTGACTTACTGCTGAGGTGGTTGAGACAGGAGAGCTTGCTGGGCTTACAATTCAGACTCTATTGGACTATCTTAGTCATGTGTCCTATGATTCCCAATACTCAGTAGATTTATATATTTTTTTTGCTTCCTTGTACATTTTCATTACATTTTTTTACTTCAAAAGAAAAATTTTATTTCTCTCTCTCTTTTAAATTTATGTGCACTGGTGTTTTGCCTGCATGTCTGTGTGTGTGAGGCTGTGAGATCCCCTGGAACTGGAGTTACAGACAATTGTAAGCTGCCACATGGGTGCTAGGAAATGAACCCTGGGTCCTTTGGAAGCACAGCTAGTGCTCTTAACCACTAAGTCATCTTTCCAGCCCCAAAAGAATATTTTTAAATGGTTTCACAACCAATGATATTTCCTTTAGGTAAGTATTATGTTATTGTAAATATAGCCATATGTGTTTAATTCAAATAAATTTCTATACTGACAATATTTTAAATTTTCTTTTGGCCCAAACTTCTCCCAAAGCTTTCAAGGAAAATCTTGTCAGAAAGAGGAATGACTATACAAACCAAACTAATCCCTTTACAGTCAACATAAGAGAGTTCTATTTTTCTGAAATACAATGGTCTCATTGCATTTGTTAATGGCTAACTACCTGTATGAGGGGGGATTTCGTCCAGTTCTCTGAACACAGTAAAGAAATGAGAATTGCAGAAAGGTACATTTTGGTTACAGAACTAACTGTAGTCTTAGTCAAAAGTGCCAGGGAAGAATACTTGCCCAGCATGTATTGCAAATTTTCTACCATGTAAGGGAGCTGTGAGAAAATGGTTTAACCCTCTAGGTCCAGCCCAAGGCTTCTCACTCTGTATGTTTTCCTTGAGATCTCCCACACTACTAAAGGCCTGCAGAAGCCACCTCTGTTCCCTCTTCTGTCCCAGCTTACCAGAGTGATGCAGAAAGGCCCAGTCTGCAATCGCTCCTGCTCTTGGGCCCAGTAGCGTTCACACTTCTTCTGCAAAGTGAGGCAGGAAAGGCAACGAGTGAATGGGCAGGTCACTTTCAGAGTGACAAGACACCTTAAGTGTTACTTGTGGAAGAGCCAGCAGCTGCGGTTGTAATGGAAGCCAGCTGTAGAGTATGACATTAAATACTTATACATTCCATAGAAGCCAGGTTTTGATCATGCTGGGGGAAGACAGTCCAGGATGTCCTACTGTCTGGAGCATAACTAAGTACACAGACCACTACTTATAGACACATCCACTGCATGGCTGTGGTCACTGAGTGGACTACCAGTCTTGACGTGTCTCTAAACTGCAGGATCTAAGGGGCCTTGTGATTCCACCATGCTGAAGAAGCACAGACCATGCCTCAGAGATGGCAACAAATACTTTGCAGGGATGAGAGAGCTATGCAAACAGAATCCAGGGAAACAGAAAGAGCCAGATGATAAAATAGCCACCAGAGATTTAACTGCCTTCCTAGAAAAGTAAAGCACTTGAAACACTCTTTAACAAGCTAACCTTGAGCTATGTGACACCTAAAAATCCACCAGCCAGTGTCCTTGACAAACAAAAATGTGGTAAATAGTCAGAGGGTAGGAAAAGATCTACAAGGGACAGAGGAAATAGAGGCAAATACTTTAAAAATGGCAAATAACAGAGTCAAATAGAGACATGAACATAACAAAGAATGAAGTAAAATGCAAAAACAGCCCTTGATGGAATTCCAAAGTACTCACAATTCACTAATGGCAGGTTAAATGCCCAAAGAAAGAAAAGCAGTGAATATGAAGATACAGCATAGACACAAAACAAAAAGAGAAGGCTAGGATAAATGAGAGTCCGTCCTCTGTAGGACACACCAGGTGGTGCCTGGAGTCCAGAAAAGTCGAGATGCAGAGAACAGAAAAAAGTTTTAACTTATTATTTTATGTGTATGGGTGTTTTTCCAAATGGATGTCTGGGCACTAGGTGCATGCCCCATGCTTGAGGCCACAAGAGGGCAGACTCTCTTGGAACTGGAGTTACAAATAGTTGTGAGCCCCTATGTGAGTTCTGGGAATTGAACTTGGGTTCTCTAGAAGAACTGCCAATGCTCTTAGCCATCTCTCCAGCCCTGGAGAGAATAGAAATTATACTTTAAGATATAATATATAATATATATTATATAAGATATAATATATAATATAATAGCTGAAGCTTGGGAGGCAGAGGCAGGCAGATCTCCGTCAGTTCATGCAAGCAGAATGTACATAAAGTAAAAGTTAAAAAATTATTTTTAAAAACTGTCAATAATCTGTATGTAGTGAGGGGGCGGGAATATATAAGCAAACATACCATGATCCAACTGATTAATAATAATACTAGTAAAGAAAAAAATCTTCAAAGTAACACATGTGGAATGACAATTTCTTTCAGAAACTGCAAGTCAGAAGACAATTGTGTGACATACTAAAAATGCAAATAGGCAAATTCATTGCAAGCAAATCTATGAGAAGAAGCTCCTCATGTAAACAGAATGGGACACCAGATGGAAACATGAATCTACAGACATCAGTAAAGACAAAAACAGATATGTGGTTACATTAAAGAATTTCTCGTACTTTTGCCTCCTATAAAAAAGTAATCTAAGCCGGGCATTGGTGGCTCGTGCCTTTAATCCCAGCACTTGGGAGGCAGAGGCAGGTGGATCATTGTGAGTTCGAGGCCAGCCTGGTCTACAAAGCAAGTCCAGGACAGCCAGAGCTGTTATACAGAGAAACCCTGTCTCAAAAAACCAAAAAAAAAAAAAAAAGTAATCTAATGACATTTACTAAACAAGTAAAGCAGAATTAATACCAACCCTTCACACATCCTTGCAAAAAAAAAAAGAGAAAAAAAACTGAAGGGGCATGAACATGACCCAGCACACTGAGGCCAAGTATGGTCTTCTACCCAAACAAAGAATCACAAAGAAAGTAAACTACCCACCAGTGTCTCATGAACTTAAGAGCCCAAATTCTCAAGAAAATACTAGCCAAGCATTATACACCATGACCAAGTAGGATTAATCCTAGGGATGCAAGGTTTTTGACAATGAAACGCATCAGCGTCAGAGCAGGGGAGATGGATCTGTGGGCAATTTAGAGAGTGCTTGCTGTGCTAGTGTGGGTCCCTGAGTTTGGATCCCGGAGCCCGTGTAATACTGCACACAGGTGTGTGTGTTTATAATTCCAGCACACTTTCAAGAATCCCTAGAAGCTTGCAGGTCAATGGTGAAACAAGAGACCCTGTTTCTAAGAAGGTGGAGGGTAAAAACCCAAATACCAGAGGTTGTCCTGTGACCTCCACACTGCACGCGCACACAGAGAAAGAGAGAGAGAATTAAAAACATAACCCATTGTCAGATATATTACTAGACTACAAAGCAAAAACATAGGATCATATGAATAGATGGAAAGAGAAAAAAAACACTTGACAAACCAATGTAGCTTCAAGGTTTAAAAAAAAAAAGTGAAAAGAATTAGGAGTAGGAAGGAATTCCTCAACGAGGCCAAAAGCATTTACCAACTCCACAGAGGTGCCCAGTGGTGAAACATGGAAGCACAAGAGCAAGAAAGAAGCATGTCAGTTCCAACCTCACCCCAGCCTACAGCACCACAGGCAGCAGGCTAATATAGTCAGCAAGGTTGCTGGAACAGATCAATGCAGGAGTTATCAACTGTGAGTCATTATTCAGTAGAAGGTATTTGGTGTGTTGTAAATTAAAGCAAGCCTGTAACATCAAGATGTATACAATATATGATATAAATTTTCAAAGCTGTAGATCTGACTGACCTGGAACTCACTGTGTAGATCAGGCTAGCCTTAGACTCACTCACACATATCCACCTGCCTCTGCCTCTCAAGGGGCTAAAGTCATGCACGACCATGCAGGGCAAGTACTCTTTAGTTTGTTTGGTTTTTCAAAACAGGGCTTTTCTGTGTAGCCCTGGCTGTCTTAGAACTCGCTCTGTAGACCAGGCTGGCCTTAGACTCACAATCTGCCTGCCTCTGCCTCCCGAGGGCTAGAATTAAAAATGTGCATCATCATGCCCGGCCAAGTACAATTTTTCAACTAACCTCTACAAGCAAAGGCTGTAGAAACTGCTTCCAAAACTGCTCTTCCAATGGCATTTCACATGGTGTGCCTCATTATCCCAGCAGTGAGTTGTGGCAGAAATGATGAAATGTCACCCGAGTGAAGCTTGTTTAGGGACTTGGTTCCCTGGGATTTTACTGGGTATTTCTCAATAGCATATATATGTTAGGCATAATGGCCTATCCGAACAAAAAAGCCTCAGAGTTCATCCAAGAGCCAAGCTCACAGGAAGGCCTCTCTAAGCACCAGCGGTATGCTGGCCTTCTTTACCTTTCTGCACAAAGTACATAGCCAAAGCCATCTTCCAGCAAGGACGGACTTAGTGCTAGGGATATGGTCAGGCAGGAAAGTGTCAAGCTATCCCTCGCCTCACTGGTCAACCAGTCTAGCCAAATCAGGGAGCTCCAGATTCACTGAGAGACCATGTCTCAAAGTAAGATAGAAAGTAATTGGAGACTATATCTGAAGTCATCCTCTGGCCTCCACACACCCTTTACACATATGCATATGCACCACTCCCTGACATGCACATATACCACACAGCACACACATATAAACACACAGAGAAAGGATAAATGAGAGGACTCACTTCCTTACAGGGCTGTGAATTCAGGTCAGGAGTAGAGCACTTGCCTAGGAAGGAAAAGGCTCTGGGTTTTAATACCCAATACTGAAAAAGAAAATCACAAAATGTACTACTCTGGTACAATAACAACAGCTTTGTCATCCTAACACAGAGACAGACCTTTAGGTCAGTGGAACACACTTGAGAGCTCAGAAACAAACCCTTGCAATTACTTTTTCAATAAAGATGCCACGGGATTAAACGGAGAAGGCACAGTCTTCCACAGATGACACGGGAATGATTGAATACACAAAGGGACTTTGGATCCTTTTTCATTCTGTATTCAGAAAAACTAATTCAAAAGAATAAGAAAACTGCCAGGCAGTGGTGGTGTGTGCCTTAATCCTAGCACTTGGGAGGCAGAGACAGGCAGATCTCTGAGTTTGAGGCCAGCCCGGTCTACAGAGTGAGTCCAGGACAGCCAGGGCTACACAGAGAAAACCTGTCTCAAAAACAAAACAAACCTAAATGTAAGAGATAAAGCTATGAAACACTTAGAAAATACAGAAGTAGGTCTTTATTCTTCAGACAGTGCCTTCCTAGATGTAAAAGCAAAAATACTAGCAGAATGATATATTAGATCATAAAAATTTAAAGCATGCCTGTGCCTCAAGGGTCACTATTGAGAATGGAAATGACAATCCACAGGAACAGAGGGCTACTTGTCAATCATACGCTGCTAAGTACTTTCTTGTTTGTTTTTGAGACAGAGTTTCACTGTGTAGCCCTGGCTGTCCTGGAACATGCTCTGTAGACTAGGCTGGCCTCAAACTCAGAGAGATCTTCCTGCCTCTGCCTCCCAAGGGCTGGGATTAAAGGCATGGACCACTACGGCCCAGCTAAGTACTTTTATCCAGAACTGTTTCAACTCAGTAATAAAGACAATAACTCAGTTTCAAACTGGAACCTGAATAGATGTCTGTCCACAGAATACACACAAATTTACAAATAAACACATGAAAAAGAAAACATAAATGAGTAGTTTTCTCTCCTTTTTTTTTAAGATTTACTTTTTGCCAAGTGATGTCGCATATACCTTTAATCCCAGTACTTGGGAGGTAGAGGTATGCAGATCATTGAGTTCAAGCCAGGACAGCCAAGGCGACACAGAGAAATCTTGTCTCGAAAACAACAACAAGAAGAAGGATTTATTTTTATCATTTTAAGTTGGGGAGGTCACATGCATGTGAATGCAGGTGACTGGAGACGCCAAGGTTGTTTGGTCCCTGGAGCTGGAGTTTCAAATACTTGTGAGCCACTTGATGTTGGTGCTGGGAGCCAAATTTGGGTCCTCTGCCAGAGCAGAATATACTCTTAACCACCGAGCCGTCTCTCCATCCCCATGAGTGTTTTTCTTAATGAGTGGGAAGCAAATAACTATTGAGCTGGGGAGATGGATCATGGGTAAGAGCAGCTGCTGAACAAGAATGAGGGTCTGAGTTCGAGTACCCAGCACCCACATGAAAACACGGGTGTGCATCTGTAACCCTGGCACTGCAGTAGCAGACATGGGGATCGTCAGGGCCAGGTTGCCAGCCAGGTCCAGGCTAACTGAAAGACCCTGTGTCAAGGGAAAAAGGCAGAAAGTGGATAGAGCAGGACACTTGACATCCTCCTTTGGCTTAGCACGCACACGCACACACACACACACACACACACGCATGCACACGTGCACACACACATATGTAGAAACTGAAATCTCTTGCTGGTAGAAGCATTAACACACAGCCATTAAACAGCGATTCTACCACGGATTCATAGTCAAATAACTGAAAGGATAGACAGTGCTAGAAAAACAGCTCAACATCAAGAGTGCTCGCTGCACAATCATGAGCACTGCAGTTCAGATCCCAGCACCCATGTAACAAACCAAGCATCCTCTGAATGCTGTAGTCCCAGCTCAGAGGTGGGCAGAGACAGGAAGATCTCTAGGGCATGCTGGCTTCTAGCCTAGCTGAGAAAATTCAAGCACTGAGTTCAGGAAGACATTCTGCCTCAAAAGTAACAAGAGAGCCAGCAGAGTGTCACAAGCCTTTAAACCTAGCCAGGAGCAGGGGGGCAGGGACAGGTGGATCTCTGCTAGTTCAAGACCAACCCTGCCTACTTAGTGAGTTCCAGGCCAGGAAAGGTGACATGGTGATATGCATTCACACAAAGGAACACATCCATAACCACACATGTGCACACATAAACTGACACACAGACACATGTGCATACACTGACACACACAAATGAAAACAACAGCCAGAATCAAACAGATAACTTTACCAGTATGTGCAAACAGCATTATCCACAGTGATCTAAAAGGTAGAAGCGGTCCAAATGTCTATCAACAGTTGAAGGGGTAAAGGAAACATGACACAAAGCTGTAGGGGCTGATAGGTTAATATAAGTTAGATTTAGTGAATACCTAAGTTTCTGATACAGTCTCTTAATTCGGGGCATGAAGATCAACTGCTGTGAGCAATTAGCTTATCAGCTTATGGATGAAGTCAGGTGAAATGAGGGGAGTCTCTTTGGACTGAAAAACAAGGTTGAAGCCAGGTGAAAGAAGGAAAGACTTTATGACCTGGCATTGCTTTCAACTGCTAAGTGGGCAGAGCCCAAATTAAGCTGAAGCAGGTGGAACAAGGAGTGATCCTATTTAAGGACAAGTGGATGACGCCAGAGAGGCGCGTGCGTGCTAAGGGCCCCCGATATGAGAGAGCTCCGAGAGTCCTGCTGGAGAAAGTTCTGGTAGACCAATGGCCAGATCTCCCTGAGGCAGAAGGAAGCTGGTGAGCAGAGAAAGCCTCGGCAAGACAGCAAAAGGCCAAGGACTAAACCCTGTGGCTCAGCTTTTGCCTAGAGGGGTTTGACCTGTCCGAACAGTGGCCTGAACGGAACTGTGGCCAGCTTTAAAGACTGAGGCAGAACGGCAGAGTTGCTGATACGAAGGAAGTAAGGTGGCCTACAGACGCTGAGGTCTCCCAGAGAGAAGAAAGCCTCAAGCCTTATTTAAAGTGAGACTTCGATAGCCAATTTACCCTGACAAACCTGCGTCTGAGCTATTCCAGAAAAAGGACTGCTAAGTGCGTTAAAGAGTCTACCCCCGAGACTGGTTTCCTGACGACTGAGGACCTGCCCCAGAGACTGTATCATTCTAAAAGGGTATGAAAGTAGTTGTTATGATTATCAATAGGTTTAGTGGATAGGTTAAAGGGGTTGTAGGAATTTATAGGATTAATAGTTAAGAAATTGTTGGTGTTTGTTGTAAGTGAATTTAGTAAATAAGAGTTAAATAAATAATAATTTAAAAGTTCGGTTTCACAAAGCAAAGGCATATTCAGTTTTAAAATGAATGAAACTCTGATACATTTGACAACATGGTCAAACCTTGAAAACATCAAGGGAAGGAAACCAGAAACAGAAGGACACATATTTTATAATCCCTTTTGTAAGATGCACCTAGAACAGCCAATTCAATGGAGACAGAAGACAGGTGGCCAGGACCAGAGGAAAAGGGGAAGTTGATGCTTTCTATTTTTGTGCACGTGTGTGCCTGTTTTTTTTTTTTTTTTTTTTTTTCTAGACAGGGTTTCTCTGTGTAACAACAGCCCTGGCTGTCCTGAACTTGCTTTGTAGACCAGGCTGTCCTCGGACTCACAGATATCTGCCTGCCTCTGCCTCCCGAGTGCTGGGATTAAAGGCGTGCGCCACTACGCCCCGCTTTGCCGGTTGTGGTGGCTCACGCCAGTAGGATTTGCTGAAGGAGGCAGAGGCAGGAGGATCACGAGTGTCTGTTTGAACAAAAGTTAAATGTGCTTCGGTGCCCAAGGAGGCCAGAGAGGGCATCAGATCCCTTTGAGGCTGGAGTTACAGGCAGTTGTAAGTTGCTTGATGTGGGTACCAGGACCTGAGTTCAGGTCCTCTATAAGAGCAACAAGTGCTCTTAACCTCCAAACATCTTTCAGCCCCTTAAAAGGCAATTTTTATGTTTACATATATTTTACCAGAAGTCTTAAAAGACCCAATTAGACACTCCTTCATATTCCCAACAATGGCTCTAATGAGCGAGAGAAGCAGGGAGCAGGCAAGATGGCTCATCAGGTAAAGGTATTTGTTGCCAAGACAATCTCAGGGACCCACGTGGTTGAAAAAGAGAACCAGGGGCTGGAGAAATGGCTCAGTGGTTAAGAGCACTGGTTGCTCTTACAAAGAACCTGGGTTCAAATCCCAGCACCCACATGGCAGTTCACAGCTGTCTGTAATTGCTGGAAGTGGTGGTGCAGGCCTTTAATCCCAGCACTCAGGAGGCAGAAGCAGGCAGATCTCTGTGAGTTCGAGGCCAGTCTGGTCTACAAAGTGAGTCCAGGACAGCCAGAGATACACAGAGAAACCCTATCTGAAGGAAGGAAGGAAGGATGAATGGAAGGAAGGAAGGAGGGAAGGAGGGAAGGAGGGAAGGAGGGAAGGAGGGAAGGAGGGAAGGAAGGAAGGAAGGAAGGAAGGAAGGAAGGAAGGAAGGAAGGAAGGACCAATTCCCAAAGTTGCCTCTAACGTCCACTCTCATTCATGGTATGCATGCACATGCCATTACACACAACAAGTAAAATGTTTTAAAATGAGAAAGAATAACAAATGTTGGTGAGGATGTAAGGACACTGGAGTTGTCACGGATTATGCATGGGAATGTAACCTGATGCAGCTATATGGAAAATAGTGTGTCACTTCCTTAAAAACAGTTAAAAATAGAGTTCCTCTGTGACCCAGCAATTCCACCCAATAGATACTCGAGAAATGACTGTTCATGTCCACACAAAGACTTGCATATGAATGTTCACAGCAGTGCAGATTCATGGAAAGAGCCAGCGTCTACAAACTGCTTAGAGGAGACATGAAATGTAGATTCAGTCAATGGTGCACTACTCAGCAATGGAAAAGAGTGAGCCATTGATGTGCTACCGTATTCAAGAACTGAAAACAGAAAGAGAAAGACACATGCTGCACAATTCCATTTTATGTGAAACATGCAGAGTAGGCAAGTAGGCTGTGATCAAAAGTGACTAGGGGTTGCCTGTGACTCTAAACACAGGGGATGAAGATGGATGTTGATGGTCTCTCTAAATTGCGCAGGCTGGCTTCAAAGGTTTGATCCTCTCACTTTGACCTCCCAAGACCCGGAAGTATAGGAAAGAGCTCCCTCCCAAGCCTGGCTAAACAGGTGAATGCATCCCAGTAAAAAGGCATTTAAAGGCGAAAATAATAGTTTGTGGAATGTAACCATGCTATTGTGATGTGTATTTCACGTTTAGAATTATCCAGTGTGTTGAGGTAGATTAGAACTACGAAGGAAAATGGAAAAACTCAGGAAGGAGTTACAGGTGGGCATGCTAGGGAGTATAAATCCATATGAAGGTCAGGTAAGAGAATGAGCAATGGGAAAGTGTAAGGCAGAAGACACCATGACACAGACTCTGAAGCAGGACCCTCTTTGGCTCTTCTGAGAAATAGCCAAGACCAGTGTAGGGAGAAGGGCCTGTGAAAAGCAGGGATGGGAATAGAAGACCAGAGTGCAAACTGTTCAGTTCAGGTCCTTGGCCAGAAAGTCCAGGCTGCCAATACCATGGTCAAAAGGAGAAAGATCAATGCAAAATTAGCACTAGTGGCTTTTGCAGAACTGCAATGGAGTCAGTCGAGGACTGGGCCCGGGTCCAAGGACATGGAGACTCCATGCCTTCCCTTCTCCTTGCACAAGCCTTCCTTGAATTCCAGGAGGCTGAGGATACATACCCGTCCATTTTCTGTCTCTTGACAGGCCATCAGGATCACCTAGACAAGAGGGGCAAGAAAGAGGGAGGCCACTGAGTAAGGAGAAACCAGAAGGAGGGGGACTCAGAACCATGCCCCTTTCTGTGCCCCTCAAAGCTGACCTTGACCCCAAACTCCCAAACCAGGCGCCAGAAGTCCAACAGAGTGTGAGCCAGGGGTCCTTGCGTCGCAATGTAGGCCTGGCTTCCATCTGTGCCCTGGGAAAGGTCCATTCATTAACAAGATTCTGAAGCCCACCTTCCCCTCGCCCACACCACCTCTTCCCTGTTCACTAGCCTGACCCGGATGAAGTTGGCATTGATGTAATCTCCGTGTCCCTCCTCTTGGAGCAGGGAAAGGATAACCCGCGTCTCATCATCTGTCAGTGGGGGAGACATGTGGAGGGGTAGGGGTCAAGTCTCTGACAGCCTCCTAGGCAAAAGCAGGCAGAGTGACAGCACACTAATGGGGTTCTGCCTCTCATGGCTTCAGGGAGGTAGAGTGCTGTGGGGAGTGCTGAGGGTTGGCTTTGAGTGGGTGCTGTCACCTGGCAGGCACTGTCAGCCAGCATTTGTGCAAGTGGCACTGACTCTCTGAGGACACCCACTGACTTACATGGCACCACGTCTTTGTAGCGGTTCTTCCTTGTGTTCCCATGCCGACTGCCGGCCTTAGTGGAGCACACACCTTCAGTCGTCCAGGCCACCGAGCGGGCCTTAATGTCCTGGTGGAAAGCACCATGAGTGGAGAGAGCAGAGGAAAGAGAGAGGAAGAAAGAAGTCAGGTCAGAGTGTCTGCACTGAAACATCCAAAGAGCCCATGGAAATAGAGTAGGAAACACTAGTGCAGACTCATCAGCATAAGGATCTGTGTAGCAATGTCCAGCAACAGTAAGTGAAAGCCGGGCTCAGTTCCTAAGTGGGAACTATCCACTGTCCCCGCTGTACAGACGAAAACTGATGTAGGTAGTGGTTGAGCAACTTGGCAGAGGTCCCACAAGGAGGTACCCCAACAAAGGTTGAACCCAGACCTCTCAGATCTGCGCACTCAGTCCATATTATACTGTACTATAAATAATGATAACAAAATATGACTTACTTGGACCCAGAAGATCGTTCAGTGGGCATAAGCACTTGTGCAGGCTTGAAGATTCTGTACGCAGCCCCACATCCCACACCATAAGGAGCAAGAAGCAACACCCGAAAGTTGTCCTCTGACCTCTACATAGGTGCCGTGCTATGCACGAGACCCCCACCCCCAAACAAATGACACTGGGGCCAGGGAGATTGCGCAGTGGTTAGAGCTGCTTTGCTGCCAAGCCTGATAATTTGACTTTGACCACCAGGATCCAGAAGGTATCCAGAAGGATAGAAGTACCTCTCAGGGTTGTCCACAAGTTCCCCCAAAATGTGTGTGGGGGAACATAATTAAAAAACATGTACCTTTTAGCCGGGCGGTGGTGGCACACGCCTTTAATCCCAGAACTTGGGAGGCAGAGGCAGGTGGATCTCTGTGAGTTCAAGGCCAGCCTGGTCTACAAAGCAAGTCCAGGACAGCCAGAGCTGTTATACATAGAAACCCTGTCTCGAAAAACCAAAAAACAAAACATGTACCTTTTAAAAACAAACAAATAAAATGAAGTTCAAAGTCATCCTTGGCTACATATTGAGTTCAAGACCTGCCTGAGTTACATGAGACCCTGTCTCAAAAATATTAAAGTAGGGGTTGGAAAAATGGCTACGTGGTTAGGAGTGCTTTCTGCTCCTGCAGAGGACCCAAGTTCAATTCCCAGCACCAGCACTGGCCAACTCACAACTACCTATACTACCAGCTTGAGGGAGCCAACATTCTCTTCTCCACAAGTGCCTGCACACACACACACACACACACACACACACCATTAATAACTAAAAATAAATACTTCATACAAGATACAACATGACAATATGCCATATACATGAGTTCTAATATATAACATGTAAGAAGATTCTATAGGTATTTTGATACATCTTTATAATTAGTGAAGAGTACTACTCCTATTATCAGGTGTTCATAATTGCAAAATAAGCAATGCCCATCAAGGTACCATTGTGTTTGGACCACCATTCCAAAGTGCTTTACTTATGTGGACGAGGTTATTGTGGCCCACAGAGACGCCTTCCTACAGCAGGTGTCACTGTTGGTATTTCAATCATGGAGGTAGAAAAGCCAAAGCCCTGAGCTGATTGAGTGCAAGATTCTGCATGGAACCCTAACTCTGCTGTCTTCATCAACCTCAAAGACACACTATATGCATGCTTATGGACATTTCCTTGATAACAAATTTTATATTCTATACTTACAGATTTCTTATGTTATAGTATCTTACATGTGCAAATTATTTAGATTCACATTTAATTTACATATGTTTGTTGTATATTTACTTATGTTTACTTATGAACTTAAGACATTTGGTTCTCTCTCTTTTTTTTTTGTTTTCAATACATGGTTTCTCTGTGTAGCCCTGGCTGTCCAGGAACTTACTCTGTAGATCAGGCTGGCCTCGAACTCAGAGATCCACCTGCCTGTGCCTCCCGAGTGCTGAAATTAAAGGTGTGCACTGCCACCGCCAAACAATAAATTTTGTTCTTATTAATGTTTGTTGTTATGTATTGTGATTGGGTTTTTTTTGTTGTTGTTGTTTTGGTTGGTTGGTTAGTTGTTTTTTGTTTGTTTTTGAGACAGGGTCTTTCTACATAGCCCTGGCTGTCCTGGAACTCTCTATGTAAACCAGATTGACCTAGAACTCACAGAGATCTGCCTGCTCCTGCCTCCTGAGTGCTGGGACTAAAGACCTGCACCACCAGTGTTGTACTGTTATTCAGTTACATAGTGGTCTTTGTGTTAACTATCTTTTTCATTTTTTGAGACAATCTCACTCTCTATTCCAGAGTGGTCTCAAATTATGTAACTCAGGCTGGCCTTGAAAGAATGGTGATCCTATTTTAGGTTACCAACTTCTGGAATTACAGAATTACAATTACATGTACCACCATGCCAGACTGTAATGGTCATTAAATGTCACGTTTATTTTTACATATTTATAATATATATCTAAGTTTGATATAGCGTACTTATGTATTTGAATCATGTCACTATATTTAAAATACTCCATTACCTGTTGTATATGCCATGGATACTTAGTGGTATTCCCTCTCACAAGCTTGATTGGTACTTCCTGATGGTTAGAATTTTTGTAAGCCATGTTAAAGGCTTACCTATCCAGTGAAGTACCTAATACATGCTAGGAGCTTCTACTCAAACTTCCTAATTTTCAAACCAACTTGGGTTTTAACATTCACAATTCAAAACAGGTGAAATGGAGGTCAGACCTCCCAGGGCCACAGTTCTGAAAGACCCTGGGCAAAGACTTTCCGAAACACGAAACTTCGGAGCTCAAAGGCTAGGCGACAAAATTTCCTTATTCCTCTTTCTGCTGCCCCAAAGCCACTTCCTCCCAGGGATTGCAAGGTGACCCAGGAGTGGCCAGGGTTGCGGACTGGAATCCAGCGCAGGTGTGCTGCCTCCCTCCCCAGCGGAAGCCACCGCCCTGCTAGGGAGAAGGGTTTTTTTTCTGGAGCGCGACACGGACACCTGGGCTCCTCCCAGACAGCGGTAGACTTTACCCTCTTGGTACCTGAGGGTAGGGTACGAAAGGCTGAGGGAGTGTGAGAGCTTGGTAGAAGTGCTGGAAGGGGAAACCAGAGAGACGGAGACGGAGAGAAAAAGAGAGCATTCACATTGCACAGGTGGACAGGTGTGAACCTCCTGGCTGAGAAGCTTGATCGCTGGAGTGTCACTCACGCTGAACTCACGGGCGAGGACCGCCCCCTCCCGGCGGTCCGGGGACTCCAGCTGCTCCAGGTCCGAGTAGCGACTCATACCGCGACACGCTCCCGATATCTCCGCAAGAAGCGCTCCGGCACTGAGAGTTTAGACGCTGCGGGGCGGGGCCTCATTCCAGGAAGCCAATGAAAGTTTGCAATGGCGGGCCGACCGCGCCCTTCGACCAATGGCAATAGTAGCTCACTCCGCTCAGCCCCGCCCACATGCGCGCATGCGACCCGGTGGTCCTTGGGGCTGCAGGTCTCGCTACTCCTCGCAGGCGCCTCCGGTGCTTCGGCTGCGGTGCAGCTAGTTGAGTCCTCACCGAACGCTCGGACCCGCTTGAGCCGGTCCCACGTGCCTCTCCCGGTAGATGGCCGTGTTCTCAATCTCGCAGGCCAGGTTCCCAAGGTTGCTCTGGAGTCCAAATGAGTAGCAAGGCCACCCAGCCTGAAGCACGCGGACGTCCACAGCTGCGCGAGGGCGGAATATGGGGGAGGTCGAGGAAAGGCAGATTTCGAAAAAACAAACAAACAAAAAACAAGAAACCCACTGTCCTGCCATTGTGCTTTGAGAAAAGTCCCATTCCTGCGGGGGGGGGTGTTTTTCACTTTCTGGAACCTGTTGGAAAAGGAGGGACACCAGAATCCAGCCCTAACTTGAAGATCTTAAACCACACTGAAAAAGTTCCTGGAAAAACGGGTCTCAACACCTGAAAAGGGCCCCACACGCACACCCACGCCCCTTTCAGGAGTTTGAAGAACAACCGCTGCTTAAGCTCCGGGCGTCCTGGAGATGGGGCCACGCTAAGGTTGTAGCTGAATTGGTCTAGTGCCTACCTTGCATTTAGGAAGCCCTGGGTTTCATTTCCAGCATCCGATAAGTATCAGCATTCAGAAGGTGGAGGCAAGAGAATCAGAAATTCAAGGTCACCCTCACATTGTGAATTCAAAGTTAGCTTGTAATACATGAAACACTGTCTCAAAAAAAAAAAAAAAGTGGTTTCTGTTTTTAATGATGGGATTGTTCAGCCACCATGCATGACCTGAATTTGATAACTAGGACGCACGTGGTGGAAGGAGAAAATTGACAACTACACAGGCTCTGTGGTGGGAGTGCATCCCCCTACACACAAAATAAAAACGGGGGGGCTTTCCAAAACACAGGCTTCAGCAGATAGGTTAGCACCACCCACGGGGAACCAAAGAATTTCAAGGGTTGCCAGCCCTCTATTGAGGGAGGGCCCCGAGGAAATCAGTTTGGGGTTGTGTGGAGGGGTAGGGCTGAGGATTGGAAGCGCTTTAAGTCACTGAAAGAGCAGTGGGGTCATTGGTAACAGGCTGTCTACTCAGCGGTCATCAGTGTTTAAACGAAGGAATGGATAGTGTCTTTACCAGCCAGACAAGAACTGGCTTGGGCTTTATCATTTGATCTCTGTCCTATTTACAACACTTTGCCATGGCAGCACAAAAACAGCCAGATAGTATGAGACTAGGGACTGTATCCAAAAAGATTTTCACTGAAAAGGGGAAGTGGCAGTAAGATGGCTCCACATGTAGAGGCCTTGCTGCCAACTAAATATGAGTTCCATCCCTGGGACACACATGGTGGGAGGAGAAAACCACTTCCACAAGTTGTCCTCTGGCCTCCACATACATAGCTTTGTGCATAAAGATGTAAATAAATGTAATTATAAAAATATTTTAGGGGAATGGAGTTAAGAACACTGGCTGCTCTCTCAGAGAACTGAGGTTTGATTTCCAGCACCCACATCACGGCTCACAACCATCAGAAACTCCAGTTCTGGGAAAATCAATGCCCTCTTCTGGCTCCCATAAGCACCATGCATGTACATGCTGCAGATAGGCAGGTAAAATATCCATATACATCAAAATTTAAAAAAAAATTGTTTTTTGAGACAAGGTTTCTTTATGTACCCCTGGCTGTCATGGAACTAACTCTGTATATCAGGTTGACATCAAACTCAAAGAGATCTACCTGCCTCTGCCTTCCAAGTGCTGGGACTAAAGGCGTGCAGCACCACTGCCCAGTCAAATAAATTTTTAAAAAATTTTAGAAACTGCATTGGCACCAATCATTGAATTTTGTTACAATTTTTAAAACCTGTGCTTTGCAGACTCTAGTTTGCTGGACCTAGCTTAAATATTGAGAAAAGAGAGTAATATCAAACTGGTTAAAATATTGAGGGTAATTGTTGACTGGGTTCTGTGCCACCTTCTCCAAGGCTCAGGAAACACTGCAGAGGGTGGGGACAGGGGCAGAAAGAATATAAGAGCCAGAGGGTAAGGAGTGCCATGAAACACATGTCTGGATATGACATAGCAGTTGCACCCATGAACTCATAACACTGGGCCCATCAAGGCTCCACTGTGAATGACAGGGGCACAGGAGGCCTCATCCCTCCCTGAAGACCTACAGGAAGTTAACAGTTATGGAAGGGAGTCCTATTCCTCAGGGGTGCACCCACTGGTAAGTTTCCCTCCCCAAATAAATGACCCCTCCTACCCATGCCTATTCAGGCAATCCCAAAATTAAATGCAGTGGGGCATACACACCAAAGACATGGGGGGGGGGGCAGGCACGGTGGCTCATGTCTTTAATCCCAGCCAACAGTGGCAGGTGGATCTCTGAGTTGGAGGCCAGCCTGGTTTACAAAGCAAGGCCAGGATAGCCAAGAGAAACCCTGTCTCGGGGAAAAAAAAAGTATGCAGGAAGAGGATGAGAATATGATCAAAATATATATATATATATATTTATGTGTGTGTATATATAATAAATTGTTTTAAGCTTTTAAAACTAGGGCTCTATTCACTGTGAGTTATTGGGGAGTCACTGTTCACACTGTGTGTTCTAAGGGAGTCAGCAGGAATGACTGAGGGTGGACAGTAATCGCTGAGTTCATCGGAGGTCAGTGAATGTCACTAACAGCAGATGGTGTCATCTGGAGCAGGGTGAAGGGCAATGGAGTAATGAGGGACCACAGGGACTTGAAGTATTGGTTTCCAAGGAAGCAGAAGTTGGCCAGGAGTAAATGCCAGGGGGATTGGTGATATCTGGTGCATGGGCATGGGTTCCTGGCAACTCAGGGAGGCAGTACACAGGTCTGTGAACTTGGTGAAAACAGGGAGTCACAGAAGCCAAGTCTTTGAGGTGACTACTGGCAGTCGTTCTAAGCCAGGAGCCTCCAGAGCAAACGGAGACATGTCACTAAGGGCCATGAAAGGCCTCTATGGAGCAGCAGTAGTTATCATTGGTGGGCAGTGGTCATTGGAGACTGGTGGTACCCAGAAGCAGTGGCAGCAATGAGAGGTCAGTGGGTCAGCTATAGTAATAAGCAGGGGGCAGGAAAGCTGACCAGTGCCTGAGGAACCTCTGCTTTGGTAGTTGGAGATCTTGTCTAAGCATGGGATGAAAAACCAATGGGATGGAGACCCAATGAAGTCTATTTCTCCAGAAGGTAGTATCCTACTAAGAGTATTGTTCTTATAGGCTCATTTGGCTAATAAGTCAGTCTGTCCATCTGAAGGCTGACTGGGAAGGTGAGGTGGGTCTCCATTGGGGTAACTTACTTGGTGGAGATGCTTTGTCTTCTGTTGGCTCGGATTAGCCTTAGTCAGCAAGGAAGGGGGTGGCTATATTTCTCTGGGACCACCGATCTGTCTAGATGTCTATCTTCTCATCTGTCCAAAAACGTGTCCAATGGTCTGGCTGTTCAGATGGGATTCTGTCTGTCCATCTGTGATAGCTAATTTGGTTGTCAACTTGACACACCTGAGAAGAGGGAACCTCAGTTGAGGAACTGCTTCCGTCCCATCAGATTGCCCTGTGGGCATCAATGTGGGTGTATATATTTTAATTGCTAATTGACATGGGGGGCACAGCCCATTGTGGGTGGTGGTACCCCAGGTGGGTGGGCTATATAAGAAAGCTTGCTGTGCACAAGCAGGAGGAAGTGAGCCAGTAATGCAGCATTCCTCAGAGGGCTCTGCTTCCATTCCTGCCTCCAGGTTCTGACTTGAATTCCTTAGGTGGCTTCTCTCAGATATGATTTCCACTGCTGTGATCATCATGACCAAAAGCAACTTGGGAAGGAAGGGGTTCATTTCACTTACACTTCCGAATCACAGTCCATCATCAAAGAAAGTCACAGCAGGGACTCGAGGCAGGAACTGGGCCAGAGTGCATGCTACACACTGGCTTGATCCTGATGGTTTGCTCAGCCTTTCTTACCAGCCCAGGGCAGTACTGTCCAAAGTGAACATGAGTCCTCCCACATCAATCATCTGAAAATAAACTAGACCAGAAATCGGAAGAAGTGGGTTTTTGCTGGGATGAACCTGACAATGTTGATGTGGAGGAGACTGTGGAGGATTTTGGATCTTTGGACTAGAAAAGCCATTGAGTGTTAATGAACTGTTCTGTAGGACCTCGGGAGATAAGATGGTGGAGACTAGTATCAGAGGGAAGTTTGAGAGTCTTTCTCAGTTCCATTTGTGTGGTGTATTTGAATCAAGAATCTGGAAGTGAAAATGACTTTATTCTATTGGGACAATGAATGCTCAAAAAGCAATTACTAAGAGGTCAGTATCATTGAGGTGAAATCTTCTGGAAATTATTTCCTCTGGGTGAGCATACAGAAGCTGTGGTCTGGCCTGGAGGCAAGGCTGCATCTCAGGCTGGCAGCTGAATCTGGCAATGTGTAAAAGGCTCCCATATGGAACTGGCTCTGTGGGCCTGAAGGGTTCATGAAGAGCGGCTGAGACTTGGCACTGGGTGGCACGGTGGCAGTCTCTGCAGAGAGGCCACTGGTAAAGGTGAAATCTCAGTTTCAGTGGGAACACCAGGAGTGAAGGGCTCACGGAGAGAAGCTGATACTTGGCACCATGTGACAGGGTTAGAGTCCATGAGGAGGCGAGAGGCCACTAATGAAGGTACAGCCTTCTTAGTCACAGTGGAGACCCTACCATACTGGAAACTCTGGGGCATTGGCCAAGGACTGCAACAGCAACAAACAGCAGCAAACAGAGAAAGGAAGACTGGGCCCACCCAGTGACACACCACACCTAAAAAAGCCACATCTCCTAACACTTCCTAAGCAATCCAACTAGAAATCAAACATTTAAATGTGAGCCTATGGGAGTCATTCTCATTCAAACCACACCACAGGCTGCCCATCCTTTGGAGTTCAGAAGATTGTTAATGAGTACAAACTTTGAGATGCAAAATTTGAGCAACAGTGGTGGACTTGGGGTTTGCTTTGATCTGATTGATTGTAATGTTCTCTAGTTCTTTCCTTATGGAAATAAGAAAGTACGAGACGTATACTTTCCACTATAATTTGATTGTAACTTGTAAGCCCAAAAAGCTTTTTCCTCCTCAAATTGCTTTTGGTCATGGTGCTTGTCACAGCAGCCGAAAACAAACAGGAGCAGAAATCTAGGTTTGTCTAAGTAAAACCAATCTGGTTGGCTGCTGGCAGAAGGGGACGAGATTTGACTATATCTGAGGGATTATACAGATAACGCTCAGAGTCCTTGCTCCTCAGGCCACTCAAGAGCTGAGGACTAAATGCCGATGAGTGATGTGAGGAGCCCAGCCTGAACTGTTGTTGCCAAGAGGGGAAAAGAAACTACAGTGGAAGACCTAGGAGACAATGCTTTATCCCAGGAAGCTTCTTTGAGGTTAACAGCCCCTTATATCCAATTATTCTGTAGCTTCCCTTTTCACTAGACCCCCCCCCAAAAAAAAAAAAACCTAACAAAGGGAATGGAGATGCCAGAAGGCCAGAGACACCCCCCCCCCCCCCGCCACACACACACACACACACACACACACACACACACACACACACACACTCTTCACTGCCTCACTGCTAAGATCACTCAGGCTTTGAGACCTGTCCCCCTGGCCATCTACAAGCTTGCATCTGGCAAACAGAATACACATCCCTCTTCATCTGCAAGCAGGAGTTTGAGTCTAGCAGTATCCACAGTTCAGTGACTCTTGCAGATCCCTTTTCAGACTCCCCAGTCTCCTCAGAGATTTCAGTGTTCCGAATCAATGATTCAGACAAAACTGGCATCTGGAGACTACAGGTACACAACATAAGGACATAGGAGCAAGCCACTGTACACTTCATCAATCTCTGGAGGCTGCACAGTGAGAGTCCGACTGTCATCGTGACAGGATCTGGAATTACCTAGCAGACAAGCCTTCAGACACACCTGTGAGAGATTATTTGGCCTCTAGACCAGCTGTTCTCAACATAAGTCGCAACCCTTGGCAAATATCTATCCCCACAACTATTTACAACTCACAACAATAGCAAATTACAGTTATGAAGTAGCAACAAATTAATTGTATGGTTGGGGGGGTCACAACAAGAGGATCTCATCTCATGATTCTACTTATGTGAAGCAAACAGGCAGGCCTGTAAAGACCAAAATTAGATCAGTGTTTGCAAGTGACTCGGGTAATGGTTACAGCTGGAAGGAACTGAAGAGTCACGGCTCAGGGTGTACCCATTCTGGCAATGAGATGTTTTACACAGAGGTCCTCCGCATCCCTCCCTTCTCCTATCAGACTACTGAAGGGCAATCTCCAAAAACTGGAATTTCCTCAGGAGTCCCCAGTGAAGAGAAGAAAAAGGCTGAAGCTTGGTGCCACAGAGGGAACAAGTCTCCCAGGGAGAGATTTCACTCAGTCCTAACAACTTGCAGGAGATTGGAGCCTACAGTGAGTGACAAATGGCAGCACACCAGGACTGCCTTCTTATGCACACCTCTGGTTTCTATCTAAACCTCCATGTGAGGACCCAAAGGCGGACCTGGGGTGGAGGGAGGGTCACTGGACCTCTTTGTTGCTTTCCCCGATGTAGCCACTGACTTTCCTCCCTGTCTCTCACTATAACCTGTGTATACGACAGGCCAACTGAAGATGTGGTACAACAGGTTGTTAGGGCTGCCAGAGCCCAGCTCTGATCCTAACAGTGAGTGTGAGGTCTCTTAAGAAGATAAAAGCGAGCTAAATTGGACTGCAGTGATGGATGCACAGCTCCATGAATACCACTTTGAACCTCACTGAGGCTCCAGCTCACTGAGTTGGATAGCATGCTCTCTGCAGCTACAGCCCTTCATCTCAGTGCCAGCTCTGCTTCCCCAGCAGTGGTCAGAGCACCTGCACACAGCACCCCCTAGGTCGTGGAGTCATAGAACACAGTCTGACCCGTGTCTCCACCCTGCTTGTTTCTCTCCACTGCTCTTCCTTATTCGTGACACCAAGGTCAACCTAGCACACTACTTTAGTCTTTGCATTTTTTTCTTTTCCCGTTTTGTATCTTTATTTTTTTCTCCCCCCCCCCCAAAAAAAAAAACACAGGCTGCCCTGGGTGACAGAGTCTGGGTGACTTAATGTCCTGAGAGATGAGACTGGTGTCCATTATTTGAGTACATGTCTTTGCGATTTCTTTTCAGCTTACTCTTAACCCAAACTCCCACATCTCACCCCCCAACTTCTTTGTTTCAACCATTCCTTCCTTCTTCTACATATGGACTCTCCTCTAACTACTTTACAGTGACGGAATAGTAATTGCCAACCTCACTGTGGTCCCCCACATACAATGCTATTGGTGGCCCTTCACTCCCCCATCAAGCTGCTACTTAAAGAATGCCTGTTTCCTAGTCAACTGACACTCCATTCTCATGGTGGGTTTACTGCTGCGGAGGTTAGAGAAAGAGCCTACTGCCCTGAACAACAGTCTAAAAGAAAATGCCACCTCAACCTTACTGGTCTTTCCCAAACACTGAAACATTCCCACTAAAAGCAGAAAGGCAACCTGAACTTAAAAATATTAACAACAAAAATACTAACAATGATGGGTATGTCCCAGCACAAAAACCAAGGAAATGGTTTTTATGAAAGACCAAGACAATTTGTCTCCTCCAAAAATTACCAACCCCACAGTAATGGCCCCCAATGAAAATAATTCACATGAAATTCCAGACACAAAAGAACAGTTATAAATGTGATTCAACAACTCAGAGAGGAGGACAGGGAAGATACACTCCAAGAGAACAGAAACAGCTAGATAGAATAAGGAAGCCAATTTCAGGATGTGAAAATAAAATTTGATAAGGAGGAATACTGAAGAAAAGCTGAACTAAGATGAAGACAGAAAATGAAAAGTGCAACAGGTCAAACAGAAAGTTCAGCGGAAGCCTCACAAACAGAAAGGACCACGCACAGAGCGGGAT
>CAJQZJ010032473.1:1830180-1851997 GCA_907164525.1 Lophiomys imhausi
CAGAGCGGGATTTCAGCGGAAACCTCATAAACAGAAAGGACCACGCATAGAACGGAATTTCAGGGCTTTACGACAAAGTAGAAGAACGGCATCACTTGTTCAAGGCCATGATACACTGAAAAAGCATGTGAATGAAACAGGCAAGATCTTTGGGACATCATGAAAAAACAAAATTTATGGGTATACAAGGAGAGGAATTTCATGCCAAATGAACAGGAGATATTTTTAATAAAATTATAGAAAAAAATTCCAACTCTAGATGAAGAGGTTCCCAAAGAGACAGAAGAGGCCCATAGAACACCAAATGGGCAGGGCCAGAGAAGAAACTCTGTGTGTCATATCCTAATTAAAACACTAAACACACAAGACAAAGAGTGTGTAGAAAGCTGTGAGAAAACAAATTCATATATACGACCAGGCTCAGTGGTGAAGGAAACTAGATGCTCTTCAAGAAGACTGGGGTTCCATCCCAGCATCCATGTGGTGGCTCCCAACTGTCTGTAACTCCAGACCCAGGGAATTCCACACCTGCTTCTGGCCTCCTCCAGCACCAGCCATGCATATGGTACATAGAAAGAACCGAATTCTTAGAATCCATAAATATGTCTTTCAAAGGGTCTCTGCAGAAATAAGCTCAGAATTGTAAAAAGGAGATCAACCCAGACCATGGGCTGTAAACACAATGACAAAGGTCCTTCTAAGAGAAACACTCAAGCGATCTGGAAGACAGAAGCAGCACTGAAGGTGAAGGCTGGCCCTGCAGTGCTACAGCAGAGAATAAGGAGCGCTGAGGGTGGCTGGCAGCCATCAGAAGCTAAGAGCAGACAGATCCCCATCCCAACGCACCTGGCTTTTGGAAGGACTAAATACCCTGACCCTGCACCATGACCTCTAGAACTAATCTCTGTTAAAGTACCTGGTGGACAGTAATTCCTTATGGTACCCATAAGATATAAACAGAGCCGGGCTGTGGTGGTGCATGCCTTTAATCCCAAGACTCAGGAGGCAGACACAGGTGGATATCTGAGCTCAAGGCTAGTATGGTCTACAGAGTGAGTTTCAGGACAGCCAGGGCTACACAGAGACTCTGTCTTGAAAAAATAAAGAAACAAAACAACAACAAAAAGTAAACACAGGAGATCACATGATTTTACTTGTTTTGAAATTTCAACTATAAACATAAACAAACACACACACACACCCATGGAGGATCCCAGAGGCCTTACAGAGGGAACTGGATTCATGAGTTGCAGTTGTGGTCCTACCCTAGACTTCCAGAACACTGGTCTCAGTGGGTTCTATGTCTCCCTTTCAACTCTTCTTAGTGGACCTCAAGGCCCTTCCATGACACCATGAGACATCTCTCTTGTCCTGTCTTGACATGCTTCCTCAAGGGCCTCCTAACTGCATGACAGATCTCACCACCATTTCTCCCTGTAAGCTCTAGTCATTTGCAGGGTCTCGACAAGCACACTATATAAACCCAAGGCCCCTGGGGAAGTATAGGGATGTGGGTACGGAGAGGGCAGACGCTGGGGGAGGCTGGGACACAGACTTAGAATCTTGAGGCACCTCCCTGGGCAGCACCAGCCCTCCCTCCCTGCATGCTGTTGCACAGGCCCATCTACAAGAGTTAGAGGTATGACAGGCAGACGGTGGGTGTCACCGTGCCTCCTGTGAAAGAGAGAGGGTGCATGTGCTTGGCAGAGGGATCTTGCTGAACGGCCAACTTAGGCTGGCACTTGAATGGTGTCGGCTTGCTGCTGGTGACAAAGACTGACCCTAAACCACCAAAAAAAGTGCTCACAGGGCCCGACTCCCAAGAAGATAACCACTCATTTTCAGTGGGGATCTGTACCACCATCCCCAGCCTGAGAGGGACTATGTACATTCCACACAAAACTAGGTTTGAAGACACCCCAGACATTAGGTCCTCAACCCAGATACCCGGTGGCCTTCATCTTTCAGGTTTGGCCTGACAGAACAGACCCACTGTGACCAGTCAGAGGCAGCTGGGTAGCATGATGACAGAGGGTTTATTTAGACCCCTCCAGTCCCCACTTGGGGTGAGTGGATCTGTCTGTGACAAGTCTCTGCCCTAAGATTCCAAATCCACACCCTGACTGGCCAGCAGCTCACAGCTCACTCAGTGCTCAGGAAGACCCTCTTCCGGGCAGTGTTGGTATACGGGTGCCAGCGCCACTCCACGTCCGCTGTGGCCTCCTGCTCCAGTGTGCCCAGGCGGATCATGTACACTAGCGTCAGGGGAAAGAGCCGTCATCCCTTGCACAGCAAGCCCCTCCTTTACTTTCCCCAGGCATAAAATAAAGCCCCAGACTCACACTTCAGCTCAAACCGAGGCCCAACTTCAGTCAGCTCCACATTGCGGTGGTCTGTCTTCTTGTACACGTGGTGCCTGAGGAGAAAGGAAGTAGAGGAGGGTATGTGGGTCGGCCAAAGGGCCACAGAGGTCATGATGCCCCAAATTCACCCCATAGACCCACCGGAATGAAATGTAGTCATCCTGGTTTGCAAAGGTGATGACCCGATGGCTGTCGTCTTTTGGCACAGGGAATAGGTAACGAAGGATGTCAGATACCTGGGGGCACAGGGAAGGCGAGTCACAGGTGGCTGGCCTGATCCTCAGCCCTCTCTACACAGCTCCCATACTCACCCGCTTGCCCAGCCGTGAGGAAAAGCCATGAGTGATAAGGTGAGGCTTAGCTTCTGACATGGTGCCCAGGTCTGGGATGTCATGCCGCATAACCACATTGCACAGTGTGAAGTAAGCAGTAGGACCGAAGGGCAGATGGCTGACAATTAGTCCCACTGTAGGATACAGGCTGTCAGACACTGCCATGAGAACAGCCCTAGCTCCCTTTCCCTGTGACAGGCCTTACCAGGTGTGCCTCGATGCTCATGGACAACCAACAGGTCGGTGACCCCATTGGCTTTACAAGCTCGCACCAGCGCTCCAACCTCATGCCGCCCTCGGTTCATACGCTGGGCACCTGGGAACACTAGCTTCAGTTCCTGCCCACGGACCAATGCCAAATTAGAATTGGGGCCACTAGCCCCTCACATCCCCTACTTCGTGCCCACTAGTACCTTTGCAAACATCTTGAGGCGAGAACTGGGGTCTCGGGAGGTGGTGATCATGATCTTAGGATCTTCAACCCCAGCCCATCGGTATTCATCGTCTACATGGCTGGTCACACCTGTCAGAAGAACAGGAGGCAAGAAACATGCTGAGTCTGCTCAAAAGACCATCACTGTGGAGAAGCACCGCTAGTGGCCCATTCTGACCAAGCACAACTGAGCAATGGCGCAGTCTATGGTGGCAAAATTTTGAACTGCTGATACCAGAGGTGAGAGACTTTTTCCTCACAACAAATATCTATAATGTCTGTGATTCCTTTCCTGCTTATTGAATAATGCAGTGAGACATTTTCGTACCAGTGCTAAGGACACCGTTCTGGTCCAGCAGACATTCCAGTGAGGGACAGTGAGCAAAGAGTAAAAGCTACTGTATCATTGTGTAAATGGAACTTGAGCATTTGTTCAGGGAGAGCCCCAGTGATACCATCCAGGCAAAGGAGGGAACCTGGGGACAGTACAGAAACAGCTCACCTGGACACTTCCATCAGGTGGGAAACTGCCCAGTGTGGTTGAGGAGGACATGGAGCCCAGTGGGCAGAGAAATCGGTACAGTGTGTTAGACAGCCGCAGAGCAATTTTACCTTCACCACCGGCATCATCAAATTCCAGGGACCCCTGTAAGGCTAGAGCCTCCCGGCGCAACTCAGTGGGAATCAGCTGGTTTTCTGCAAGGGAAAGACATGGTCTTGAGAGGCACGTGGGCTTAGTTTCCAAGTGTGGTGATTACAGATTATACCATCACACCTAGCTACCAATTTCTTTTCAGTCTTTCAAGCAATGGTCACTGAGGAGCTCATGTTCTAAAATAATTCCTCATTTTCAATATGTTGCTTTTATAACCGAACAAAAATTTAAAGAAAATATGGTAACTCATTGGTGGGCAGTTTGGTTGCAGGCTAAGACCCTTGTGCTGAGGGCCACTCCCCCCCCCAAAAAAAAGCTTTTTTTCAAAAGAAATAGAAAGGGGCTGGTGGGATGGCTCAGCAGTTACGAGCACTGGCTGCTCTTCCAGAGGTCCTGAGTTCAATTCCCAGCAACTGATGCCCTCTTCTGGCACATAGGTGTACACACAGTCAGGGCACTCATACTCATAAATAGACAGATGATAGATGATTGGCAGATAGATCAATAGATAGAGAGACCGACTGACCCCCGCCCCCCCAAAAAAGGGAGGAGATTGTTTCTTAAATAGGAAAGAAGACCAGTGACCTCAAATTCTTCACACAGGATACTAAACCAGGTGTGGTGGTGCACGCCTTTGATCCCAGTGCTCAGGTAGTTATGTATGAGTCTGAGACCAGCGTGGTCTACGTCATGAGCTCCAAGCCAACCAAGGCTACATAGTAAGACTCTGCCTCAAAAAACAATAACAAAACGGTTAAGAGTCCAATCTCAGTGGAACCTCCAAATGCTAAGAGTCCAAGAACAGCCACACAAACCATTCAGTCAGACATTGATGGTTTATTGAATGCACATTCCAAGACTGATCATGGCCAGCATGACCAGGGTCACAGAGAGGTCTCAGAGCCTAACTGTGAAGTTGGTCTGCTTCCAAAGCAAGCTTTTTATAAGAAAAACCATATCCAGGTAACAACCAAGTAACCACATATAGAAAACAAAACCACATCCATGTAGCAACCAGACTCCTGTAAGAAACAAACCATATCTAGGTAACAACTAGGTAATCAGGTGTAGAAGCAGGTAGAATGGCAGTACTACATCATTTTGACTAGCTAGACAAAGCATTTCTAGTTGACCTTAATTTGACTGGTCCCAAGTGGAGCTGTACTTGGGGACTCTTAGGGAGTGTCAAGGTAACAACGTATAAGTAGTTTCATCTTTTTTTTGTTGTTGTTTTTCGAGACAGGGTTTCTCTGTGTAACAGCCTGGCTGTCCTAGACTCACTTTGTAGACCAGGCTGGTCTCAAACTCACAGAGATCCGCCTGCCTCTGCCTCCCAAGTGCTGGGATTAAAGGCGTGTGCCACCAACGCCCAGCTGAGTAGTTTCATCTTGTAACTAAAATGGAGACTAAAGAAAAAAATGGCTGCAGTTATGCTAAGAGCTAAAGCAGGTCCCAACAAAAACAATATTTAAAAGAAGAACACCGCTAATCTTGCTGCACAGAACACTTTAAGGTGAGTGGCCTCAGCTGGTTGTAAGTAGGAGATTTCTTCTGTGAACTAAAGTGGAGTAGCCAGGGGCTAAGTTGTGGTGTGACCACTCTGGAAAATAGAACACATTTGAGCGCCCTGTCCACAGGCCCAGTTCTGCTTTTCCAGCATGTGAGGGAAGAGGGAAGGTCATAGTACCAGCACTCCTTCTAGCTACTACCTGAAAAATAAGCCCTTATTTGCCACAGGAAAGGGATTATCCCCAGGGAGACTCACAAGAAGGAAAGTCTAATCATTTCTTTTGAATCTTAGAAACAATACTGAGCCCCTGACCCAAACACACCCTCTAATATACATCTTTAGACCTATAACTCAACGTCATAACCTAGGGCTATAAATAGGTATAATGTTAACACAAATAACAGCTTAAAATGGTTTCTTTTAATGCAATATTTAATATAGTGATCATTGCAAATGTTAATATAGTGATCATTTTTGTGTGTGTATGTGTGCGTGTCTGACTAAGTTTACATGCACATGTGTTCAGGTAGCTGCTGAGGCCAGATGACACTGGATCCCTTGGAGCTGTAGTTAATAGACAGTTGTGAGCCACTCCATGTGGGTATAGGGGAATGAATTTGGGTCCTCTGGAATAGCAGTTAAGTGCTCTTAACCCTTGAGCCATTCTTTTTCAGTCATCTCCATTTTTTTTCTTTTTTTTTAGTTATGAAGATGGGTCACAGATGCTTAGCATTACGCTTATATAGCCCAGGCTAGTGTGGAACTCATGCAGCCAAAGCAAGCCTTAAACTCCTTATCCTCCTGCCTCTACCTCCCCTGTGCTGGGATTACATAGGATAAACTACTAGGCCCAGTTTAGTCAGGCTGGGGAGAGAACCCAGAGCCTTCTTCATGTCAGGCAAGCACTCCTAACAACTAAGCTACAACCCTAGCCCTAACATTATGCTTCTTAACTCAAACAAACTTTATATAACACACACATACTTTATAGTCCTAAAACTTAGGAACAGCAAAATGAATTTAATCAGAAATACTAGAGGTGATGTTCTATCAGATAGGAAACATAGATACAAAACCAAGAAAAGAGGAAATAAATATGACATTTCCAATTAGGGTCTGTGATACAGGATCTTCATTTAATAGAGCAAATGAAAATGTGGATAAAAGAAAGGTAAAGTTTTAAACTTCTAACTTGTAAAGCAAATGACAAATTTTAAATGGAAGAAGAGTTTAAAAATACAAGACAGCTGGGTGGTGGTGGCCCACGCCTTTAATCCCAGCACTTGAGAGGCAAAGGCAGGGAGATTTCTGCGTCTAGGTCTACAAAGCTAATTCCAGGACAGCCAAACCTACACAGAGAAACCCTGTCTCAAAAACAAAACAAGACAATTGTTAACAGTCAATAACAGATTTTTCTAACTTTGTACTGAAGAAGATAGGAAGAACAAACACCAAGGATTCTCTCAGACCCACCCCTGGGAACAGACGGAAATCATTAAGATGAGGCAAAGGTTTTTAAACTACAGAAAAACTAGATATTCTGTAAGCAAAACTAACAACATGTAAACCTGAACCATAAACGATCATATACCATCATATGGTGGGACCATTCAGAAACTAGTGCGAGGTCCTACCTAACAGGCAAAGAATGGAAAGATGTTCAGCCACACGAATGCAAATACATCAAGTTCAAACAGGTTTACATCACTGTATACGTATGCTCTAGTAAGGGCTAGCACCCCACCAGGACAGGGAGGCCTTACCTTCTAGAGCACGCTTGACTCGCTCCTTCTTCTCCTGAACGGATCGCTGCGTCTCCTCCCGGGCCTTGCGGTATAGGTACTCGCGGCGCAGGCGAGCCTCCCGACGGAGCTAGAGAACACACAGGGTCACCATCTACTCCCGAGCACCGAGGACTACGACTCAGCCCTCCGTTAGCACCCCGCCTCTCCACCTTCCCGCAAGCCAGAAAACCAACTCAAACATCTTACCATGATGAGCGCCGCGCCTACACGAGTCTGGGATCTTTAGGCGCCGCCGCACCACGCAGCGATCACTTCCGCCCTCAACCGAGAAGGCCTCAAGAGGCTTTACTGGAGTCGACTGCCGTCCAGAGTGCCCTGTGTTAAGATGGCGAGTGGAGGAGGGCGTCGCAAGGTGATTGGCCAGCCGGGCAGCCAATCAGCTAACCTGGATTCGGGCTGTCACGTGGTCTAAGACGGCCCTGATAAATGATTCCGCCAGAGGCTTTGCTAGTGCATGAACTGTTAAAACAGACGACTAGAGAGGAGTAAATGGGAAAAACTGGATGGACAGCCATCTGATTCGAAAAGTGTTCCACTTCAGGCGCTAACCCGAGTCGGGCTTCCCGGAGTGCCCTGGCCGTTGACACGGGTCACCCGGAGGTCAAAGCCTTTGACTTCCGGGCCACGATTAGGAACGCCCCGTAAGGGCGGGTCGCAGGCGCCGATTGGCTGTCATACACATGGTGATTAGACGGCTTGGGGAAGGGGCTCCGCCCATCCGCGTCCCAAGACTGGCGGGGCCATGGCGGTCCCGGCTCTGCGGGAGGAGTTGGATTCGAGGTTCGTACAGCTGCTCGGCGACCTGGAGGAACTGGAGGCGAAGCGGGCGTCGCTGAACGCCCGTGTGGAGGAGGTAGGCTACGCGGAATGGAGGGAGGGATAGACGGCGGGCACAGGGTGGGAAACCGAGTCTCAAGTCTCTCCTGTGTCTCCAGGGTTGGCTCTCGCTTGCCAAGGCTCGCTATGCCATGGGCGCCAAGTCGGTAGGGCCCCTGCAGTATGCCTCCCATATGGAGCCTCAGGTCTGCGTGCGCGCCAGGTGAGATGCCCTCCGTGTAGAGTGGGTGGGCAGGACCTAGGCCTGCGCGGCCAGAGATCCAACTTCCCTTCTCCTTCAGCGAGGCCCAGGATGGACCCCAGACCTTCAGGGTGATCAAAGTGGACGCCCAGACCCCTGAGGAAGTGGGGTCCCACGAGGCATGTGAGTTCCCTTTCCTCATGTCAGCCCTTAATGCTAAAGACAAAATTCACCGAACGTTTAAGGAAATTACTTTATTCGGGATCTAGTTAATGGAAAGCGCCTGGGCTGGAGATTGGAATGTCTAAGGAGGGCGGTTTTTCATTCTACTTTGATAGGGAGGGTTCAAGAAGTTATAAATGGGCCGTTTTACAGAGAGATCGGTTTTACAATCAAAGGAAGTCTCAGCCAGCTGAACCGAAAATGTCCATTTCTTTATCTAGGTGTTCCTTGGAAATAAACCTCTAATCACAGTTAATATTACTAAGACAAAGAATGAGGGTAATCACAGTTAATCATTACTGAGACAAAGAGTGGGGGGATTTCAGGATCTTCCAGTACATTTAGGTAAATGGGCAAGGTCAGTCTGTGGCCTTGCTACCAGCAAACAGAATCATCTGTCCTGGAAGTCAGAAGAGACAGAGTAACCTGTATTAGAAAAGGAAAGTTGCTACTATTTCCAGGCACACAAAAGGTTGGGGAAATTTCTAATCTTACGTGTTTTCCAGAATCATGAACTTGGATTAAGCTCATTGTGGTCGTGAGGACTGTATAGCCTTTAACCTTTCTTTCTCCAGCTGTGCGCAGGCGCAAGGGCCCTACGAAGTCCCAAGAGTCAGGTTCCTCTGTAGTTCCTCAAGATCCCTTGAACTGGTTTGGAATCTTGGTTCCTCACAGTTTGCGACAGGCCCAAGCCAGCTTCCGGGATGGTAAGTGGACCCTCTTGGCTCTGTAGCCATATACTGAATTCCAGCCTGTTATCTACAGGGAGCACTTGAACACTAACACCAAGTGAGAACTTTGTAGGTTTTCATTGTAGCAAACTGTTGAATAACTGCTGGGGGTTTTCCCCAAAAGCATTCACTGGCTGTTCTTAGTATTCTAGGATATAATAACAGCAGGAATAAAACTGAATGTTTATTTGTGTAGGAGAGAAAGACAGTGTTTAAGTAAACAAATAGACCTTTATTGTAGTTCCAGGCTCAGAAAGTCATGAAAAAAAATAACACTGGTGGGAGGGGGTTGGGGAGCTGTTTTATGACGATTGGACAGGAAAGGTCTCTCTGAGGAGATGGAGGAAGGCTTTGCGAGTGGTCTGGGAGAACTGTGTTCTCACTAAGGAAATCAGCTAGGCCCTAGTTGGTCTAGTTACTAGGGCAAAGGCCCTGAGGTGGGAGGTATGTGGACTGGAAGAAAAGCAGAGGGGACCAGAGAGCTGGGGTGGAGTCAGCAGAGCAGGAGGACCAGGGGCTGGGGCCTGGGAAGGCCCTAGAGAGGTTTCCATAAGGACCTCTAGAGCCATGGGCAAGTCCAGAGTAAGTAGGGTGAATCAATAGGACTAACAGAGGAACAAGAATCCTTTGGATACTGAGTGAGCAGAGAGAGGAAGCAGGTGCCAGGACCAGCTGGCATGGGATGTAAGTAGAGGCATTAGGATTGTGTAAACAGTGGGAACTCTGGGGAATGTTGTGAGAGTGGCAGCCTCAGTGTTTGCTAACAGATTAGATTCAGGAGTAGAGGAAAGAGAAGAGCTCCCACTCTGGGAGGCTAGCGCTGTAGCAGTGGGCAGGCAGCATTGAGGGAAAGGTGAGTGGTGATTGTGGGTGGATTTTTCTGGCTAGGCACCTGTGTCTGGACTGTCAGAGAGATTTGGAGGTCCAGTGCAGAGTGCTGGTGTTTTAATTTCTCCAGTTCTTGACATTGATATACATAAAAAATTGAGATGAGACTGAGATAAGTTGAGGGTCAGGGAGCAAGCACCAAGAAGAGACTGAAGAAGAGGACCCCCAGAGTGGGGTATCCTAGAATCCAAGAGCTTTGAGAAAGCATTCCTTGGAGGGCTAGGGAGATGAGTCATCATCCCTGCTGCCCAGTGGGAAGGTAAAGACAGGCCTGTCTGACCGACTGGGTAAGGTGGAGGAATAGAGACAGAGGTGGATGCCGGTAGAGGCGGATGGAGAGTGTTCCATGCTCATGTGTAAAGGGTGGAGGGAGAGCTGCTCAGAAGAGTCATGGAGATGGATGCGGGAAGGAGGAAGAGGGTTGTGTGATCTGGAAGTACTTGCTCATTCCTGGCAAGCACAGTGACTCAGGGAGTTTTGTTTGTTGGGGTTTGTTTGGTTTTGAGGGGATGGTGGCTTAGCACAGCTGTGGTGCTAAGGACATGAGGGTGTGGGCTGAGTGACATCATATCTGGAACATTTTAGGAATATTGTAGAGGCCATAGAGGTCTGGCATCCACCCCCTATGGTCTCTGGTGGGGGAGTGTCCATTTGTCATACCATGGTAATATTTCTCTTCTCTCCCCAGGCCTGCAGCTGGCTGCAGATATAGCCAGCCTCCAGACTCGTATCAGCTGGGGTCGAAGTCAACTGCGGGGCCTCCAGAAAAAACTGAAGGAGTTGGACCCTGGTCCTGCCTGACCTGCATCTAGTTTTTGAGGCACTGCCCATAGCCACCTTGGATGCCATGGCCTTATCTCAGGCCTTCTTCTTTCATAAATAGCCCCTCTCTCAGCCAATGCCCCTTCTAGAAATGTCCTTAATCTACATTGTTTCCAGCTTTGTGAGGCATGAAGTTGAGTTATGAAGTTTGATTAAGCAAGCTGAGCAATGTTGAAAACAACTTGTATGAAACAACTTCTAGGTCCATGTTATCATAAGGCCTCCCTCACTGGGGGCAAGTTAGTGAACAAGTGAATAGCCTTGTATCAGCGAGCTGGGATAATGAAGCATGCAGGAATGGTGAGAGCAAAGAAAAGGAGTCTGGAAACTTAAGGCAGACCAGGACAATTCCAGTCAACAAAAATACCTCTGGCTGGGCATGGTAGTTCATGCCTGTAGTCTCAGCAACTCTAGAGGCCTAGTCAGGAGGATCATTTAAGCCCTGGTGTTAAGAGACTAGCCTGGGAAACAGACCTTTTCTTTAAAATTAAATTTAAAAAAGAAAACACACACACCAGAATAGCTAGTAGGGAGTATTACTTCTGTTATAAAAAGAAAAATAAAAACAAAATACTTTGACAATCTATTGCATTTAGCTTACAGAAGTGAGGTCTAGCCTCTTTCCTGAAGTTGTGTTCCCTCTTCTGGGTACTGTGGCCTGCTTAACTTTTCTACTGAGCTAATTTTTTAGTTGTATGTGGAGAGGGAATTGTAATAGTTTGTGGGGTGTAAATATTTCTTCCCAATTTGTTAATTTTGTTTATATTGTTTTTTTCTACTTAATTGTAAAAACACAAACTTGTACAGAAAAAATGAATAAATAAAAGCTACAGTAACTGTCACCAAGCTCTTTCATTTTTTTTTTTTTTTTGTTTGTTTGTTTTTTCGAGACAGGGTTTCTCTGTGTAGCTCTGGCTGTCCTGGACTCGCTTTGTAGACCAGGCTGGCCTCGAACTCACAGAGATCCGCCTGCCTCTGCCTCCCGAGTGCTGGGATTAAAGGCGTGCGCCACCACCGCCCGGCAACTCTTTCATTTCTTAAGTCAACTTTAAGTGTGTGGGTGCTTTGCTGCCATGTGGTTGCCTTCTGCCCTCAGGCCTGAAGAGGGTGATGGAGCTTCTAGAACTTGAGCTACATACGAAAGAACAAAAACTCCAGTCTCATCCTGGCCTGTCCGAGTTCTTACCCTCCTCTGTAACAAGCTCATAAAAGTAAAATAACAAAGTCTGAGAACCTAGCTTTCCCTCCCTCAGAGGCCTTGAATGACCATTTGGACAGAGCCATAGATAATGAAGGGCTCTCAAAAGGACTTATTTGTGAACTGAGTTTCCTTTGCCTCCTGAGGACAAAGTTACCAGAGGACTCTCTGAGCTCATCTTACAAGGCCAAATATGATTCTGTATGTTACATGCACCTCCCTAACTGCCCACCCCCTCCCTTGCCTTGCCCTTAAGAGCCTCAAACCTTACAGGTGCCAGAGCCATTCACAGACTCCCTGCATGGAGAGCATGTGATGGACCTTGCCATGGCTCGAATCCTAATTAAACATCCTGTTGCTTTTGCATAGAGTTGGAGTCTTCCTGGCTTGTCTTAACGGTTTTGTGAACTGGGCATTACATTTGGTGCGTTGGCCAGGAAGCCATAGAGATTTCCAGGAACACTGATTTGAAGGATCTTATGCCGGATGGTGAGTGCACACTTTGTCTTCTTGCTGGCGAATTTCAGCTTTTTTTTTTAAATATTTTATTATGTATACAGTGTTCTGTCTGCATGTATGCCTGCTTGCCAGAAGATTGCATCAGATTTCATTGTAGATGGTTGTGAGCCACCCTGTGGTTGCTGAGAATTGAACTCAGGACTTCTGGAAGAGCAGCTAGCAAAAGCGCTCTTAACCGATAAACCATCTCTCCAGCCTACTTTCAGCTTTGTCTTGTCCTTTGGTCTTGCTTTGTTCTGTATGGGAGATGTCCCTGAACTCGGTGAGGACGTAGTACCTCAATTCTGTATTGCCTAGGTCGGAGCGCCTCCAGATAATGACAGAGAGCCCCTAGGTGAGCACCGGGTGCCTCTGTCTCACAGATCTGTTGGGAGGTCAGAACGCCTCCAGATAATGTTGAGGATGGAGGGCCTCAGCTCAAGCCGGCCTTATGTTGTCTGTCTTGTCTGCCTTTCTGTTTGTGAGACCATTTGTTTCTGTGTCTTTGTTGGCTTGCTTTTAGTTTTCTTGAGAACGCTTGAGGTACGCGTTCTACGCGTTCAAGGTTTGGGATGCCAGAAAATGCTAGCTGTCCCCGATTCCCTGGTGAGGTAATGGGAACTGGGTCTGCCTAGCCGGTCCTGAGATGGGGCAAGGCACTGTTGTTTATGCATGTTGCTTGGTCTAGGACTGGACTGACATTATACTTTTGACTGAGACTGACAATCTCCCTCTCCCTGCCGTCTATGATATGTCTACCCTGCACAGGCCAGAGGGGGGATAACACCAGCAGAGCCCCCAGTGGAGGGTCGCCCTTCCCACGTCTGCGCTGGCGGTCACCCCGCCTGCTGGACGCAGCCGGGGTTCCAGGACCAGGGGGAGTGGTCCTCGTCGTCGGGATGCGGGCTCCCCTCTCCCGCCTCTTCTCTGTCCCCTTCCCTGGCCGGCCGCCGTCCCTCCAGCGGTGGGTCGGGGCCAGACCTCTCCCTCGCTGGTCTACCTCGGCCCCTAGCTGTCAACATAAAACTGGGGCGGACCGAGAGGAAAAAAAAAAAAAAAAAGCCTTCCATCAGGCTTCATATTGCCCCAGGCCAAGGGAACCAAACAAAATTCCCTTCGTTCCCTCCTCCACCACCACTGCCCACTGCCGCCGCGCTGCCTGGGCCCCCATGCCCACTTGCCGCCGCAATCCACCCCGGCAGGCGGGCCAACAGTCAGGCAGTCACCCCGCCTTGCTGAACGGAAGAGAAGGATAGGGAAGGGGATTCGGTCGCCGCAGTTACAGCGGTGTCCGCCCCGCACCAGAACAGGCCCCGGCCACAGTGTCTTCCCCATGGCACCCAATAAAACAAAACATTACAAGGACCCTCGATGGATGTTCACTCACAGTGATTTCTGAGGCTCCGCCCCGCTTCCCCTCGCCGTACACTCACCCCTGTGCTTGGCGCCTGAGAAGGGCAGCTAAGCCTTATTCCCATCCCCCTTACACTCACTTCTAGGCTACCTCCTCCACTGATGTGATGAGGGGGGTGCCAGCCTTCTCCTGCCGTATGCTAAAGCAATAAAGTCAGGATAGGAGTTCCTGCTGATAAAGAGTTATCAGCCTTCTCAGGCCACTGGAGACCTTGGTAATATTCAAGGTACAATTTAGAACAACAAAAACTCTTCCGTAATTGATCTGGGCATCTTGTACCTACCAGGTATTTTTCCCTAACAGGTTTTTTTTCGCCCAAGTTCAGTAAGAAACAGATTCTCAGAAAAACTTTGTCCCATTCCTAAACAGGGGGTAGATGAGTTCTAATTATTCTATGGTTAATAAATATTTTTTATGAGATATCATGTTAATACAGCTCATTTAAAAATATTGGGTTATTCCCAATCCTTTTATGGACTGCTATGACAATCTGTTTTAGGAAATTGAGTAATCCAGATTGATAGATGGTCATTCAAACTCAGGGTTACATCAAATACTAATATTAATTTATCACAAAATATGCCATCTAGGTTAAAAGATAATAAATGGTTAAAATATACAATTTGCCTGTACTTCCTCACTCAAATAACTTTATGTAAATATAAGTTATAAAAGTCTTTAGAGACACTTAATAAACTTGGACTGAGAAATTTTGTTTTATTTAAATTGTCAATGTTTGAAATCTAAATGGTTGATTTCATTAAATCTTTATATACTGATACAAAATTAGGAGTTAAGATAGTGTACTTATGTAATTCTTAAGATATAAAGAGTTTAAGCAAGTTGTGAGGGTCTGGGGAAATGATAATAAGGTATGTACATACAAGTTATAAAGGAAAGGTTTATAAAAAAAGTCTAGGAATATAAAAAGATGCTAAGGTTTGGTAAATGCAAGTTACTAAGGCTAAAAGATGACAAAAAATGGTTAAAGATATGTTACAGATGTGGGTTTACAGGTTGATAGTCAATCAAACTTATGGGTTTGTTAGATATAATATAAATGTTTTTAAATAATAACCATATGGAACATATGCTTCGGAACCTGCCATATGAGTTCACCGTCTTAGATGACCACATGATATAAAACTTCTTGGCCCTAATAAACTCTGCTTGTTGTTATGGACTCTTTTTGTACTGAAAAATCAACAGATCTCATATTTTAAATGGTCATGGATTTTTATATGATGATAAAAATTCAAAATTGTAAATTTACAACATACAATATGATGATTCAACCCTGATTTGTATGTCTAACTACTTATGTCTTTGTTAGTTATGAATATGGCTGTAACTCAGGACGCAGGGTTAATAATTAAAATACATGCTTAAATAATTGTAAACCATAATTCCAAAGATACTTTTAAGTTAAGATATTAAAATATATTAATTCTAGAGACATTAAATTATATTGTTTATGCTGCTGATGAAACCTGGTTTTATCTTTTAAAATTATGGCTGTGCTCTAATTGATAGAGTTGGTTACAAGATTAAGCATTACATGTTTTCATAGTCAAACAGAGAATAACTAACTAAAAATAAGATCCATCTTAAATAGATATAATGGTCCTCAGACACCTCAGAGATCTGCAGAACATGACATTTAAATGTCTAACACAAAAAGCTTTTCCTAATAGACATGTCAGCTCCTGACAGCATTCCTAGTTTCCTTCAAGGAAGACAATGGGCACAGAAGAACTCCACCTGAGACTTGCTTTAAGTATGACAAAGCTGGCCATTTGGATAGACTGCCCTTTGCCTCAACAACGGACAACATGCTGTCCACAGGCTGGACACAGACGGAGAAGTCGACTGCTAAACTTTACCAAGACAAGGTAAGCGGTCCTTCATAATTCCTGCCTCACAAAAAGTCTGTCACACCTTGGTACTGGTGGTCAAAGATGGATGCCCACGGACACAGAGGAACAACGGATAGCTGTCAAAGTAAAGGCTGTCATTTTTTTATAAATTCAAAAACTGATTTGATCTTGCTTACTCAGATGATATTTATTGTTCTCAGATCCCTGATGAGTCTAAAGACTATGCTAATAAAAGACTTAGCAGTTTAACAACAGAAGCTAAGGCTTCAGATGCCTTCTCGGTCTACCTTGTTACCAGACTCAGAAAACGCACAATTAGCTCCTTACCACAAGGTAATTCATGTTAATTTATTAGCTAGTTAAATATCTTTTATTAAAAGGACAAAGAAGTTTGCCTTGCCTACAGGCTTTATGTTAAAAAATATAACTTCACTACAGTGACACTCCTGACAACATCATCTGTTTCTCATGATACATAAGTTATAAGGACCTACAAAGGGTATTTTAGGGTCTAAAAAATGCCTTAATATTAATAGATGTAAACAAAATATGTTAATGTTAATAAATACACAGAGAAGCTTCAGATTTCTTCCCCCTTACTATGTTACTGTTATAAGTTGTTGGTACTAAATGATTAGTTATTAAATCTCCTTTTGGTTTAAGGATTGATTGTTCATACTAATAACTCAAGGCTGTTTTTCAAGTTTCTGTCATATTACCTTTCTGAGATCTAGTCATAAAGCCTGGAATCACCAGCCTCAGATCAAATGGATTCCAGATAAGTACAACTGCCTGTCCTTAAAAATGGGATTTTTAAGCCGGGCGGTGGTGGCGCACGCCTTTAATCCCAGCACTTGGGAGGCAGAGGCAGGCGGATCTTTGTAAGTTCGAGGCCAGCCTGGTCTACAAAGCGAGTCCAGGACAGCCAGAGATATTCAGAGAAACCCTGTCTCGAAAAACCAAAAAAAAAAAAAAAATGGGATTTTTTTTCCTTGGTCCTGGGGTTCCTTACCTTCCCCAATTAGTAGACAATTTTAACTTCTGTTCCCAGTCCACCATTCTCAGCAGATTCTCACCTGGCTGATAGACTCTATCCAGGGATTGCCTATGGACTGCAAGCTGCTGAGCCCTGGACTTCCTGAAAGCTAATGAGAGCCAGACCAGCCGATATGACTACTCCCTGTTCTTCACCAGGATCAACTAATCAGATGGTTCTGATGACTGCCCCATTGTCCAGCCTTTGACTAGCATTTCGGCCTTTCTGGGCCCTGATGACAATGCCCTCATGTCACCTGAAGTAGTTTCAGAAAAAAATACACCGTCCATTGTCCCACCTAACGGGCTGAAATGCTAGGTCAAAAGAAATTTCCTGACATAAGAGACAAATAGATATCTATAATGCCAACTGATATATTACTCTTATCACCAACCTAGCTGGTAGAGTCCTGCTCAAAGTAATGAGATCCCAGTATCACCATTTGGCTACATAAGATCCAGAACGATAGCCAAGAAACCATGATTGGTTTCTCTATTTACCATTAGAAGGGAGGATTGAAAGAACAAAAACTCCAGTCTCTCATCCTGGCCTGTCCAAGTTCTTATCCCCCCACCCCCCACACCCCCACCTCCGATGTAACAAACTCATAAATGTAAAATAACAAAGAAAGCCTGAGAACCTAGCTTTCCCTCCCTCAAAGGCCTTGAATGACCATCTGGACAGAGCCATAGATAACGAAGCGCTCTCAAAAGGACTTATTTGTTAACTGGGTGTTTCCCTTGCCTCCTGAGGACAAAGTTACCAGTGGACTCTCTGAGCTCATCTTACAAGGCCAAATGTGATTCTGTATGTTACTCACACCATCCTAACTGCCCACCCCCTCCCTTGCCTAGCCCTTAAGAGCCTCAAACTTTCCAGGTTTGGGGCCATTCACAGACTCCCTTCATGGAGATCATGTGATGGACCTTGCCATGGCTCGAACCCCCAGTTAAAGATCCTTTTGCTTTTGCATGGAGTTGGAGTCTTCCTGGCTTATCTTATGGTTTTGTGAACTGGGCATTGCAAATATGGTTGTGAACAGCCCTGTGGGTTTTGGAAATTGGGTCCTCTGGAAGAGCAGCCAGGGAGTGCTCTTTGTTTTTCGAAGCAGGATTTCTCTGGGTAACTTTGGTTGTGCTGGAACTCGCTGTGGACCAGGCTGGCCTGGAACTCACTGAGATACTACAGCCTCTGCCTCTGGAGTGCTGGGATTAAAGGTGTAGTCCATCCCCCATCCCGGGCCTGAGCCATCACTCCAGATTCTCTTAAATCAATTTTTAAAGGAAAGTTGAATTTATGTGATTTTTGGATTTGGGATTGTAATAATACAATAATACAGGAGTAGTAATGAACTTCTGTGGTTTCAGTTGGGTTGTTCAGTAAGTCCTGCGCCCAGCTCTTCTACGGAAGTCCAGGCTGTAAAAAGTTCTGGCTGTGTATCTCTGAAAATTATCTCCTAAGGTTGTTACCAATTTTTAATGATAAACAGTAAAAAACAAAACAAACAGTAGATTACAAGCCTGTGCGAGCTAGGAGCGCTTTCTCCTCCCCTTCCAGGCTCTCCGTGCCTGTATGGGCTATTGTGACTGGAGAGAAAACTGCCCTCTGCCCTGCATTTTCTTTTCAGTTCGAGATCGGCACAATGTGTAAACCAGGAGGGCTATGATCTCACAAGGAATCGCCAGTATTTTGTATTTTGGAAGCAGTTAAGGTATTCACCATCACACCTGGAGACTGAGTTTCTTAACGCTCTCCTGTCAGTAAAGCGACATCTCTGCGTGAAGGAAGGACAGAATACAGTTGTAATGACTGTAAATTCTTCCTGTGGTAATCACTCTCCGGGAACGCTCATCACGCCGGAGTCCGTGGATTAAATCTAGGTCCAGACCACAAAGACATTTACTGCGCGACTGGGCTTCGGGTGTGGCGGGCTCTGGTAAACGCGACGCTGCGGCGGCTGTAGGGTGAGGACAGGGGCTCAGTTAAGAGCATTAGCTGCTGACTCTCGCCCCACTCCCACTCTCGGAGAAGCTTCCATCCTTCGGGACCTTAACTGGGGCAGCCGCAGGATCCCTGCATCTTTCACTATCCCTAGGCAGTGAAGATACTAAAGTATCCAGGGGGTGGGGTTTGTGCAAGCGGTTCTACTGACGTAGGTGACATAGTTGAGAAAGCAGTGACGCCTGCCGGCAGCTCCCATATGGTCTAGCGGTTAGGATTCCTGGTTTTCACCCAGGCGGCCCGGGTTCGACTCCCGGTATGGGAACAGTGCACTTTTTTTTTGTTTCGGTATTTGATTTTGTCTTCTTGCCACTCTTAACCCCTCGCACCAAAGTAGTGGCGTCAACTCCAGTTGAGAGAACCTGAGGCTTGTCTGCGAATTGACATCAGCTTGCTTCATTACAGTTTTGATTAGTTATTTTGACCAGCAGTATCTACTTATTTCAGCTATTTTTTATTTTTTTATTTTTTTTATTTTTTTTTTTTTGGTTTTTCGAGACAGGGTTTCTCTGTGTATCCTTGGCTGTCCTGGACTCACTTTGTAGACCAGGCTGGCCTCGAACTCACAAAGATCCGCCTGCCTCTGCCTCCCAAGTGCTGGGATTAAAGGCGTGCGCCACCACCGCCCGGCTTCAGCTATTTTTTAAAAAAATCAACTATTGTCTGCATTATAGATGCAAAACTACATATATAGATAGATAGATAGATAGATAGATAGATAGATAGATAGATAGATAGATAGAAGTTAAAAGTAATATTTAGCCGGGCGGTGGTGGTGCACGCCTTTAATCCCAGCACTTGGGAGGCAGAGGCAGGCGGATCTCTGTGAGTTCGAGGCCAGCCTGGTCTACAAAGCGAGTCTAGGACAGCCAGAGCTGTTACACAGAGAAACCCTGTCTCGAAAAACCCAAAAAAAAGTAATATTTAATTTTTCAAAATAACATTGTGGGTTGCCGAAGGTTTTCTTCCCAGATTCTTGGCCTGCAGTAAAAGGTAAATGTGGGGTGGCAAGAGCAAAACGGAGACCTGGGAACTGAGGAAAAAGCTGGGAGAGGATGGGAGCAGACGCAGCATCCTCTACCAGGAAGTGCACACTGCGTGGGGCTGTGAACCGCAACTGCCAGCTAGCTTTTATGAGTTTTGACTGTGTTGGTCAGTGTTCTTGTCTTCTCACCGAGGGTGCTGGGCTTGATTCCTCTCTCCTGTATGGAATTGACTCCAAGCCTTTTTTTTTTTTGAGATGGGTTCTCTGTATGTATCCTAGGATGGCCTTTAACTCACTATCCTTACGTCTTGCTTCCGGATTACAGGTGTGCACCTGGGCTCTACCTCTGGGTCTACATGTGCACCAAAGCCAAACCTACAAACACCCTAAGTCAGAGACCGACTTCCTCAATCTCCCATTCATTTTTCATTTGTTAATACAAGGTTTAAAGAAGGGTTGAGGTGGTCTTCTCCCGCTTACTGAAAATGGGAGTGCTCTCTCCTTTCCCTCCCTCTCTCCACCTCTCTCTCTCTCTTTCTCTCTCTCTCTCTCTGCACTTCCATGTGTGAGTCCTGCCTCTTTCCACCACACCCTTCAGTCGGTGGCAAGCAAAACTGGAACTCCCAGGACTGTGACTGTGCCCTGCTCCCTCCTCTTCTTGGGCCCCCAGTGTGGCACTTTTTTCTTTTTCTCTTTCTTCCTCTCTTTCAACTTTTTATTGGTTCTTTGTGAATTTCACATCATGCACCCCAATCCCACTCATCTCCCTGTCCCTTCCTATCCACCCTCTGCCCTTGGAATCTGCCACTACCCCCAACAGAGAAAAAAACCATCTCAGTGTGTCCTACAATATACTCTTTTGTCCACACTTCTTTGTTTACAAATGTTCATTGCAGTGAGTCATTGGTCTGGTAAGAGCCTCTGATTTCTACTACTCTATCAATACTGGAACCTTATCGGGAGTCCTCTCAGATATACAGTTGTTGCCCTGTGCCTTGGAAATCCTGTAGTTTTGTATCTGTAGGACTAGCCTCTTCATGCACTCCACCAGTTCATCAGTGGGGTATAGATGTTGGAGTAGGCCAATTCAAAGCCCTGGATCTCCCTCTCTCATGCCCAGATCAGGCTCACCCACAATCTCTCAAACCAGGCCCAGCTCGACCCTGCAGCCCAGGTGAGGTAAGGTGCCCTCTCTACAGAGTGTTGCAGCTGGTGAAGGGCAGGGACAGCTCTCCTCTTACTCTCATGACCCTGGGGCCAGGTCTCCAGCCTGCCACAGGTGGCAAGGGATGAGGGAGGGAGGAGGGCATCTCTCCCATGTCACCACAGAGCTGACAAGTGGTGGAGCCAGCTCTCCCATACCCACACCCTTGGGCCAGTTCACCCTTGCCCCCCACTGTTATGGAGTTTGCTTAGATCCGAGATAACTCAAGCACCAGGTCAATGCATGTGACAAAAATTTATTGTAATCAAGTCGATATTGACTGGGGAGCTGAACTACTGACCTTGAAGGGTTGTTGTACAGGATGAGACCATAGGCAAGGGGGAATGGGATGGGCTATAGCATTGTCCAATCATATTTTAACACACAGGGTTGAGTAAGAGAGTTTCCACCAATCAGGATAGGAGTTGGTTCTTGGACCTAGGAACATGAATTTAGTTTTACTCTGTCAAGCAAGGTGAAGAAGGTGTCCCTGAGATGTCTGGACTCAGACAACTGTCTCCTTATAGCAGAGCTGTTCAGCTATTGGGAAGTCCCTAGCGATCCTAGAACCCGGGACCTTGAACTTAGTTTCTCCCTATGATTAAATGGAGTCTGAAAACAAAATGACAGCACTTAGGACAAGTTTCTTCTGCTTGTCTCCAACACCACCACCTGAGTCAGCTCTACTGTTCTGCCCAGGCGAGGTGCAGGGCCTGCTGCAGCTGGTGAGGGGCAAGGCCAGCTCTCCTCATAGCATCTTTCTTTTTCTTTATCTCTTCCTTCCTTCCTTCCTTCCTTCCTTCCTTCCTTCCTTCCTTCCTTCCT
>CAJQZJ010032473.1:1852007-1862943 GCA_907164525.1 Lophiomys imhausi
CCTTCCTTCCTTCCTTCCTTCCTTCCTTCCTTCCTTCCTTCCTTCCTCCCTCCCTCCCTCCCTTCCTCCCTCCCTCCCTTCCTCCCTTCCTCCCTTCCTCCCTTCCTCCCTTCCTCCCTCCCTCCCTTCCTCCCTTCCTCCCTTGCCAGGGTTTCTCTGTATATCTTTGGCTGTCCTGGACTCACTTTGTAGATCAGGCTAGCCTTGAACTCAAAGAGATCCACCTGCCTCTGACTTCCAAATGCTAGGATTAAAGACATGTACCACCACGCCAAGCAATTACAAACAGCTGTGAACTGCCATGTGGGTGCTGGGATTTGAACACGCGTCCTTGGAAGAACAGCCAGTGTTCTTAACCGCTGAGCCATCTCTCTAGCTCATGTAGATTCTCAAGATGGTACCCACTTGTTGTCATTCAAGTCATATAGTGTGGCTTTGCCATTGACCCAGTCAACGTCTCACCAAAGTCTGCAACTAGATTTTGACAACCAAGCACAGCCTTGTGTGTCCATGAAGGGCCTGGAGTGTTGAGACCTACAGGGCTTTGGATTGACCTGACAGGATAGATGAGGAAAAGAAGAAAAGGACTGACACACATACAGAAGAGCTGGGATAGCTAGGATTGGGCGGGCTGTAAACTCTCAGATGATTAGTGTTGTGTGATCTTGTCACACCCAGTGAAGTTATTTATTATAGGTTACCCTTATTTCCAACATGAACTGTTGTATTTTTTATATATTTTTGGAGATTCTTAAACCTCTACCTCCTTCAAACCCTTATCTATTCTAATCCCTTCCAGCCCCCCAGCACTAGAAAGAAGGTTAGAGGGAAAGGGATGTAGACCTCTATTTAGACCACTTTCTGCTGATTATAGGCATTGAGTTCCTTGGGGCAGTCTCATCAGGATATCTCCTACTTCTTCTTGTCTCTTTTCTCTTGACCACTTGATAAATCAGCAGCAACAGCAGCCAGGAGCAGCACTAGGGAGTAGCAGCTGCCTTCTTCTTCTTTGGATTGTCTCCTGCCCTTCCAGGTTCTGGCATTTATCCCCTCTCCTTCCTTCCCAGAATTAATCTATCTGCAGCTGGCATAATCTCGCCTCATAGTTGAAACAAACTGAAGCAGCCCCATATCCCACACCTGGGATTAAAACAAAACATGTTCATATAAAATAACTGGGTTTTTAAAGAAACCAAAACTCTCACTATAATGACCCCACTCTCCTTTTTACACAAACCATTTATTTTTTGAATAATTTATTTATTCTCCGAAATTTTCATCTATTTATAAAATATGTCTTAGCCATATCTACCTTCTACACCCTCTAAGTGCCCAGGGTCTTCCCCAGCATATCCCTCCCAACTTCATGTGCTCATTTCTATTTTGTTAGATGCATGTAGAAATTGTGATAGAAGTTAGTTCTCTTTAGTGTATTAGATGAAGGCAGCACATAAAGGAGGAGCTTGGCATTGCTTGGACTTAGGGCTCACCCATCTCAGCCATAGCTCTGTGAGAAACAGGAAATGCCTTGTTGAAGGGGCGTGGCTAAGAAACTGCACAAGCCACAGATGATGTCAGTTGCCTTGAGAAGCCACTGGAATCACTGGATATGGAGAGAGATCCTGTGGCCAGTCAAGACCACCAAGGATCGGGAGATGATGTTATATATAAACCAGAGAGCTCCACACAGCCGCTCTCTCTCTCTCCTACCCTCATGGAATGAGAAGACAAGGCTCGCTGGAGAAGTGTACAGCAAGGTATGCCTTGCATCAGCATTTAGGCCGTAATAGCCTGAGGCACATCCTGTGAGCCAGCCTAAGAAAGCTAGCAGAAAAGGCATGGCATAGAACCTGCTGAGAGTTTTAAAAAACTGGACATGAAGGATGTCCGTTCTGGGCCCTGAGAGTGCCAGGAGATTGTGCAAAGTGGGTGGAGTTTGGAGGCCCCAGAACACTAGGCCGTGAGGCATACCCGGGCTGAAGACACTATAGAAACGAGTCTCAGCTGATGGAAGAAAGCTGACCTCGAGTTAGCAGTTAAAACAGGCTGACCTTATGAGCTGGCCACAATCTAGCAGTTGAAATAAACTGGCCATACGAACTGGCAAAGTTAGGCCCAATGGACACTAAGCTTTGAAAGGACTACCTGCTGGGACTGCCGTATCCAGACTGCTAAAATCAAGTTTTCCCACATGGACCTACACTAAGAATACTAATATCCTTTTAAGAAAATTAAAATATGGTTGGCTAGGTGTTCTTAGAAGTATTAATAAATATGCGTTTTAAATAAAAATTTTCTGTTACAAGAAATTAATCCATTTCTTTTAGATTTTCCAATTTAGTGGGATATAGATTTTTATCCACTTCTGATTTTCTGAATTTCAGTTACATGTGATGTAATATTTCCCTTTTCATCTCTTATTTTGTTGATCTTTTCTGACTTTTGGTTATTTTGGCAAAAACTGTTCATTTCACTGATTATTTGTGCCTTGTGTTTTTGTTGCTGTTTTTCATTTCTACTTCATTAATTTCTGCCCTGAATTAATTATTTTTCCATATCTATTGTTTTTAAGCCTGGATGAATTTCTAAATGCATATGACCTTTGACAATTAAGCCAAGATTAAATAAGTAATTTAAACAGGCTCATAACAGTGTATTTGGAGCTAAAAAATTTTTTTAATGCCATCAAAAAAAAAACCCTCCAAAACAAACAAACAAAAAAACTGGGCCAGAGAGAGTCAATGACATTCAAAGAACTAACACTGATACTGTTCAAATTATTCTATAAAACAGAAAAGGAAGAATTCTCCCAGTCTTCTGTATAAGCCATCATTATCCTGGTACTAAAACCAGATAAGAACAAATATAAATAAAATTACATACCAATTTTCCTGATGAATATAGGTATAAAAACTCAAAAAAAGAATACTTGAGGGCTGGAGAGGGCCTCAGTGGTTAAGAGCGTTGGTTCTTCCAAAGGACCTGGGTTCAAATTCCAGCACCCACATGGCAGTTCACAGCTGTCTATAATTGCTGGGCGTGGTGGCACACGTCTTTAATCCTGGGAGGCAGAGACAGGCAGATAGATCTCTGTGAGTTCAAGGATAGCCTGGTCTACAAAGTGAGTCCAGGACAGTCAAGGATACACAGAGAAACCCTGTCTCAAAGAACAAAACAAACAAACAAAAGAATACTTGGAAACCTAATTCAATTCACTTCAAAAACATTATTCATCATGATCCAACTGGCTTTATTTCAAACATGTAGGGATGACTCAACATATTTAAAATCAGTAAGTGTGTGTATATATATATTAGTCAAATTATATACATTGGTCATATACATATATGTGTAATATATATATTATGTATAATATATATATATATTAGTCAAAGACAAGAAGCACATGATCATTTCAGTAGACACAGAAAAAGCCTTTCACAAAATTCAATATCCCTTCATGATGAAAATCATGGCAAGCCAGTGTCTGTGGCTCAGGTGGGTGAGGAGGTCAGTAGATAACTCTTGAATATACAACAAAGCCCCTTGGTTATCTTTAGCCAAATATGATAACACATTTAGACAAATATGATGACATAGCTCTAATTGCAGCACTGGGGAGGCGGAAGTGAGTGGCTCTCTGTGAGTTCCAGGCCAGCCTGATTTCCATTTATTTATGGAGGGGGAAAGCAATGTATTTCAATCACTTCTGAATATTTTAATGTTGATTTTAAATTAAAGAGAATGGATAACAGATGTGTATGCCTGTGCCCAGGACTCAGATGGCTGAGAGGGGGATCTCTTGAGAAGGGTATCAAGACTAGCCTGAAAAATAGGAAACCCCAATCTTGTCTCCAAAACGTCTGCTAGGCATGGTGGCACATACCTTTAATCCTAGCACTCCAGAAGCAGGTGGATCTCTGGGAAAGGTCAGCCTGATTTACATAGTTAGTTTTAGGATAGTCAGGAAGGACAACATGATTAGATCTTATCTCAAAAAGCAAACATACAGGCCAGGCGGTGGTGGCGCACGGCTTTAGTCCCAGCACTTGGGAGGCAGAGACAGGCAGATCTCTGTGAGTTCGAGGCCAGCCTGGTCTACAAAGTGAATCCAGGACCGTCAGGGCTGTTACACAGAGAAACTCTGTCTCAAAAAAAAAAAAAAAAAAAAAGCAAACATACAATTGTATAGGAATTTTATTTCAGAGCACAGTTTCTCTGGCAAGAGATCACATCCAAAGACCTTCTAGGTCTATGTGATCCAGCTGGAATACAGACATGTATTTAAACCCAGGAGACAGAGGCAAGCAGATCTCTGAGTTCAAGGCCAGCCTGGTGTAGGGCAAGTTTCAGGTAAAGAAAAGTTTAGGTCCAGGCGTGGTGATGCACACTTTCAATCCCAGCATTTCCTTTTTCCAGATGATCTTAGCGTGTGTCAAGTTAACAAAAACCAAAACAAACAACAACAAACCAGTACACTACCGAAATAAAGCTACAAATTCAATCTCAATAAAATTTCCATTCTGAGTACTGGCTGCTCACACCTGTCTGTAATCTCAGTTCCAGGAACCTAACACCCTCACACAGACATAAACGCAGGCAAAACACCAATACACATTTAAAAAGGAATAAAATAAAGAAAAACATTTGACCTGGATGTTTGGTGGCACGTGCCTTTAATTCTAGCACTGGGAGGCAGAGGCAGGTGGACCTCTGTGAGTCTGAGAACAGCCTGGAGTACAGAGTGAGTTCTAGGACATCCAGGGCTACAAAGAGAAACCTGTCTCAAAAAAAAAAAAAAAACAAATGAATAATAAATAAATATCCATTTTTCACAGACACAGAGAAAGTGTATTTAAAAGGAAAAAAAAAAAGACCAACAGCATCTAAAACAAACCTCAACAACAACAACAAAAGTACTTCAGGAGATATCATCATACCTGATTTCGAATTATACAACTGAGCTCTAGTCATAAAAACAGCATGGTGCTGGCACAGAGATAGATGGGACGGAATTGAGGACCCAGGCATAAATCCATTTAACAGTCACTTGATTTTTGAAAAAGATGCTAAAAACACACATTGGAGAAAAGACAGCATCTTTAAGAAATGGGTGCTGGGAAAAATGTACATCAACGAGTAGGAGAATGACACTAGATCTTTATCACTCACCCTGCTCAAAACTTGCAACTCTAAATGGATCAATATAAGACCTGATAAAATGAAACCATGTAGAAAAGTAGAGAATACACTTCAACCGTATAGATAGGTATAAATTTTCTGACTAGAACTTCAGTAGCCCAGGAAATAAGACCTAACAATCAACAAATGACACCTCAGGAGACTAAAACACTTGTGTAGAAACCAGAAAACTGTCAGTTGAGTGAAGGGGGCCACCCACAGAACGGGAGGAAGGTTTTTTTTGAGGTATTCATCTCAAGAATGGGCATGGCCAATGGTAGGTTACCCATGCCTCAGTGGATGGACCCAGGCCTGTGTGCATGTGGGAAGCACTAACCGCTCCCAGGGCTTATCAAAAACAATGAAGATGGGAGATAGACAGGGCTGGGGCGCTAGGGGGACTTAGAGGGAATTGGTGTATGTAGATATGACAAAACAGAAGAGTAAGACATGGAAATGGGATGAGGACTTTGTGGAAGGAAGAGGGAGTTTTGTGGGGGCAAGAAGGAGATGAGAGGATGGAGGGGTGAGTGTGACCACCATGCCTGGCTACAGTTAACTTTAAAAAAAAAATTACATTTCTTCGATGTATGTGTATATACAGGAAGCTGCACATGCCACATGGGAGGACAGTTTGCAGGAGTCAGCTCTCCTTCATATGGGTCCCAGGGATAATCCTTAATCATTTCTAAAGCACAACATTTCGTCAAAGTTATTGTAGAGCATTATCAATTACTTTATACCAAAATTACCTCTCGTTTTGTTCTCATCATAGTTTGCCAAAATGACTTCAAATACATGAATATATATACCCAGTAGCTTTACTAAGAATGCTTGAAATCAGCCCTCTGTACATTACAGTTCCCTTGTACTCAGATCAAACCCTGACCGGGATTTGGTTCTATATGAAGCTCCTGCCTCCTCAGGTCTCCAGAACCCCTTTAAAATGAGCCACCAGGCCTTGTCTGTGGTTGAAATGATAAACCACCAGAGGGCAGAAGACTCCCACAACACTTTTTTTTTTTTTCTCCAGCTCAGTTTACTAAAATCACAGTGTCATGGGTTTGGTTTGTGTTTATATCTTGTGCAATATTACATAATGAAGTTATGTCATTAAGGCCCCAAACACAAAACATTTGTTGCTGGCTATTCTGAAGAAGATATTTGTGAACACAACCCAGATCCCTACTTAAGAATAATGTTCTCATTTGTTAATCCTGTTTGGGATTGATATATTAACAGAGGATGGAAGATAAAAGACTTTGGTTTCAACAAAGTAGCCTATTAAATTAACTTTGATGGTTTTGGCACAGGGATCCTTTGCAAAATTGATGTTTCATTATTAGAGCCCGGGAAACATTCTCTGAAATCCTAATGAAAGCAAGTGGAAGGTATTCCTTAGTCTGATTTATGATCTCTTTCAGTATGGCGTCATTGCAAAGCAAGGAAGATATGACATACCCAGAATGTCACTAAGCGCTCATTTTATTTGCAGAGCAAGTAATCACATATAGGAGAATGTGTATTATTGCCTAAAAGAATGGCAGCAGGCATGGTGTTGTAGCATCTCTGGTTCTTTTTCAGGGGATTTTAAACTCATTTTCCTAGAACTGAAAGTTCTTATAGACAGAATGACGAGAGTACATAAGGCAGATGCTAAGAAAAATGTCAAAAGGAGGATAGAAGACTACGTTGCGTTTATCACATAATAGTTTGAGCACAGCCGGGCGGTGGTGGCGCACGCCTTTAATCCCAGCACTTGGGAGGCAGAGGCAGGCGGATCTTTGTGAGTTCGAGGCCAGCCTGGTCTACAAAGTGAGTCCAGGACAGCCAGAGATATTCAGAGAAACCCTGTCTCGAAAAACCAAAAAAAAAAAAAAAAAGTTTGAGCACACACGTGAAAGCAAAAATAACCTCAAAACACACACACAAAAAAAAAACTGTTGAATTGTACCACAGCATCTGTATTGATTTGATACTGGTGTGATGATGTGGGCCAGTCTGAAGGTTATGTCCGTGGAAACCAGATCTGGACCATCAAAGAGAAGTGATGGTACAGACTCAGGGGACTCATCTCAGGACTGAGACTCCTGATAATAAACACAGACGAGCCTCTTATTAAATACAAACACAACCTATATATCACAGCAAAATCTGAAAACCCACGAACTCATGTAGATGACATGGCAACAGGAGTTCCCAAGAATTGAAATTAAAATAGCAGGAACTGGGAGAACACAATAGCAGTAGGTAAAGTCCTGGCAAAAAGTTTGCAGTGTGAACTTGGAGGCTAAAATAAAAACAGTGGAAGGCTGAAGATTGCGTACCTTTCAATAATAATAATAATAATAATAATAATAATAATAATAATAATTCTATTAGCACTAGAAGGAGTACTTGAGTCAATAGCAACAGCTCCCCACCCCTTCTTTAAAAAAATATTTTTCATATTCTTTTCCTTTGTTATTTTGGGCATTGAACTCAGGGCCTTGCACATGCTAGGCAAGTGGTCTATAATTCCCCAGCTCTGTTTATGTTTTTTGATATAAGAACTGAATTTAAACATTAACCAGGTAAAGTGCACAGGACAGAGTGTGAAAGCGAGGCCTCTGATTCCAATTATTTGTTTATCACATGATACTTCCTCGTCATATGACTGGAGGGCAGTTCAGCTTCGTTGACTGTAAATTTTCTCTAGAGTAAAAATAAGAGGGTGAAAGTTGACTGTGTCCTTCAAACATAGTCTGTCTGTGCCTATCTCCTGAGTGACAGACACCTCATGCCCTTTATCAGAAATGAACAACTAAGTCACATAATTATTTGCTTCATTTTATTTTATTTTTGAGACAGTCTCAAATTTGGTGGTCTCAAATTCTTGATCCTATCCTTTTTAACTGCCATATGCTCAACTTTTATTTTTAATATCATCAATATCATTTGAAACAATCCTAAAGTTGGGGACAATACTAGTGACATGAACTTCTTTCTCATTGTCATGATATGATCAGTATCCATTTGAAGTGATGTAAATTATCGAGTGCCTTAGAGTGTGTGTGCTACAGGGAGGAAGAAACTCAAAACACAGTGCCAATACTTTTCTTTAAGAAATAATGATCTTGGGGCTGGAGAGATAGCTCATTGGTAAGAGCACTGTCTGCTCTTCCAGAGGTCCTGAGTTCAATTCCCTGCAACCATATGGTGACTCAGAACCATCTATACTGGGATCTGATCCCTTCTTCTGACCTGCAGGTATACATTCAGATAGAACACTCATACATGAAACAAACAAACAAATAAATAAACAAACTAATCTCTTTTAAAAAAGGAAAAGAAATAATGATCTCAAAATATTAACAATATTAATCCCTGATAGGTAGTATCTTAGCAAAGAACAAAAGACTTGCATGCCTCATGCCTGTCTTCCTGGCTCCTTTGAGGCTAAGGAAAAGTCAGGGGAGACCAGCAAGGGCTACACAGCATAACCCAGTCTCTTCAAACCAAACAAAAATCTAGAAGATTCAAGCATAAAAATTAAAAAATCTGGTGGGACTGGAGGGAGGAGTAGGGAGGGGGTTGCGATTGAGATGTAACTTGAAGAAATAAAAAATAAATTTAAAAAGAAAAACATTTAAAAAATCTGTTGTCTTTGATCTGTGGGAAGAGCAGTTTGTGTAGAGAAGCACAGACAGTACAAAGACAGCCAATATTTTTTTAAAGATTGAAAGTCCCATTTCTACTCTGAAGGAAACTTCCTGAAAGGAACTGCACTTTGCTCTGCACTTTCTGCAAGACTAATTAACTGATTAGAATGTCAGTGGTCATGCAGAATGTGGATGCTGCAAGTCTAAGAGCTGAATTTCCTTGGGACACCTTTGGCTACTTTACAGTCATTTATTGCTTTCCTTTGTACCTAATCTAACATCTTTGTGAATATTAGGTAAATCCTTTGAAATGTACAGAACACTAATTCCTTTCCTTCTTTCTTTCTGGCTTGCTTGCTTTTCTTTCTTTCTTTTTTTTTAAAACATTTTTTTATTTGTTTATTATGTATACAGTATTTGCTCTACATATAAGCCCAGGCAGATCTCAATGTAGATGGCTGTGAGCCACCATGTGGTTGCTGGGAATTGAACTCAGGACCTTGGGAAGAACAGCCAGTGCTCTTAACCTCTGAGGCACCTCTCCAGCCCGTTTGCTTGCTTTTCAACTGTTTTTGATTCTTTGTGAATTTCAAATCAAGCACCCCAGTTCTACTCATCTCTTTGTTCCTTCATATCTGCCCTCCACCCTTGCAACCTCCCCACCAACAGAAAATAGAATTTTTTAAAAAAGCCATGTTTTTGTGGAAGCTGTAGTGTGTCACACAGTATGTATACCCTTTTGTCCACACATCTTTACTTGCAGATGTTCATTGCAATGAGTCATTGGTCTGTTTTGAGGCCTCTGGGTTCTGCTACATTATCTATACCGGATCCTCCTCACCAGGATTCCTCTTGGATATCCTGTTGTTGTTCTGTGTCATGGAGATCTTGCAGCTTTGAATCTATAGGACCAGCCCCTTCACGCACTCCAACATTTCAGAGATGTAGTAGATGTTGGGGAGGGCCAACTGAAAGCCCTGCATCTCGGCCTGAAAGGTAGCTGAGTTGACCAACTCCTGCCAGTTCCCACCCACCAGGGCAAGTTCTCCAGCACTGCCCCAGATCGCTCACCCAATGCCTCAGGTGGCAAGGGGCAGGGCCAGCTCTCCTGCTCTTGTGTCCTGGGGCCATTTCACCTGTGCCTTCACCACCAGGGCCACTGAGCTGCCCAACCAGGCATAGCATTAGTTTCTAACCAACCAAAGGACTAAGAATGCTCAGGTCATATCTGAGGCTATAAGAGGTTTCCCTGCCTGCTCTAACCCACCTACCAAATGTTTCCACCAATGTATGTGAAAAGGGCCTTGAGTTATGACTTTCTTTGTTCTGTCACCATAAAAGCTTCACTATCCCTGGGACTCTTCCAGCAGTTGTTACTTGCCTGTAATTCCTTGTCTGGGGTAGGACCCCATAAGTTCTTCCTCACCTGAGCTAGCATGTCTTTTGATATTATCCTTGTTTGGATCAGGTTTAGGCAGCCACATTGTTGAGGAATCATGGATGTAACTTCCCTGTCATTTCTAGGAGACAATCTCAGAACTTTCTTCCTGGTCCTCTGGCTCTTACAATCTTCCTGCTCTATCTTCCAAGATGTTCCCTGAAACTTGGGTCCAGGAGTTGTGCTGTAGATGGATCCATTGGGGCTGGGATCCCCTTCAACCAGTTGTCTCTGTTTTATGACCAGTTATGGTTTTCTGTGATGGTCTCCATTTACTGTAGAGAGAGGTTTCTTTGACCCATGCATGAGTAAGAGCTACACTTAATCTGTGGGTGTAAAGATAAGTTTAAAGCAACAGTAGTAGGTTCTCTTCTAAGATCCATGACCTCAGTAACCCTGGGCAGTTGGCTACTTTCTAGTATAAGGTACCTTTCCCTCTTATTGAGTGGGCTTTACGTCTAATTAGATAACTGTGGGTTACAGCCAAGATATGAGTGTCATTACTGCACCTTTTATGGATATCTTGACAAACTAATCATTCCAAGGATGAGCCCCCTAATTAGTTATTCAATACAAAATAGTCAGTCCTGAAATCATATATACACAAGTAACACTAAATGGACTCAACAGGTTGTATATATATATATATATATATATATATATATATATATATATA
>CAJQZJ010032473.1:1862953-1913127 GCA_907164525.1 Lophiomys imhausi
TATATATATATATATATATATATATATATATATATATATATAGTGTGTGTGTGTGTGTGTGTGTGTGTGTGTGTGTGTGCATATAATAAAAAAAGAAGGCATCCATTTGAAAGGGGAGTGAGGGGGAAGGGAATGAATGGTGTAGGAGGGGAGGTTAGGGAATGAAGGAATGATATAATATCATTATAATTAAAATATTTTTTAAAGACAGTATTATCCCACCTCATAAAAATGAAAACAAACGTCACCAAACTGTTACCACATCGGAATATGGAATTTGGGTAACCTACATCTGTATTCCTGGGCCACAGCCACTTTTTGGCTCCAGAATCAACTGTCTTATTCCTCTTGAAGTGAGAGCTGTGTTTTGGCACTGAGGCTTCTGTAGACTACAAGGAAACATGGCTCCATTTTCACCCGCAAGCATGCTGAGCATTGTTTTCCAACAGATGTGACCTTTACCTTTGGCTCACTGGCTGTTTGTGCTCCCATGAAGAGCCCCACCTCCTGGCCACTAGGCGGATATGAATCAGGTCTCCAGGTCAGTAGGACACAATGGACACTTACTCCTGTAACTCTGACCTGGCTTATTTCTAAGATCCATCCACCACCTCTGACAAATTAACAGATGGCAAGCTCAGCCAAGCTGAAGAGACCCCAATAGTGTAATTAGTTAATGCAAATTGACATAGGGATATGGATTTATATAAGAATGAAAAAAGAAAACATTTTCACTTTACTTTATTATTCTTATTTTTTGATTTTTGAGAAAGAGTCTCATTCTGTTGCCAAGGCTAGCCCTGAACTCAAAGCGGTCTTCCTGTTTCAGCCTCCAGAATATTGAGATTACAGAAATAAATTACAATTCTCACCTCGTATTTATTATTTCTTAAGTGTATAATAAGAATAGTAGTAATGTTTGAAGGATATTCCTCAAAGTTTTAATTTTGATTAATTTCTATATGTAGTAGAACTATGAAATTTGCTTATTTATCTTCTAAATTTTCTACAATAACTTTGCTCTATCTTTATAATTTTAAGTAAAATGAGTTAATTTGTGAGTTTAGCCAGGTAATACATTAGAATCCTTTATTTGGAAATTCACTATTACAGCTAAAAAGACTGACGAGTTACATTACCTAGACTTTTATCATATTTGTTTAAATATATTTTTCCAAACTTAATAAAATAATAGTATTTTGATGTTTAGTAGAAACCAGTCTACTCACTCGATCTCATCTGGGATTTGTGCAACGTCTCCAATCCTGTGTCCCATGTGGGATACACAAGGAATGGATATGCCCATTCCTGCTGCTCAACCTTCAGGGAATAAGGCCTTCTCACATCCCACAGCCCCAACGATGGAGCTCGGTGCTCTGTATCTTAGTTGCTGTGTGAATTCCTGCTTATCTGTAAGGTTAGTAAATATCCCAGCTCAGGTTAGGTTCATAGATTTTGCGTTTGTCCCACATGACAGTGCTCTGCTGGAAAATATCCTGTCCCACATGGCCCCAACCCACCCCAGGGCCGAGCACGTAAGATCTTCCTCCCAACTTTTGTGAAACTTCTCTGTCCAGCCGGGCAGTGGCAGTGCAGGCCTTTAATCCCTGCATCTGGTAGGCAGAGGAAGGCTGTTCTCTGTGAGTTCGAGGCCAGTCTGGTCTACAGAGTGAGCTCCATGACAGCAAGGGCTACATAGAGTAACCCTGTCTAAAAAAAAAAACAAAACAAAACAAAAAAAACAAAACCAACCAAACAAACAAACAAAAAGTTCTCTGTCCAGAACCCAGTACAACAAAAAGTCAAGAAAAAAAAAAAAGACTTTAAATTCTGTGTGTCATTCTTTCTAGAAAAATGAAAGCTTGGCCTCTTCTTATATATAGCCATAAAAACATGTATCCTACTATTACCAAGGCAACTGGGGTCCCCTTTTGGGTCTTAGTCTCATTAATAAAGCATTCCTAATTACTTCATAATAGGCTCAGAAGGAAGTTCAAGGGCGATTTTATTAAATGGTGAGAGAAAAACAATAGGACAGGCAAGTAGAAATCCCAGTAGCTGCCAGGGGAAGGGGAGATGGAGACAAATTCATGCCTTTTAAGTTAAGCACAAGAGGTCAGTAAAACAGAAAACTCAGAATGACCTGTAAAGCATGCATAGGGCTGTTGAGTTCCACATATGAATCTAGGGGGTAAGCTCTCCTGTCCCAGAGCAAAGGAAATAGAGGTAGTTTATTAAGAAAGAAAAAGCGCTGGGTGGTGGTGGTGCACACCTTTAATCCCAGCACTCGGGAGGCAGAGGCAGGCGGATCTCTGTGAGTTCAAGGCCAGCCTTGGTCTACAAAGCGAGTCCAGGACAGCCAGGGTTGTTACACAGAGAAACCCTGTCTCGAAAAACCAAAAAAAAAACCCCAAAAACCCAAAAAACAATTGGACTACACGGGTCCCCCTAGAAGATCTTCATGGTCCCATCTTTCTCCTTTGTTTCTTGGGCCTGTTTTTATGGGTGTTCTGTTCCTTAGCAGTGATTCTCAACCTTCCTAATGCTATGACTATTTAATACGGTTCCTCATGTTGTACTGACCCCCAATCATAAAACTATTTTCACTGCTACTTCATAACTGTGCATTTGCAACTGTTATGAATAGTAAGTATCTGTATTTTTCTAATAGTCTTAGGCGACCCCTGTGAAAGGGGCCTTTGACCCACTGACCACACACAGTGCCTTAGCTGCTGCCCAGGTTAAGGGCATCCAATCTTCCTCTGAAAAGTGGTTTCTTTTTTTTTTTTTTTTTCCTTTTTTTTTTTTTTCGAGACAGGGTTTCTCTGTGTAGCTCTGGCTGTCCTGGACTCGCTTTGTAGACCAGGCTGGCCTCGAACTCACAGAGATCCGCCTGCCTCTGCCTCCCGAGTGCTGGGATTAAAGGCGTGCGCCACCACCGCCCGGCAGAAAAGTGGTTTCTTTCTTATGTCAGTCTTAATGCTTCCCTTTCTTGTCCTTGATCTCCTGCTGTGGCCATGAAGTAAGAGACAAGTACCATCTCTAAATCAACAACTCCATGTGTGCATTTAAAGAACATAGCTCTACTCCACTGTCTGGCTATTTGGCCCCTTTGCTTCTGAAAGTATCCCCGATGACGCAGGAGCACCGGCTTATATGACCTGATAGGTATTATGTGGCCCCCATAAGCTCCCAGAATTGAATGCTTGGTCCCCAGGGGGAGGCATTATTAGGAGGTGTGTCCCTGCTGGAGTAGATGTGACCATTGGCACACAATGGGGATAGGCTTTGGGCGATTTCAGAAACCTAAGCCAGTCCCAATAGTTCTCTCTTCCTGCTCTCTGCCCAGCTGGATGTAGAACTCTTGCTCCTTCCCCAGCTCCATGTCTGCCTGGATGCTGCCATGCTTCCTGTCATGATGATAATGTACTAAACCTCTGAAACTGTAAGCAAGCTCCAATTAAATGTTTTCCTTCGCTGTCCTAGAACTCACCCTGTAGACCAGGATAGCCAGGCATGGTGGTACCTGCCTTTAATCCCAGCACTTGGGAGGCAGAGGCAGGTGAATCTTTGTGAGGTTAAGGACAACCAGGTCTGCATATTGAGTTCCAGAACAGCCAAGAGCTATGTAGAGAGATTCTGTCTCAAAAACAAACAAACAAACAAACAAACCGAACCAAAACAAAAAAAAACCCCTAAAACAACAATCCAGGTCTTCTAACTCAGGTAGGCAATGTCAGGTTCAAAGGAAATTCCAGTTCCTCAAACTCCAAAGGGTATGAATTGGCTTTTCCTTCCACCAAAAGGAGTCATTTCTCTTGCCTCTGGCAGAAGGGACATATGGTTTTCCATTGGCATATACCTGTGGTTGCATACCAAAGCCAGTGCCAACCCCCAGGCTCCCTCAGTCCCTACTCACGGTATATTTCTTATATATTTCAAAGCACCCCATATGGGTGTACTTGCCCCTCTACCCCAAACTCATAGGCCTGCCCCAGCTCATGGGCTTCCCTCCCTGGAGTTATTCATCCTCCTTACAACCTGCTATGCTCGAGTATTCTCTCTCTTGCTATACCCAGTATTCTCTCTTCTCTGCTTCACTGCCCATGGCCATGTCCAGTCTGTTCCTCATTTTGTCTGTTCCAGACTCTTCCAGTTGCCTCTGGTTGCTGTCGCTCTCTCTCTGCCTAATCACAATAAAATTCCCTCTAATGGAGCAGCCATTTTGGAAGTTTCTTTACTGTTCCCCCTCTCATTAGGTTGACCCTAAGTCGTACCATAATTTACCATGGGACCCATTTTGATATCCATTCCTCTGTGGCACTACCAGCTGACTGAATGACTCAGAAGATGTTCTGTCAGATGGGAATGTGGGATTCTTAGGGTCTGTGAGTTAGACACTTGGTCACATTTCTCAGCTTGGACTCCCTCCCTTAGAATATTTTGGGTGTGTTAATGTTTTACCATACAGGTCAATCCTAATGTGTTTCTGGAAGCTTCGAATGCCTAATTCTTGCCTATTTAAAATCCAATTAAGACAATCCAACATGCTCTCATAACGTCTCCTGCCTGTCACTAACTATTCTATCCTGGAACAAACACTTCAGGACCCTGAGCACCTTTGAATTGAAAACAAAAATGTCTGTGTTGCCAAAAGGTGACTCAGAACAACACTAGATCAATCACAAGGCAATTATTGGGTATAATATGAACTGGACTGTCCCGGACTGACTCAGACTTGAACCAGGCAGCAGATCTGAGGATTGACGTAATCAGCAACAGTAAATAGGTTGGCTGCCAAGATAAATGCATTATGAACATAATGAACATTGTGTGCCTATGCTAGAATGGAAAAACAAGCATCTACATCTTCGAAGGAGTATGTTTCTCTCCCGGTTGTCTCTTGAGTTAGCAACGGGGAGCAATTTAGTTGTCCAGACCCTCATTAATGCTCAGTTCTTTCTAATTGGCAGAGGCAGCCATTGAGACGGTACTAATGGATCCTGGCAGACGTAGCAGTGTCAGGTGCTGTAATGAGAACTCCCAGGCAGCGACTTTTCAGCAAAGGTGGACAGAATTCAAAGCCACAATGGCTCCTTCACTTCCACGGAAACAAGCAGCTTCTGTTACTAGCACACAATGATTTTTCACAGATAGCATCTTCAAGGGCCATTTTCTCCTGGATGTTGTTAACAGACAAACGGGGTTTTCTGTTTGGCTGGAAAGAAGACCCTTTGGGGAGATCCTTCCCATAAAACCTACTATGTCCATCCTTAGCCAGCCGTCTGCAGCACACAGGACCACTGATGAACACAGTTCTATGCAGTTGCTTTCCCATCTCGAGGGCTGGCTAGGTCTCACAGCAGAGCTCGGTACCCTCGTCTTCTCCCCGCAGCCTTCAGCCTGCACTTTGCTTTTCTCCAAGAACAACATGGCAAGAGCATTTCAGATTCTACCAAGTTTGTTAACTGTGATCCTTCTCTAAAGATTCCAGAAAGAAAATATTCAGATACTGAAGTGATCTTTTCTCTCAGGAAGAGGAAAAAGTCTCTTTTCCATAGCTATTATGGGGATATAAAGGGAGTTTATAGAAGTTTCTACAAAGTGTTCTGATTTCCAGTTTTGTTCCCAAGGCCCTGGTGAACTGAACTCTGCAGGAACCTCACAGAAAAATATAAAGTCCTTTCTTCAGTGCAAGACACTGAAATGCTCCTGGCTTCCTCAGAACCGTGTTTCATAGTTCTCACCTCAGAACCGTGTTTCATAGTTCTCAACGGGTCTAAAATCAAGTCAGCTGTCTCCCGTGAGTCCCAAATTATCAGGCATTAAAACTGTTCACTCTTAAACCCTGGACAAATGGCTGAAATGCCTGTTTAACATATCAAAGCAGACCTGGGCACCAGGTTCTCCCAGCATCCCTCAGTTCCTACCTGTTACAGGGTATGACTGGCATACCCTTTGCCCTTCCCCTCTCCACACATGGCTCAGCTCAGCCTGGTCATGTCCACTCTGGACTCTCCCAGATGTCTCTGCCTCTGGCTTTGTCTCCCTTTTATCTACAATAAACGTTCTCCTCCACCAATACCTAGGTACAGTCATGTCCTTTTCATTTTATTTCTGTTTTCATTTAAAAGTAACCAGGGAAAAAAGCAATTGCTGCCTCCACCAATCTCTCCCTACCCTTCTCAAGTCTCAGTCTTCAAGAGCCGTCTTGACCTAGACAATTCATCAGAAATAAACCTTATCTTTTGTATTGTTCCCTTCCTCATAAAAAACTTACATGCTAGAGACCTCAGGTGAGCCAGGATTTTTTTTTTTAAATTTCTCCCTTAACAAATCCTTGATTCTAGGTCAGTACTATGTTTATTCTCCAAACAATAATTTATTTCCTAGGACAAACTTGTCCATGACTTTCTTCTTCAATTTTCTCCTTCTCCTTCTCCTTCTCCTTCTCCTTCTCCTTCTCCTTCTCCTTCTCCTTCTCCTTCTCCTTCTTCTTCTTCTTCTTCGTGTGTGTGTGTGTGTGTGTGTGTGTGTGTGCATTTTATTTGTTTTCTTGAGACGGGATCTCCTTGGCCAACTTGCTGTCCTCCTGCCTCTGCCTCTCAAATGCTGGGTTGTAGATAAGATACACAGTCTTAATCTCAAATATATTCCTAATATTCTAACTTTCTAAAGTCAAAAGTCTCCCTGAGTTGTAAAACTGTGGGTTCCAGTGTAGCAGTCAAATCTTCCCATAATTCATTAATCTATTGGACTTGACTCAGCCTTTACAGCATCTAGTTTTAAAATTTTTTTCTTGTTTATCTTGTTTTTAAACACATTTTTAGATTTATATATATTTTATGTGAAATTTTTTAGATTTATATGTTTCATTTTATATGTGTGTGTTACCACTTGTGTGTCTGGTATCCACAGAGGTCAGAAAAGAGTGTCAGGTCCCTTGAAGCTGGAGTTGCAAATGGCTGTGGTTTCTGGGCACCAAGCCCAGATGTTCTACATGAGCAACAAGTACTCTTAGCCACTATGCCATCTTCCAGCTCTCTCTTACATAATCTTTAATTGTCACCGATGAACCAGCCTGCCTCCATCTTGGGCTATCTTACAATAAAGATGAACTAATTTATTCCTGTTTATTATTAAATATCTGTTTCTCAAAGATTGGGGCTATGCACCATCTGTATCCATAACCACAAATGGTTCTGTACTGGCTGTTCCAGGAAATTGTAACCATGTCTTTGTTTCAAAGAGTTGTTATGACCACTTTGTAACCATGCTTTTGTTTCTGGAGGTTGTTAGGACCTCCTTGTTGAGTTCTGCTTTTGTAACCCCACCTGTTCGCTTCCTAAATCTCCCATTTGGAAATGCTCTACCCCGAGCTATAAAAACCCTTATGTTGCCCATGTCCAATGCTGACCTCTCAAACCCGGCTTTAGGGGGACACAGCCTGTGTACGTGAATTTTAAAAGCTTGCTTTAATTAATTTGTCCATGATTATCTGGGTCAGTTATCTTTCTCCTCCCATCTTTGGGATTGTCACTTTTTCTAACACCATTTTCATTTTTCAGTAGTCCCTCTCAAAGAGGAGAAAGTCAGAAAGGATATTAATGCTCTCAGGAAGAATTCTAATCCCTGACAAAAGAAAACCAAAACAAACGAGCTCCTTAATCCAACAACACAACAGCAAACCTTATTGCAGTCTGTTGAAAACTGAAACATCACAGTTAGATATACACCCTTTGAAGTATAGTTTTGCTTAACTTAGAAATCCAAAGGAAGGGTTAATACACACAAGCGCTCACACACACAGAGCATTACCTCTGTTGGTGAGCTCGTGGGATTCCTCTTCTGAGGCCACCTTTGACAGGGAAGAGATAGAGACAGATTTAGGATAAGCACAGCAGGAGGATAAAATGCAAAACACCAGACGGTGAGATGATCTGACTCAACATAAAAACCCCGGGGTGCCAAGATAGAGTCTGTGGGGTGTTCATATTCCTCCTGTGACTCCTAACCCTGTCAGCTGCAGAGACCATAGAGCCTACGTACAGTTGACTCTTAGCTTTGATGGTCAAATCTTACACCAGGAAAATCTGACCAGTGTCTGGCTGAGATCATGTTAGTTCTCAGAATCTGAGAATAAGGAGCGAGACGACAGATGCCTCTGGATGGTAGGCAGAAGGAAGATGTCATAGTAGGTCATATTTCTCTCTTCCTGGGGAGCCCCCCCCCCCTACTACTCTATGTCAGACTGAAAACAAGGGGAGAATTCTCTACTCTTGAGCATGTGGAGGAGCAATTCCATTGACGGCATTTGTTCAGAACTCAATGCTAACACGTCTCTAAAGGACAGAGGTGGGTTTCTTCCAGATAATGGTTTCCACCATTCTGTGAATGGAAAATTGTTTCACAGTAAGAAAATAGAGAAGCACTTCCAGCAACTTTGGAAGCAATAGCTTCTAAGCTGGATTCAGTCCCAGTGGACAGGTTTGTGTGCTTAGAGAACAGGTGAACTGTAAAAGAATAATGGTATCTTTAAGTGTTTGTGTTGTTCTTTGTAATAGTCAAAACATATGTGTATTGTAACAGGGCCCCAGACCTTACTAGGCCCTGAGACCATAGCACAAATGACTCCATGATGGAAATACCATTCAGGTTGTACAACTCAGAATGTAGACAACTCCACCTACCAAAAATGAAACAATGATCTAATCCATCAAAGTCCATAGTTATGGGAGAGTCTCAAAATTTACTGACCTTGCTTTTTAGCTTCTGTAGTTCTGCTTAACAAAGAAATACAATCTCTTTAATTTAAGCATGTAATTGTAACTGTAAAATGTAAATGTAAATTAAATTGGCTACCCCCACCACCAAGTCTGACATACTTTTCTCTCTCTTTTCTTTTCTTTCTTTTTTTGAGACAAAGTTGGGGTCTCCTATTTCCTAGGCTAGTTGTGAGCTCCCCCCTCACTTAATCCTCCTCTCTCAGCCACCTGAGCCTAGGGCACTGGCATGCACCATTACAAACCATTTCTTAATTGTCAATAGAACTTCCATATGTTTTGTATGCCTATGCCTTCCCCACATGGCTCCAAATGTAAGCCTTGATTAGTTGAAATGTACCACAGTTATTTTATGACCTTGCTCATGGAATAGTTTAGGAATCATGGTCCAGATTCCTCTCAAATGGGAGAGATTGTCAGGTCCAAAGGAAACTCCAATTTTCAAAACTCCAAAAGGCTGTCTAAATATCCAGAAATGAGCTCAACCTGGAGTATATATAGGAGGATCTCTGGCAGTTAGATGGAAAACAACATGCCTCAGGAACTTGTGAAGCTGGTTTCTGTCTACCAAAAGAAGAAATTTTCCTTACCTCCACCAAAGGGAACATATGACTCTCCAATTAGCATCCCAGCCCTTCTCACTCCCTACTCTACCCACCAAATCCCTCCAGCTCATGGGGTTCATTTCCCACAGCTACTTATAACCTGGCTATTCTCACTATCAGTGACTCCAGCTCTTGCTATTTTCTCATTATGCTCTCTCTATCCTCCATCCCCTGCTATTCTCTCTTCTCTTAGAGATGGTCTTGGCCATGTTCAGTCTGCCTACCATATTCCATTTACTTCTTTCTCCCTTTACTCCAGACTCTTCCAGATGCTTCTGGCTATTGTCTCATAGCCACAGTTAAACCTTCCCGTACATGGAGTGGTCATGTCAGTACTTTATACAGAGAGAGAGACATTTCCATCTTCTACCTCATAACACTCTGTCTTCCAAGGATTCTCTGAGGCAGTGACAGTTGATGACTATGAGCAGTCTTTTCCAAAACTCTGAGAGTGTGGCCCCAAGGAATGTACTGATCTACCCAACAAATTAGTACGATGTGGATCACTTCTGAACCATATGATAAACAACAAGGACAGCAAATATTCAGAGTCTACTATGACTTAGAAGTGAGATTTACTGAAGAGTTTATCATAAATGCCCACAGATATTTAGGGTACCATTGCTTTCACTAAATAACTATGCAATGAAATCAAACATTTCTGATTCATGTTAGTCCCAACACTTCAATCAGGAATCGCTCAACAATCTCTCCTTCAATTCAATGAGAGAGAGGGGGGGGTGGTATTTGTAGTTTATAAATGATTCTAACATTTAAGATGAATTATTTTAGAAAAAACATCCTTTTGAGTCATTTCTTCATTTGTTGGTTTACAGTGTATGATTAATGGACCAGGCAAAAATTTAAACTTAAATATCTGCATATATTTGCACATCAGAATTGGACATGGAGAAATGAAGTATTAAAATGATGTTTAAAAAATGTTTTCTTAATGGGTGATGAACTATAGAGACCTATTCAATGATGGAGGAAAAAAAGTAAACTCTAACTGGTTTGGCTCACCTACAGATACAAATAACTGGTTAGAACTGGAGTCCTGGGTATGTAGGGCAGTAAATACTTTGTTATTTGGCTAAAATTCCCATCAATGTGATTGGAAACCAAGTCCTCCCCCCACATTTTCTTCTCCTGACTCCATTAAAATTCATTTAGATTTGCTTTTGTTTCAGAATTATCTTCCTTCAGCTGCAAGGGAAAGTTGTTTATATTTCTTGGGGGCTAAACTTCAAGGTCATTTCCTGTCATTAATCCTGTTAGCATGCGTTACTTGGGGTCATTTCCTGTTCCTGTTCCCAACAGTGCTGAGCAAGAGGTTCTGGATGGTTGCTGGTGTTTAATTCTCCAGAATGGTTTTCAAATATTTTGGTAGAGTCTGTCATTTCTCCAGGATAAATCCAATGTGCTTTCTGATGACACTGTCTACAGAGTGGGTGGCAGAAGGTTTCCTTCCATCTTGGAAAACAAGCTAGGCTAAGTAATAATTGCTCAGTCATCAATACCAGTAAGTAATAATATGTCTGAATCCAGTCTGCCTACCACAGTGGGACATCAAGAAACAACTGTGTTGCCCTCTTTGTTAGTGAAAGCCAACAGGTGCCTCAATTCAACCAAATAATATGGAATCATTGGTAGTTTCATAAAGAAGAAACAATGTATTAAAATAATGATTATCTTCCATTTCTGATTAGATATGTCAGGATCAAAAAATGATAATGTAATTGAAAATTTTCAGTGAACACAAATTTTGGAGAGCTTAAAAATGTCACTTGTGGCTGATACATCTGAGAAAAAGAAATTTTTTATGGTTGGTTTTGGTGTTTTTGTTTTGTTTTGATTTTTCTTTAGATGGGGTTTCTCTATGTAGCCCTGGCTGTCCTAGTACTTGCTCTGTAGTAGACCAGGCTGGTCTAAAACTCAGAGATCTGCCTGCCCTGCCTCTGCCTCCTGAGTGCTGGGATTAAAGACATGAACCACCACTGCCCTGCAGAAAAAGAAAAGTTTTTTCTTTAATTCCTACTTTGATATTGCTTAAGACTAGAAATGATTCTATTCTTTTCAATAAATGCTTAAACTACCTCAAGAGGTCACAAACTATTATTAGCCGTTGTATTTTATTTCATCAATAGCTACTTTCTTTCTTTCATTTTTTGTTTTTTGTTTTTTTTTTTTCCCAGACAAGGTTTCTCTGTGTATACCTGACTATCCTAGACTCACTGTGTCGACCAGGCTAGCCTTGAACTCACAGAGATCCACCTGCCTCTGCCTCCCAAGTGCTGGGATTAAAGGCATGCACCACCATGCCCGGCAGTAGCTGATTTCTTTAAAACATTGTTAATCTATTCCTTTCCATAGATTATGTACTTGAAGATTTGTATAAGGAAAACTATAAGTATAAATATTTTATTATTTTTTTTTTTGGTTTTTCGAGACAGGGGTTCTCTGAATATCTCTGGCTGTCCTGGACTCACTTTGTAGACCAGGCTGGCCTCGAACTCACAAAGATCTGCCTGCCTCTGCCTCCCAAGTGCTGGGATTAAAGGCGTGCGCCACCACTGCCCGGCAAGTATAAATATTTTAAAAGCTACTTAGAAGGATGGAGATAAACAGGATGCTTCTGAGAGGAAAATTCTGCAGACAGTATTTGACCAAATGAATCTTAAGTTAATCAGAAAAACTAAGCTGGGACAAACAGCCAAGCAAATTCCGAAATGTTAGTGAAAAAGCAAATAGATTTATTATAACAGATAACTGCAGTACAGCATGACGTTATCCTAGTTCAGGCAATCTGATAATGGGGGAAGAGAAGTTAAAACAATTAAAACATGAGCATGTACTAGATAGATTCAGTACTCAAAAGCCACCTGTGCGTTACACAGCCAAAGAAATCACACCAATATAATGCTGTGTCCAAGAACAAATAGGAAGAAAACATGTGGAATAAGTGTCTGATGTTGGAGTCCAAAGATTTCTATGGGCATAAAAGCTTTAAAAATATAAAGAAAAAATTCCAATATATGTGGCTGCATATAATTGTAAATCTTTCCATTTAAAGAAATCCTAGGCCAGGCGGTGGTGGCGCACGCCTTTAATCCCAGCACTTGGGAGGCAGAGGCAGGCGGATCTTTGTGAGTTCGAGGCCAGCCTGGTCCATAAAGTGAGTCCAGGACAGCCAGGGCTACACAGAGAAACCTTGTCTCGAAAAACCAAAAAAAAAAAAAAAAAAAAAGAAATCCTAGGCTGGGGATGTAGCTCAGTTTGGTAGAGTCCTTTCTTAGAGAGCACAAAATTGTGGGTTCAATCTCCAATATTACCTACATCAGGTATGATGGAAGACATCTGTAACCTCAGCTCTTGGGAGATGGAGGTGGGAGAATCAGAGGTTCAAAGTCACCACTGGCTGCATATCAAATTCTAGGCCAGCCTAGATATCATGAGATCCTGACAAACAAACAAGAAAATGAACAAAACAAAACAAAATCATTAACAGAACATGAAGACAAGCAAACCTAAAGCCTTTCCCAATGTATGAAGGAGGGAGTTGGTATGTTTAACACAGAGAGGCTTTCAGATTGATGTCACTGAACACTACCCACCCCCCACCAGAGAAACAGGTGGTTTGTGAAGGATATAAAAAGATCAATATCCAAACAAACACAAATTAACCACTGTATACATTTACATAAGCACACAACTATTAAATGTAATCATATCAGCCATTAAAACTTGTTCTACTGGAGTTAAAAGCAATGGAGATACTTGGGATGGTTTTATTTTTGTTTATTTTTTTTTTTCTGAGATAGGTTTTCTCTGTGTAGCCCTGGCTACCCTAGAACTCACTCTGTAGGCCAGGCTGACCTTGAACAGGTAGAGATTTGCCTGCTTCTGCCTCCCGAGTGAGTGCTGGGATTAAAGGTATGCACCACCACTCCTGGCCATTACAGTTTCCAACTGCCATGTGGGTGCTGGGATTTGAACCCGGATCCTTTGGAAGAGCAGCTAGTGCTCTTATAACCGCAGAGCGGTGTCTCTCTAATCCCCTTGGGATGTAGATGTATTGTAATTGCAAGAGTACATTGCAAAGCAGTTTACAATGTTTATTGTTCAGAAATGGATGCCTTATGTGTGAAAATTTAGGAAAATGTAAACACAGAATTATCTTCAGGTAGTAACAAAGTAGGCCACTTCAAGGGTTTTAAAAATTTATGTGTATGAGTGTTTTGCTTGTAAGTACATCTGTGAACCACGTGCATGCCTAGTGCCAGGAAGGCCAAAAGAGGGTGCTGGATCCTCTGGAACTGGTGGAGTTATAGATACATGTAAGATGCCTCATGGATCCTGAAAACTGAAGCTGGGTCCTCTAGCCCCCTTAAGGTTGCTTTTTCTTTTTCTCTTTTTTGAAAATTGCTTTCCTGCATTTATCTTTTATTTTATTAACTAGAAAATAGAAACAGAGTCAGGCCCTATGGTACAGGCCTATAATCCCAGTTACTCCAGAGGCTGAGAAAGGAGGATTTCAAACTCAAGTCCTGTTGGGTCTCCTGAGAAGGTCAAAGCCAGCTGTGTCAGCTCTGTGAGGCCATTCTGAAAAACAAAACAAGGGTAAAGCTCTCATTTTACCAAATAAGTAAATAACTAATAAGTAAATAAAAATGAATGAAAGCAAATCCCCCAGTTGAAATAGCATGAAGAGTCTGCTTTTGACTCCCTTGCCTGTGCTCACTCTTCCAGAACCGGTCACTTGAGGACACTCAGCCTCCTGGTGTGCATACACAGTTCCGGCCTCTGTCTGTCTTCCTAGCTTTCTCGAATGATCCACAAGCTCTTGGCTTTTTGTTCTTCTCTGAGCATATATAGTAGAAACTAATCCGAGCCTTTCTGTAAAATGCAAGAATCATCTAATATAGGAAAACTAAACTGTAAAAAAAAACAAAAAAAAAAAACACACACACTAACTAAATATAAGTGGTGCTAGCTAGCATCCAGTTCAAAATAACTTTGGTTCTTGGAGGAGCCCACTGCGCATGACTGACATGGAATTTACCCAACGGCGAGTGCTAGTCTGACATTTTTCAAATCCTTCTACTTTTCAAAACAGGTCCTTGAGCTGAGCTTTATGTGCTTATATGGCAAAGCTGTCCTGTTTACTGTCACAAGACCAAAGCATAAAATCTAGTTACGGAGCCTTGCCAAAACATGAATCAGTTGCAGCATAATATTCTGAACTCGGTTCCTTCTTTCCATTCTCTAATATTTCTTCCATCACAACCCAAACAATTACTCATAATTAAACTGAGTCGAGGGAATGGGCCCTGGCAAGCAGTGTACTTGGCAAGGACCCAAAGCCTCTTCATTGTCTTCCACGCAGAGCAATTACATCAGTTCCTTCCACCGTCGGAGGGGAAAAAATGGATTTTGCAGAGCAAGAGTTGAAAACAAGAGGAAGGAAGCAGCTTATTTACATATTCCTAATCAAGCTAATGCATAATCTGTTTCTGGGGAAAGGAAAGGCCTTGAAGAATTGGTGGCCATTCTAAAGCCTGCTTTCACTTCCTGTACCTCAGGCCAATCAGCACTGACCCATCAGCCTCTTGTGTTTCTAGGCTCAGAGGGAAATCCTGTCAATAAGACTAATAACTCAGAGAGAGTCCAGAAGCTTCAGGAGAAAGTAAATGACATCCACATTGCTTGAAAAGTTAAAGCAATGTGTTGCCCCTCCTCACTCCTGTGGCATCTGCTATTTATTCAGTGGCTCCTCTCCAAATCCTATGTAGATTGAGGGCCTAGAGTCTGAATCTGTAGCCCCATCCTGATGGCTTGTAAGTTGTTCAGCCTTGATTCATCTGAAGACCAGTGACCACAGTGCAGTTTACTCTTGTACCCCAATAGCTTGACGACCAGTGTGTCACCAGTATGTTAGTGTCCAGCCCACCATGGGGGCTACCAGCTGAGCCAAGGTCAACCTCCAAATTAGGTTCTTTCCTGGCTACTCCAGGTCTTTTCCCTTTCTACCTTTCACCTGCTCCAGGCAACCTGGAACTTATTACCGTTCCCCAGGAAAGGGGAGTGTAGGTAAAGGAGGCATTTTCACAAAGCCAAGAAATACCAGACACTTCCAGACTATAGTTCTCGATGACCTCAGATGAGAGAATCACTGTCTCCAGGAGGTCCTCAGACACTGTTGAGAACAAGTAAGTTTTAGGTGCTAAGAAGAAATTGGACCTCTCATTCATCCCTTGCTTAGTTTAGGTCCCCTGAATCTCATTTATTTTCCTGAATGAAACCTCTAAGGGCTGCAGTTCCCTGACCTATCGTAGAATGGAGGCAGGTGGGCAGGACCTAGCACCCATGCCTAGCTCCTTCTCCACAGAGCTGGATGACCCTAAGAAATGGGGAGGACAGAGGTGGAGTGACATAAACCACTGTCTACTCTGAATTTTTAAAATGACGGGATAGCTCCAAAATGTTTATTCCTGAAAATTATCAGGATACAGTCTATGGTAGAAATTTAGTCATGGGCTAATCTGACTTCATAAACTAACTCCTTAAATCACATGCTGACCCTGTTCTCTGTAGAAGTCCACACATCTTAGGGATGAAGTGGGTATCTTGGCATTGCAGTTGGCACAGAGGGTGCCCTGTGTATGCTCTGTGTCAGCTGACAATGACAATAATGGTCTTTGAAATGCAGGCCAAGAGGTCAACAGTGGAGAGCAGTTGGACATCTATACACCCCAAGGTTGACCAGCAAGGCTGGTTGATCGGCCCGGCCGTCCCCCCTCCTCACCCAGACGTGTCTATGTGTCAGTGCATGCAGAGTATTCAGAAGGCACTGGCAGAGGAAAATTGGAAAAAATTCCCCCTGAAAATAGAAAGAAGGTCTCCACGGGAACGGTAAAGCTGCTCCAAGTGAGACAGGGCTCTCTTGTTGACAAGTGACAGGTGGTCGTTTCAAAAGAGAGTGTGGACTCTGAGCCAAAGAACATATCAGCTTAAATAAACAAGCTAGGGTTCAAAGACCAAGGCCCAGGGACATGTCAATTTGGGGGGGGGGGTCCTATAATGTGATTTGGGCTACATTTTGGCTTTTCCTTTTCTGGGTAGGCTTGGCTCTGCAGGCCAGTTCTCCCATACACCAAGGCAGTGGTGGTTGTGAGGGTTGTGATCAGACTTTTGTTCTGTGGCATCTGGAACTCCTCTCTGCACTCAGAAAAAAAAAAAATTGTCACCTCCTAAGTTTCTGGAACACATGGCCTCCCAGGATAGAAGCTGGACATCAGCTGTCTGAGACATCAAGCAGGCTTGTAACTGACACAGAAGCAGACACTCTGACCTTGCTCTGGTTAGCTCAAGTTCTTGGGGCGGCAGCAGCAGCTACCCTAGGGATACCATATGCTGCTGAATACCCTTTTAATTAGTTTTCTCCCCACTGAAATGCAAGCAGCTTCCTGGATTCACACAACTTCCATTGAGCAACCCCATTTACCCAGAAGCTTCATCTGATGTGCCTGCCAATACAGAATCCAAGCAAAGATGGTTTGGGTTTCGTTTTAGCCCCTTTTGTTGTTGTTATTTGTTTTGGGAGAGGGGTCTTGCTCTGTTGCCTCAGATGGCACTGAACTCAAAATGTTGTTATCTAAGCCTTTCAGTTAAAGGAATCAAGGACCCATGCTACTCACCTGCTTCAGCCAAAGATTCTTGTTGATGTTTTGAGGGTCACCTGTGTGCTGAGGGCATGCTCCCTTCTACCTTAAATCTGCTGTTCAAGGAATAAGGCTCTCTTTTCAGTCCAACCCGTGTGAAATGTTCCTTTCTGGGACTAATGACAGTGGAGCTCATGAAAGACAGTTTCAGAGACCTCTTATGGAACAGAAGGGCAGAGTATCCCAAAATAAGGAGAGCTACATTACAACTATTTTCATCCCATATAAAAACTTCCCAGATTATTTACTAGTCCTTTGAGACCCATAAATACCAAACTACAAAGACTTGAAAGGGTGAGTTTTAACTTTCAGTCCCAAACAAAGTAAGAGAACTAAAAGAGAGGAAACAATGACATGTGAGGAATAGAAGGGATAGATATAGATATAATAATATAAATTATCTATATAATATTAACAATATATAATATAATATGGATATAATAATATAGAGATAGATAGATAGATAGATAAAGGGTATTTATTAGAATGGCTTACAGGCTGTGATCCAGCTAGTCCAACTATTACTATCTACAAATGTAAGGTCCAAGAATCTAGTAGTTGTTCAGTCCATGAGGCTGGATGTCTCAGCTGATCTTCAATATACACTAGAATCCTGAAGAAGAAGGATCTAATGGCAGTGAAGGAATGGACTTGCTAGCAAGAGAGAAAGCAAACAGACAAAGAGAGAGCCATCTTCCTTTTTTTCCATGTCTTTTAAAGAAAGAAAGGTGTGGGCCAGATTAAGGGTGTATCTTCCCACCTCAAAAGATCTGGATTAAAGGTGTATCTCCCCACATCAAAGATATGGATTAGAAGTGGGTCTTCCTACTTCAAATGATTTAATTAAGGGAAAAAAAAGTCCCCCGCAGGTGTGCTCAGGTGATTGGGTTGCTAGAGCTAATCAGAGAATTCAAAAAGGAGGAATCCCTAATGGCTGAGAGATACTTGAAGAAATGCTCAGCATCCTTAATAATCAGAGAAATGCAACTCAAGATGACTCTGAGATTCCATCTCACCCCTGTCAGAACAGCTAAGATCAAAAACTCAAATGCCACACATGCTGGCGAGGGTGTGGAGAAAGGGAAACAATCCTCCATTGCTGGTGGGAGTGCAAACTTGTACAACCACTATGGAAATCAGTCTGGCAATATCTTAGAAAACTTGGAATAGCTCTACCTCAAGACCCAGCCATACCACTTCTGGGTATACATCCAAATGATTCCTCACCGAATCACAAGGAAGTTTCCTCATCTATGTTCACAGCAGCCTTATTTGTAATTGCTAGAAACTGGAAACAACCCAGATGTCCCTCAACCAAAGAATGGATTAAAAAACTGTGGTACATCTACACAATGGAATACTACTCAGCTATCAGAAACAACGAAACCATGCAATCTGCAGCCAAATGGATGGAACTAGAGAAGTTCATCCTGAGTGAGCTAATCCCGACTCAGAAAGATGGACATGGCATCTATTCACTTGTAATTGGATTTTAGCCATGTAGTACAGGATAACTATCCTACAACCAACACACCAAAAGGAACAGGAACATAGACCTTGTTATCTGTTAGTGGGACACTTTGCCATAATAGAGTTACCATATAGGCCCCCAGTGCAAGATGAAGCTCTTAACACTCATATGACTGTTGAACTGAGGGGGAGTGATATGTAGGGGCAACCCACTCCAGAGGAGTAGGATAGGTGGGAGGGGGCAGTGGGAGGGTAGGACTGGGAGGGGTGGAGAGAGGGGATTGTGATGGAGATATAACTCGAAGTAATAAAAAAATTGAAATAAAAAAAGAGAAGCATTGTTCACATGCCATTTTACATGGCTAGGACTAGATCTATAAATAAGACACATGTATTTGGAGTGGTTGGGTGTAAAATACATGCAATTTATTATTTGATACCACACCATTTTCCTCCCACTTATACAACAAAACGTTTTAAAACTTTATTGTAACAGAAAATTTTTATTTATTTAAAACACCTATCTTTATTAATACTTAACAAACACCAACTATAAAACATTTGCAACCTTGGGGCTGGAGAGATGACTCAGCAGTTAAGAGCATTGGCTGTCCTTCCAAATGACCTGGGTTCAAATCCCAGCACCCACTGGAAGTTCACAGTTGTCTGTAATTGGCAGGCATGGTGGTGCATACCTTTAATCCAAGCACTTGAGAGGATCTCTGTGAGTTCAAGGCCAGCTGGTCTACAGAGTGAGACCAGGACAGCCAGGGCTACACAGAGAAACCCTGTCTTGAAAAAAAAAAAAAAAAACCTCAAAAAACAAAAACACGGGCTGGAAAGATGGCTCAGAGGTTAAGAGCACTGGCTGTTCTTCCAAAGGTCCTGAGTTCAATTCCTAGCAACCACATGGTGACTCACAACCATCTACATTGAGATCTGGTGCCCAGGCATATATGTAGAGCAAATACTGTATACATAATAAATAAATAAATGTTTAAAAACAAAAAACAAAAACACTTGTAACCTACAATATTTAATACCTATAACCTAACATCTATAAACACTTAATACCAAAGAATGCTTAATCAATTCTATTTTTTAACCCTTTTGAAAGGATATTAAAATTCTCTAATGCAAGCCCATAACAGTCTAGCTCTGGCAATCACCACACACTCTCTTCAACTTTGTTCAATTTTCTCCAGTTTCCTTCCTAGATTTCCAGGTTTGTGTGGTCATTTCCACAGTCTCATCAGCCCATGCATTCTTCACAGGACAGACTTTAAGGCCTGTAATAGCAATTCCCTGGCCTCCTCAACAGGGATTTACACAGTCTCCTCAGAGATGTAGTCTTTATCTCTAAGATTTCCTCACAGTTGCTTTGCTCCTGCCGATGTGATGTCCCAAATTTCCCATGAGCATACCTTAGGCTTTTTTGCTTCTGCTGCCAACATCAGTCTCTGCGGCTTAGAGTTTCTTTCTTCACTTCAGGGCTCGGGTTATTTTAGCATGGCCTCAGGGCAAATGCCATATGTCGTTTAGTATTTTGTTAGTCTCCCATTCACTCACTCCTGTCTCCTCCATCTGTGGGGTCAAGAGAGAGAGGGTACTGTGGAGCTCCCTAATTTGTGTAGGATGTTATCTTTCAGTCTTTCATAGTGTCCTGTGGACTCTTGAGCTCTTGGGGAAACAATTCTTGTGACTTCCACAGCTTTGTAGCCATACCTCCACCAGGCCCTTTCTGCAGACTTTGCTCCGCTCTTCCTGGGCCTCAAGTCCTGGCTAGTCCTGGGTCCCCCAAGATGAGACAGTGACCAGAAGCTGAGCAGCATTCAGCAGCTGAAAGTTTCACACAGCGTCTTTCAAAGCGTGGCTATGCTGAGAAGCCCTCCTTCAGTTTCCAGAGCTTTGAAAAAGTCCACATGCTGCCAGGTGCCAGGCTGATCTGCATGCCCTCGAAGAGTCTCCACCAGTTCTAATCTATTACACTTTATCTTTGCTTATTTGGTGACTTTTAAATGTCACTGCAGCAATTTTTAGTTTATGCACATTGTTCTCATGAGAGAGGTTGAATATCTCCCCTTATAATTAGGAGAGACTTGAAGATTTGTTTTGAAATCTATCCTTTACCTTTTTGTTTTTCTGTTGTCCGTTTTTTCTACTGCTTTTACAAACTATATACAGTGAATAGTCATTATGTATAACTTCTTTTTATAAATCTACCAACTCATTAAGAGTTGTGTAACAGGATCCTGTGAAACTAAAAGACTTCTATAAAGTAGAGGAAACTGTCAACCAAGTAAAGAGATAGTTCACAGAATGGGAGAAAATCTTTGCAAGCTATACATCTTAGATGACTCATATCTAGATTATATGAAGAATTCAAAAAGTAGGCTTGGTGAGATGGTTCAGCTGTTAAAGGCTAGGCTCACATCCAAAACTAAAAGGACTCAAAAAATGAATATCAAGAAAATAAACCACACAATTAAAAAGTGAGTCATGAACAGAGAGTTTTCAAAAGAAGAAATATAAATGGCTGATAAGCACTTGAATATCTGTTCAACTTCCTCATCCATCAGGAAAATGCAGATTAAAACCTCTTAGATATTTCATCTTACCCTCAGTCATGATGGCATTGTCGAGCACACACATGTCAATAAATGGATATGTCAAAAGGGAACCTTTATAAACTGCTGGTGGAAGTGTAAATTAGTACAGTCACTGTGGTAATCGGTCTTGAAGTTTCTCAGAAAAGCTAGAAATAGATCTACTATATGGCTCAGCTATATCACTCATTGGCATATATCCAAAAGACTGTGTATCCTATTACACAGATATTTATACATCCATATCCACAGCTGCTGCTCTCTTCATAAACCTAGGAAAAGGAATCAGCCTAGGTAAACATCAGTTGATGATTGAGGAATCATGGATCAATGGATTGATGAATGGATAATGAAAGTGTGGTCCATTTACACAATGGAATTTTATTCAGCTAAAGAAAAGGAAATTTGCATGAGAATGGACGGAAATAGAAAATACTATACTGAGTAAGGTAACTAACTCAGCTTCATTAAGTCAAACACCACTTATTACTTCTCAAATGTAGATAATATCTTTAAACTTATAACTTTATTTCTATAACTTGGAATATTTGTAGCAATCTGAAAGTAAGATGGGAGCCATGGTAGATGGGGGAAGAGGTGTGGAGGGAAGTGGAGATAGCAGAACTCCTGTGTGTTAGGATTTCAACAAGGATAGGGTGCTTCAACTTACGTGGCTTAGAGATTGACCTAAATGAGGCAACAGGGAATGAAGAAATGACAGACACACATACAGAAAAACTGGAATTGGATGGGTCAAGCTGTCTACTGGAGACAGAGTACCAAACAGCCTGGAAACTCAGTGTGTTTATTTTATACATATGAACTCAGGGGGTGAGTTTACAGTGCACAGATAAATAAGAAGGCAGGTTTAGCTAATTTTGATAGGAAGTTTTTATAACAGAGAAGTCTCAGGCTGTAAACATCCAGGAGAAGGAAGTTGAGGTTGATACTTTCTGTACATAGACCAGGGAAGGTTTGACATTTTCCCGAGCCTGACTCAGGGAAGGTTTTGCCATTCCCATAGTTTGAGGAATTAGGGTTCTTGACATGGACAGGCTTATGCCAATAATACCATCACTCAGGACTTCATCAGTTCCCCATATAGAGGCAGAAAATCAAGGAGAAGGTGGGGGGAGACTTAACCCAAACTAAGGATGTATGAAGAAGCTGCTGTGAAACCTACTACTTTAGAAGATAATTTAAAAGCATAATTTGAAAGAGTTCAAACAGAAGAACCAGGCATGGGTGGGTAACACCAATCCCAGAAGACATGGGTTCTTGAATGACAATCCTAGTGTCAGTTATGAGATATCCCCCTAGAAGCTGTTAGCCAGTATGGCTTCAGAGACCCCCAAAACAATACAAGCTATTCACATTCTTCTTGGTTGCTCACTAGAACTAGATGGTTAAACACTACTGCTGAAGACACCACATTACTACATACAGTACTTACTGCTGCGCACGCGCGCGCGCGCGCACACACACACACACACACACACACACACACAAATAAGATGAAACACTTTCTTTTAAAAGAACAGAGTAGGGGAGACAGCAGAGTCAGAATGTAATTATATACATTCATGGAATTATCTATGAATAAATTATATGTCTTCAAATAATAAAATTATTTGTCTTCAATGCACATGGGGCTCCCACCATTCAAATACTTGCTCACAGCAGCAAAAACCTTTATTTACTCCCGTAAACACACCCTAGTTGAGGTAGATAAGGCCACACTCCATCTTTTTTTGTCAACTCTCATTTTGTAAACAAGCATCCTTTTCATGGTCTGTTTAGCAGCAAATTTTTCATATTTTTGTACTTTTTAAAAATTGGCCATTTCGTTGTCTGAATAGCTGCTAAGATATTTGGGGGCTGACACATTATTTGGTATTCCTAGAGGTAGAAAGACAGTAATGAGCCTTATTGAGAAAAAAAAATCTGCATTAGTTTGGCTTTGTTTAGGCATGAGTTTTAGTGCTGTTGTACGTCAGAAGGTTAAATAAAGTTTCTCTAAACATAAATACACAAAACAATGCTATGTATTGATTAGTTAACAAAGATGTTGTGAACAAGGGGGTTATAAGACACTAATCATGTATGTTTCCTAAGCACAATAATTCATAATGTTCACAGTGATTTTACTGATGGTAAGAATTGCAATTACTTTCCAATAGTCGTTGAATGTTAGAATGTATACACACATAAACTTACGCAGAAGCCCAAACACCTCTCCACAATTCCCCCATACACACATACCCATGTAATCATAAAACTGGCCATAATTTATAAGGTCAGTCTTATGGTTATATTTATTTACAGCACATGTTCATGTGATTTAATTAAAAGGGATCAGGTATAAAGTTAAAAGATAGCTAAGATGAATGACAGGAGTAAACACCTGAATCCAGGTGTTGTAGCTGCCATCTGGTCTGTACCCTCCCCACCAAGCAGAAACAAGCTTACATGCCATCTACTCAAACAGAGCCCATGTGGTAGGCAGGAAAGGAGCGATCATATGACTACTACTGCAAGGAGAAGCAATCAGGCATCCAGGGGTACTGTTTCACTTTATTCTTTAAATATTTATCTGAGGTTAGAGAAAGCCCCCAGCCCAAGTTACACATACATGCTTGGAACCCTTCATTACTAGTTCTACAAAATATGCAGTGAGGTCATTGTTATATTTTTTGGTGTCACATAAGCTACACAAATCGTTTTGGGCAACCACAACAGAACTCACCTTGATCAAGCTTGGCTAGGATTACACCCAGATGAATGAGAACCTTTCTTTAAATAAAATTAGGGGTATTTTTCCAATTCTTAGATTAAATAATCCACATTTGTATTTTAACAAGGAACTGAAAGTGGCAAGGAGATTCCAAATTGGAAGTCACACTTCAGAAACCTGGATTGTCCAATCTCAGGTGGCTGGTTTTTAAGCCCTGTGACAGCAACACCTTTACGCAACAACACCAGACAAAAGCTTCTTTTGGCCCGAGGTCCTCAGTGCCAGATATTTGACTTCAGCAATAGATATGAATCTGTGACCTACATGCAAATTATTCCTGATGACACAAACAGTGTCCCATAGAAAAGACAACTAAGAAAAGCATCCAATCTGACAAGCATTAGATTTACTACCCCTGGGACAGTAAGCAGTTACTACTGCCAGGACCGAAAAGCCCTATTGTGCATAGTGTGTACAATATCTTTGACCTTTCAGAGTGCCTGTGAGTAACTCTGCATGTACAAGTTCAAGTGCTCTGAAACTACGTTTAAGACACACAAATCTTCCTATTTTAAAACAATATTTATTTACCTTATTTTATGGGTATGAATATTTTGCCTGCACACTACACATGTGCCTGGTGCACAAGGAAGGCAGAGAGTGTATCAGGTCCCCTGGAACTGGATTTACATGCTCATGAGTCACCATGTTAGTACTGGGAATCGAACCTGGGTCCTCTGCAAGAGCAACAAGAGCTCTAAACCACTGAGCCATTGCTCAAGCCCCAAAGTATTCTTATTTTTATCACCGATTCTTCCAACACTTGTCTTTATGTGAAACAAGAGTTCTGTATCACACTGTCCAATAATTATATTTGAAATGCCAGATGGATCTTCTGTTACTAAAGAGAACCTACAAAGCAATGCTGATTGGTGGACATGAGTAGAGAAACAAATTCTCTGTTCTTCTCATCTTCTTGCCTTTCTGCCTGATAAGGATTAAATTATGACTCTCTTCCCCTAATTTCACATACTGCATCTTTGTTTAAAGCAGCAACAAAGTTTCTGGCAAAAGAAAATTAAGGAAGAACAGCTTATTTTAGCTTACAGAAAAGTGCCCAAGGTCTTGTTCTGATCTTATCCTGACTCCATTTTATGTCTGCTCAGATACTTTCCTGCCTCTAACTCCCAAACAGTTAAAGCATCCAGAACCTTCCGTGACCCTGACCATGCCCAGAGGTACAACCAAAATATCTGCTGAATGCACAGCCAAACAAATGTCACCAGGTTCCCCTGACCTACATCTGACAATGATGTAATTTTGTTTTTTGCCTTTATGAACACTGTACTCCTGACTGAACTGTAACAAGAGGGATATAATCCACCATGACAGGGACAGTATGATAGGAGCGACAGAAGGAAGCAGCTGGCCATGCTATGTCCACAGTCAGGAAGCAGGGACAGCTGAATGCTAGTGTTCAGCTTGCTTTCCCCTTTTTATTCAGTCCAGCGCTCCGTCTCATGGAATGTTGCTGTCCACATTTATAGTGGGTCATCCCAACCTAATCAGTCAACCTAATCTAGGCATGACCCCAGATTTGTTTCCATGGTGATTCTAAATTTCATCAAGTTGACAAGGAAAGTTAACCATCACATACTCTAGAATGCTAATCCCCAGCCTCACTGTGTCCGGGGACGGGGATTTTAGAAGGCAGTTGAAGTAAAATAGTGTAGGTGTCTTAGTTACTTTTCTATTACTGTAATAGAACACCAGGGCAGTTTACAAAAGAAAATATTTAAAGTTTTTAACAGATTTAGAGAGTGAGTCTGTGACCATCGGGGCAGGGAGCTGGTGAGCAGCCAGATATGGTACTTGAACAGTAGCTGAGAGCTTTTACATCTGACCCACAGGCATAGATAGGGGCAGGAGGGAAGGACACTAACTGGGACTGATGTGGGCTTTCAAAACCTCAAAGCCTGCCTCCACAGACATGCCTCCTCTAACAAGTCCATAACTTCTAACTCTTTCCAAATGCTTCCACCAACTGGAAGTATTCAAGTATTCAAATATGAGCCCATGGGGGCCATTCACATTCAAACCACCAAAGTAGAGTAGTGTCCTAATGTGACAGGATGCCTGACTTTCTAAGTCAGTGGTTCTCAACCTGGGGGTTTTAACCCCTTTGGGAGTCAGAGGACCCTTTCACAGGGGCCACTTAAGACCATGGAAAGCACAGACATTTACATTACAATTCATAATAGTACCAAAATTACAATTATGATGTTTCAATGAAAGTAATTTTATGGTTGGGGGGGTCACTACACATGAAGAACTGTATTAAAGAGTCACAACATTAGAAAGGTTGACAACCACTTTTGTAAGAGAAGATCTCTCCCTGGTGCCCTTTCCTTTTCCTCTTGCCCTTCTCTTTCCCATCTCCTATGCTTCTCCCCTCTCTCCCTTTCTCCTGGTGTATGTATCATGGAGAGTCCACAGAAGGACACAATAAGATCTTGTCTGCAAGACAAAAGATGTGCCTCACTAGAGACCATGCTGGCCTCAAGAACTTGGACTTCCAACCTCCAGATCTCAGAAAATCAATGCTGTAATCTACTTAGCACAAGGGGTTTGGTGCTTTGACAATATGATTCTGAACCATGCAGTCACATATTTCATACCACATTCCCAAGCCTACCTCCACAGGATCCACAATTCCATGTGGTCTGAGTTTTGTTTATTTGAAAAAGCAGTCATGAGAATGTTTTAGTTTAATCCCAGTTGTGAGGCTGCTTTAGTTAAGACCACAGGCATAAACTATTAACTGCCTCATGAGCTAGCAGGGTTGTGGCTTAGACAGCTGAGCAAGTTTAACTTGGAGGACTTGAGAGAGAGAAAGAACAAGAATCCTGAGAAGTGGGTGCTAAAAAGAAGAAAGAGGTGGTGATGCAAAGAAGAAAGAGGAGAGAGATAAAAAGCCAGAGCCCCGCCAGGGCTACACAGAGAAACCCTGTCTCGAAAACACAAAAAAAAAAAAAAAAAAAAAAAAAAGCCAGAGCCCCAAGGAGAAGCGGCATGCTAAAAAGAAGGAGGTGCTACAAAGGAGGAAAAAAAAAGCCAAAGTCCCGAGGAGAATCGGGCACTACAAAGAAGGGGGGGAGCCACAAAGAAGAAAAAGGTTGCTGCTCCCCCAAACTGCTGCGGGTTCTTCCTGTTTCTGTTTCCTGGTTTGCTGGTTTGAGGTACTGAGATTGGTATTGCCCCCAAAGAACCTGACTGACCCTAATCAACAAGAAGTGGCTCATAGAGACCTACATCCATCCCTTTCCCATTTAATCTTTCTCTCCAACCTAGTGTTGGGGGGTTGAAAGGAATGAGCGTTGGAAGGGAGGTAGAGTATTAAGTATAGTAAAATAATTAGAGTAAATAATAAATCAAAAATAATAAAAGTCACCGTGTTACAATCCCAATTTTCCAATCTTTCTACTCTCAATTCCTAAAACCTCTCACAGCCATGCATAGTGATACACATCTGTAATCTCAGTACTTGAGAGGTAGAGGCAGGAGGAACTCTGTGAGTTCCAGACCAGCCCTGTCTGCAAAAGAAGTTCCAAGCTGGCCAGAGATACATAGTAAGACCTTGTCTCAAAAAAAAAAAAAAAAAAAAATCCCTTTTCTGTTTTCCACTTTTAGTTGGCTCTTTTAATTGACTCATTGAAGATGGGTAGCTAGACCTGACTTGGCATAAGGAGTGACTCTCAAGTTTCATAGCATTTGTAGGGTCCTTTGCCCCCTCCTTGTCTTTGGTATCCTCCCCTGTTGTTGTACTTTTCTTTCCCATCATCCTCTGTGGCAATGTTGCTCTGGGAACAAGAAATGGCCACCTTAGGAAACCCACCTTAGGGAATGCACTCTTACTCTCCCTGCCTACTTACATCCCTTCTCATGATCCCTCATTGTCAGGTCGCAGTCTTCCCCACTATAGCGCAGTGCTTCCATGCACTTATTGATGTCAAACCTCCAACCACATGTTCAACTGCGTAAGGCAAACAAAATCAATCTTTCCCTTTAAATGGAACTAAGTCATACTCTTTGCCTCTTTCCCTTTGAAGCAGCCTCCTAGCACAGTCACACCATGAAAATCTGAAGGAACACACTTAGTGGTCAAGTTTCTCTCTGGTAAGAGTTAATGGCCCTCCTTCATGGTGCTTTTGGTGAAGGGTTAAAAAACTAAAAGCCTCAGGTGGGCTGAGAAACCTCACAGGAAAGTAGACTTGATGATACCACCCATGGTGGTAGGATTCCAAGAAGCTTCTGATAACATCAACACACCAACCTCCTCCGGTATTTGCTACAGTCAGCCTGTGGGGGACTGACCGGCTGATGAATCTCCCACCCTGAAGATTCCCTTTTCTGCTCTATAAAGACCCAAGTGCCTAGCTTCCTGGTACAGTCTCCACTTCCGGGGGGAGCCTGCTGCTCTTCATTGTTCTGATTAAAGGACAACCTGCTTCTAGGGAGGTCAGTCTCTTCTTTCTTTTCATTCCACATCGCCTCAGTCAGTCCTGATCTAACAGTTGACATCTCATCAGCCAAGTCCATTGCTTTTCCTAAAAAGGGCATCTCTGCTTTGCATCAGGAGTCAGTTCCTGAGAGACAATGGCCATTTACATCTCTGATTCACTTCTCTGGATCTTTCTAGTCGCTTCAGACCTCATGTAGAATTGGAGGGCAAGTCATATACACATACATATGCAAATCTGGTCCACAAACAGCAGGTGCTGGACAGAAATAGATGATACCATTACAAGGCAATTTCCTTTCTGAATAGTTTTTGGCAGCTGGGAGGATCACATCTGTTACTGGGGTTTACAGCCTTGAAGGCTATGGAAGAGGCTATGCCCTTATGCTTGACTTTGGACTCCACCTCTTGCTTCCCTGGTAACAACAGAAAGGTAAATATCAGCTTTGCCATTAATTTAAGTTACCATATGGCAACGAGGTCATATCTGGGCTTTGTTGAGGCCCATTCAAAGAATTTATTTCCTTCCAGTCAAAAGAACAGAATCTAAGTCTCACCTCTGGTCTTTATTGGGGATGTGACATTCTAAGCCACCCCAGGCATCACATACTATTGTCTTCTTCTTTTCAGCTGGGCCTGTCAATCATCTGGTGAGGAGTCCAGCCCCTGGAAATCTGGTTCACCTGAGGACAGACGAATGAGAGAGGGCTAATATCCCTCAGTGAGGTAATATGCTGCTGTTCTTCCCAGGAAAACCCCCCCTTTGGGCAGACACACTCGAAGCTTTAGTTACGAGCTCTGTGGAACCTGCTGGCTTTGAGTTACTCAGAAAACTCTAACACCTTTTCTTTTCCTTCTCTCAGTTCTCTTTTTCTTTCACAGGCCCAAAATCCCAATTACGCTTTCCCTTATCTAGACTTCTTTTCTCTTCCTGTGAAGCCCCCTCCTGTTGCTGCTTGCTAATCGTACAAAAGGCCTGACTCAATACTCTCTTTCCCCACAGCCTCCCTCCTCCTGGCAGATGCCCATTATTAACCACTTACTTGCTCTGTTCTCTGTCTCTTAAATGCTAATAAAATTGTCCTTGAGCTTTCTTTGATGTCTGCTTTAAATTTTTTTTTTAATTAATAAGACTAAGATCCCAGAACACCATTCGTTTTCCTGTAACACTGCTAACAATCCTCTAGAAGCCACTTTGTTAATCTTATCAGGTGAGAATAAGGCCACTACCACAATTTTGGCCAAGTTTCAAGCAAGCTTTATTAAATACTTAATATTTAATAATTATTAAGGCCCGGACGATGGACACTGATCAGGTCCATACCTGGGATTCTCAGAGAATGGCTGTGAATTATGCTAGTCAGGTGTTTATAAAGGCAACCCCACAAGGTTACATACTTGCCACCTTCATCCAATTGGGGGCAAGCATACATCCCGACGTACTTCCTGCCTATGTGAGATCAAGTCCATTCTGTGCAGTTGTAACTCATAAAGAGTTCTTCCTTCTCTAGTGAATATTTTTGAGTGTTACACAACTAGGTAATATAAAGACCAAATAGATTAAATAACATTGCCATAAGCATATACTTAGCAAATGGAAAACTGAAACTCTACTCCTCTGGTCTGTCTCTAGATCTCATTTATTTCCTCATTCCTGCCTAGGTATTGGCAACAAGCAACCAGAAATACCCAGGGGTGTCAAAGTACCCCCCCTTTTTTTTTTACAGAGTAGCAGCAAAAGAGTCACACAAGCCCCTTTCCCGTCACCCTCTCACAAGGCTGAAAAATAAAATCTGGTTCTTGAGAAGAACAATCCCTCCTGTTTATGCTTTCCAGAAAAATATTTACAAAGGCAAATTCTGATCTTACAATAAAAGTCCTCCAGTATTGTGGACATTACTATGTTCATTAAAAGACACACTTTTTGTTGGTACAATTATAAACCTGTGAGTATCAATGGATGAATGGAAAAAGAAAAAAATAAATTCACTGATCAAGCAGCATAAATAATTGATGAACTTGCTATAAGTTTAAGTGGTTTTAATGAAAATATTTTTGACAGCCACAGGTTCTTTCTTATATGTGAAATCTGTGTGTGTGTATATATGTATATAAATACATATATACATATGTGTGTGTATTATATGCGTGTGTGTGTGTAACCAAATGTATATAGGTACAATATGACATAAAAAAGAGATTAAGAAAAGCTAATTATAAGGGAATGAAGTAGGTACTGGCATGGGTTCTGAAAGAAGATAAAAAGCTAACTGTGTTTCTAACTCTAATTCTGTCATGGATATTTTGGTTTTGGTGGTGGATAAGGGCATAAAATATATTTAATAATGAACGTATAAAACTTAATATGAATCTCCCTTGCTTCTATTAAAAAAAAGAGTTCTTCCTTCTCCAAACAACAAACAAACAAACAAAAAACAGCAATGGCAAGTCAGGTCCTCACATCCCATCCTGCTTACTGTGCTAGTTAGGATCATTATTGCTATGATGAAAAACCAGGACCAAAGCAGGATGAGGAGGGAAGGATTTAAATCTAGATTTGGGGAGAAATTTGTCCCCAATATGAAGGCCTAGAACTCTAGTCTTTGAGATTTCATCTAAGCAATTTCTGAGTATAAGAATCACCATGGAGTGATTTTTAAAAATCCAATTCTCATCTAAGCGCATACCGAGTGTGCAATAGCTGTTTAACTTGTTAATGAGGAGGCCATCCTGAGGACGATGTTGGTTTAAAGGAAGAGTGGGACTGATGTGCAAGGTAAAGGAAAGAAACCACTGGGCTAAGAACTAAAAGTACTTATAAAGGTGGATAATAACAAATGTTAAGCTTTATTGCTTTATCTTTTTGTTAAAAAAAGATAAATTATTGCTTCAATTTTGCTTTATCTTTTTGTTACAAAAGCTAAATTATTGCTTTATCTTCTTGTTAGAAATTGTTTGTAGCCTATCATCCAAATATTACTTGAAATATATTTGTCTGCTACAAGTTAGCACCACAGTTAATAGGATCTGACCCTAGATCAATAATAACTAGAAAGCAAACATTGATATGTTTGTAAAGAGTCGGACGGCCCTTGGGTAGATGCTGCTCCATCAAGACATGCAGTCACCATGTTTTCTTATTTCTGAGTTTTAGGTAATTTTTCTTCATGTGCATCAAGGGTTTATTACAGACCTGGCTCCATCATAAGGCTCCTAAGGTGGCCGCTTGTTTGTAGATTCTATACTGGTAGCTCTGGCTTTGACGCATGCGAGCTGGAGGATTTTAGTCAGCACATTCTTTTTTTTTAGTTCTTTATTTGTAAAGTGAGGATAATGGAGATTTCGACCTTATAAGGCTATCATGAGGCTTAAGTCGGATTTCATATGTACTAGGCACTTAGAACCTGGCACATGGTGATCACTCAGTTAGTTAAGTTGACACTGCCGTGCTCAGGGCGTTTGGTGTCACACTGCTATTGACATTTTACAATATAAGGAAATGAAAGGAGGAGACATCTTTGATGCAGTTGCAGCAGGGTGGCAGAGCTGCTCAGAAAGCCCAAGGACATTTTGCAGCTTGAATTCAAGCTATTTATAGCTAGGCTGGGAAACGAGTTCAGTGTTCCCAAAACATTGAAGTGGACATATTCCAGACTTCTGATACCAAACATAAATTGCATGCTCTTAACTCACTTCCATCTGCTTTACTCCTGTACGTGGATGTGGTGGTAAGTATGTAAATCACCTTCATAAGTTGCTACAAGAGTTGCCTGGTATTTCTAGACCAAATCTAACCAGTTGTGCTCATGACGTCCTCCCTGGGGAGGACAATGTTAATTCTTTTTGCTACGGTCTGCTTTCCCAACTTGTTCAACTGCCTTCATTGTTATATAAAGCAAACAATACCAGCAACCAATCAGTCTACATAATCAAAACACAATAGCCATTTGCTTTTCTTAATCCCACTTTGCATTATATGAAACAAACATCTGCAATGTATATAGAGAAAAATGAATCTTATGGCATTAGTGGACAAGGGATTTTGATATATATTGAGCCTGTATATGAAAAAAAAACCCACAATTACAAATACCCAGAAATACCCCAGTTTTTCTAAACATATAACTAATGTTGATGAAAATATGTTTAATTAATAACAGTTCTGGTAGGTTGAAGTACTTGAGGCTATGATTTTCTCCTCCCCAAGTCTTATTTCCTAAGCTGAAAATGGAACAGGTATGAAAACAGACAGCACACAGTTACAAAAGGTGAAAATTGTGTTTAATATGTGTATTTCAGTAGCAAGATGGTCTAAATATGTTACCATGGAAATAGCTGATTAGAATTAAGTTTTATCTGCCCTTAAAGGTACTGCAAATGTGGCTGCTATGTCACATGTGTGTCAGTAGGTGGCAGAGAGAAGAGGGGCTATGTCTGCATTCAAGTGTTCTGACCTATGCACAACTGAATGATTAGTAGCATAACACTCCCTGAAAAAAGTGAGTCTGAGATGACTACCAACCCTGTGCTAGGCAGGCCTGGATGGGGAGCAAGCTGGAGACTAGAAGAACCCCACCTGGAACTCCAGGTTCCAAGCAGGAGTGGACCAAGATAGACAATCCTTGCAGGGAGCCACTCAGGCAGGTTGGACAAGAAATGAGCCTGAGACTACCATCAGTCTGGTGCCATGGGGCTTGGACAGGGAGCTAGCCTGAGATGACCACCAGTTGGGCACTGTACATATGCATGGAAGGTTGGGGGGGGGGCAGACCATGCCCGAAATGACTCCTGCCCAGTGCCATAATGCATGAGCAGGACATAGCACTCCTGAGACCACTCTTGAGATGACTTCAGACACTCAGAGATCCCAGGCACCTCTAAGAGGGCCAATTACATGGTGGATAAATAGAAGAGAAAGAGAAACAGAAGGCTGTGGCAAAATGAAGAGAGGCAGAACTGGAGACTTGAGGGTAGTGAGGAGCAGTCAGATATGAGTAGATGGTGATGCTGCCTAGGACTGTGCTGCCACTGGGGTCCTTCCCTGGGTCCATGTCCCTGCAGCAGTAGAGGCTCGTTACCACCAAAGGCCAGGCAGACATTCCTGGTTTGGGTTGCAGCCTGGAGACATATTATCCTAGGGCTGTGCAGAAGTGGCTCCACCCCTCACCTGGGCATCATAGGAGAGCTGTCCCTAGAGGCATGAGAGCAGGAGAGCTGACCCCACCCCTAGCCAGCTTCGGTACTCAGGAGAGTGCCCCCCATCATGTACATTGCTGGAGTCATGGGTGAGACAACCTGAGGATATGAGCCTGGGAGATCTGGCCCAACCCCTTGTCTCCCATGAGGTGACTTGGACAAGGGAGATAGATATACCCTCCTCCAAGCTCCTCTCTCACCACCTGCAGTGGGCAGGAGACCTGGCCCTTGGGGTCATGAGAGCAGGAGAGCTGCCCTGTCCCTCACCAGTTGCAGCTCTCGGGAGAGCAGACCCTGCCCCTCACCTGGGCAGCACAGCAGAGCTGAACCTTGTGGCAGGGACACAGGAGAACTGTCCCCAAGGTTGTGAGCATGGGAGAACTGGTCCTGCCACTTGTCTGCCATGTGATGGCATGAACAAGGGAGAGATGCTCCCCATCACCCCTTGCCACCTACAGCAGGCTGGACAGCTGTCCCTGCCCCTCATCTGCTGAAGAACTCTGAGATCAGGCCTTGTGCCTTGCTTGGGCAGCACAATAGAACTCGTCATGGATGTGGGGGTCTGGATGAGCCAGCCCCATGGGCATGAGCACAGGTGAGTTGGCCCTGCCTCTTGTCTGCCGGGTCATGGCACCCTCCTCCTCTCCCTCATCCCTTACCACCTAATGGCAGGCAGGAGAGCTGGCCCTGGGTTCATGAGAATGGGAGAATTGGCCCTGTCCCTCACCAGCTGCAACACTCAGGAGAGCAGGCCCTGCACATCACCTGGGCAACAGGGTAGAGCTACCTCTGGTTTTGGGGGTTGCTAGTGAAACAGCCCAAAGGGAGTGAGAGTGGGAGAGCCATTGGACTGACCAGCTCAGACACCTCTCAGTCCCAGATCTGGAGGTTTGAATCGGCCTACTCTAACATCTACCCCAGGACTTGAAGGGGCTGGTCCTACAGATCCAAAACTACAGGATCTCCATGACACACGGAAACAACAGTATATCTGAGAGGAGACCTCATGAGATTCCAGTATTGATAGATTAGCAGAAGACAGAGAGACCTCATACCAGACAAATGAGTCATTGCAACGAACATTCACAAGTAACGAAATGTGGACAAAAGGGTATTCTGTGGGACTCACTGTGACACTATAGCTTCTACAAGATTTTTTTCCCTCTGTTGCAAGATTAGATTGCATGTTGTGAAAATTCACAAAGAACCAGCAAAAAGTTAAAAAAAAATTAAGGAGTTTTAATGACTATTCTCAGAAGTTATCCACCCTTCTCTATTTACCTATTCAGCTATGTACTTATTTCTCTTGCAATTATAGACACAGTAAATGTATCACAGTTGCAGATAATCCATATATCACAGGGATAACCTAGATACCCCTAGTTCTGCCACCCTAAAAAATAACTCTGCCAGCATGTTTTTGTTTTATGCACTTATAGCATCAAGTATATACAACAGAAATATGTGTGTGAGAGAGGTGGGAGAGAGAGAGAAAGAGAGAGAGAGAGAGAGAGAGAGTATATACATGGTTATATGGTTTGTGACTTGCTTTGGTAAGAATTAATTAAAGATTTGTTCCAGCTATGTAAGTCTGCATAAGAAATTGTTGGGTTTGAAAACACTGATTTAGTCCACAAATATGCAATTTCACCCATCCTTTATGGGAACAGTTTATATTTGGTTCACTTAGCATCATGAAGGGTGGCAGAAAGACTTGCCTTGACATTGTCCAAGCTCCCTTACCTGTGTCTGGTGTCTAGGCTGGGACATCAAACAGCAGGGACTGGAGCAACTGGGATCCCACATTCTCTTTTTTTTCTATGTAATCCTTCTTCTTGGAGCTTCCAGCAAAGAAGCGCCTGGTGAAACACACTCTAACTTGGAAGTTATGTGTCACAGTCCCAAGGACTGTATCACGACAGAGAAAGGAAAAGAAGGAAGAAAAGTCTGGCCTGTTGTGTGTGTGTATGTGTATGTGACCTCCTCTGGGAAGTATACTGCAAACATCACTCCTGCAATTCCTATGCATTAGAAACAAGCCACAGAGCCAGGCGTGGTGGCAAACGCCTTTAATCCCAGCACTCGGGAGGCAGAGGCAGGTGGATCTCTGTGAGTTCAAGGCTAACCTGGTCTACAGAGTGAGTTCAGGACAGCCAGCAATACACAGAGAAACCCTGACCAATCTATATATAGGGGATAGGGAACTAGAACCGGCCTTGTGGGGAAAGTACCAAAGAGGTTTTACTATTGAACTGCATCTTCAGCAACTCCCATATTATTGTTATTATTAATATTATTAAATTATATTTATTAATTAAAATACATACTGTTCATGTCCACAAACATTTGTTTGCCAAATAAGGTTAGAAAATAATGAATTCTTTCTTATGTCAATATTTTGTGTCACACATTTAAAGATCTGAATTATTGATGTATCATAATCTATTTAGTCAATTTCATAATTAGATACATGAATTTTTATTTTGTTGTGAAGATAAAATTCTATGACTAACATTCTAAAACAGAATGTGTTCTTCAAATGATACATTTTTTTTTAAGTAGATTCACAAACAAATTTTTAGGATTAGGCTGGGGTTGGAGCACAGTGAGAGACTGTTCACTTAGCATATATGGGGCTATTGGTTCAGACCACGGCACCGCCAAGAAAAAAGTTCTGAGTGAAGGGCTACGTATTCTTAAGGTTCCCGAGTAGCTAATGCAAGGATGACCTAGATTTTATGTCATGAAACATTAGCTGCTGATTATGAAATGTTACATGGCAAAATGCAGGTTACTCCAGGGCCTCTCTGCAACAGACTCCTGATGTAAGAAAATAACATCACAACAAATTCTGTTTCTCTAAAATCAATTATGAAGAAGGCACGTGGTGAGGCTCAGGTGTAGAGCTCCCTGATAGTACATCGGAAAAGATTCAGAGGTCAAAAGTTGAAAGAATTGACATGTATCCAGCCAGAAAGTGAAACCTATACCAAAATTATTCATGAGTATAATGCTAGTTTTAGCCACCAAACCCACAACGCTAACCATTGAATGACTTCTATTATGAAACCCCAAACATAGCCGCCATACTTGCTAAAATAGAGACTCTGCCTCTATCTCTCACTGTGCCCTTGTCACTGGGTGAATTAAACTCTCTATTGCTTCTTGCAGAAACCTCAGCTCACAATAGTTTCTTTTTTAAAGTGATGTCAATTTTGGTAGTTTTACCGTATTTTTTTTATTACAAAAAGAAAGAAATATAGAGAGACTGTATCTTGGAAATATTTGAAATTATTAAATATGTTATGATAGACTACACAATTTATATTTTTGTAAATCATAATCAACATAATTGCACATATTAAATATACATAATTAAATATTTAGAATATATTAAAATATTGACTCTCATCTCTTGATATGTATGCTAGGAGTCATTCTGACTGTATGGTTTTAATTCCTCATCTAGGAAGACATGAACATTTCAGTTTATTATTTCTTGGAACATGATTCCACTCTGGTAACCAAGGCAAAAGCTACAGAAAATATGATTAAAAACAACTTAGAAGCACAGAGGCAATGTTATACAAAATGTTTGTTTGGATAGATTTCAGATCAGTTGCACTTCTCAATCTAACATTAATTATTTTTTAATTAATTGCTACATTAATTTCTTTTCCAATTAACTGGTATTTCTTTTTTAATGGTGCTCAACAATCTCCATTACAATGGACTGATTGTAAATTCCATATAATTTTAATATTTTTCCATCTGTTTTTATTATTTGAAACAAATCCTTTTTTTTTTGGTTTTTCGAGACAGGGTTTCTCTGAATATCTCTGGCTGTCCTGGACTCGCTTTGTAGACCAGGCTGGCCTCGAACTCACAAAGATCCGCCTGCCTCTGCCTCCCAAGTGCTGGGATTAAAGGCGTGCGCCACCACCGCCCGGCTAACAAATCCTTCTTTACTGGTCTGTTTGTGACTTGTTTAAAAACATGGCCTTTCCTTAAGATGTGTCAATATTTGTGTTGGAATTAAAAACCATTCATCTCATCTCCCGGCATTCTTCTACTCTGCTTTCAATTAAAGTTCACTATCATCCCTTGTTGGCTGCATGATGAGATGATCAGAAATAATCAAATATGCAGTAGAGCCACACCAAAGGCACACTCAGTTATCTGAATCCTAGAATTATTCCTTTGTCCCACATCTGGCAGAATCATGTCATATTCATCTTTGTCTTGGCCTTTCAAATCCCCTGTGAGCTGTGAGCAAGACATGAAATCACCCCGAATGGCTCAGAAGAAAATCTCATTAAACATCTTTACCTCTAGGAGCAGGCCGTCTTGTCACATTCAAATGTGAAGAGAGCAAAGCCACATTAACAGTTCAGCTTTATCTATTTCTAGAAGCACAATAGCCTTTGTTTTTACATAAAAAGGAGTAGGATGAATGTTTTCTTCGAATTATTTTTCCCCTCTGTCTTTCATACATACACATGTGTGCACACACACAGAGTGTGCATATTTTTTACTTTGTTTATGATCTCTGTGATCACAATTGCAGCATAAACCAGTGTAAATAAGAGAGGATTCATTTAAGATTTATGTAGCCAGAAAGTAAAAGAGAGATTCTTTTAGGCATTGATATAATCAATATATCTATCAATAAATACACAGAGACTCAATCTCCCTGATATTTCCATATTTCCTTTCATTTTCACTTAGGCATTTGCCTTTGGCCTCATAGCTGATGATTCAGGGACCACAGTGAGACACACCATTCTTTTATTTTTTAAAAATAATTTATTTTTATTTTATGCGCACTGGTGTTTTGCCTGCATATCTATGTTGAGAGTGTTGGATCCCAAGGAAATGGAGTTACAGACAGTTATGAGCTGCCATGTGGGTGCTGGGAATTGAACCAGTGTCCTCTGGAAGAGCAGACAATGCTCTTGACCATTGAGCCATCTCTCCAGCCCAAGACAAACCATTCTTTCTGTAGATGACAGTGAAAGTTCTGGATTGTACTATACTTGACATCTTAGATCAATTGTGTATCCCTGAATCATCCTCTGTGGTTCATTGCACAAAGCAGGACATGTGTAATCCCTGGAACCAGGGGTAGGTCCAGGGTTGTCTAAAACATTTAGAAGCGTAAGAGAGGTATGAGGGTTCCTGGTGGAAAAATTACAACCTGTTGTTAAGGCATAATAGGTGGTTGGGGGAGGTATACAACATGGATCTCCACTATGCTTGCTTGATGGTTTGGAGTATCAAGGGTCCCCAAACCCAACTCTGCCTCTGGCCTTCCCACTCAGTTGGTATGCTCAAATAAACAAGGCAATTCAGTTAGCAAATCAAGTTAGGGGCAATCACCTGGAACCTTGCACTGGGTTGAAATATGAAGAATCATGGTTTGTCCTTTTTCGGAGAGTTATGTTGTAATTCTACACACACAGCCCCCATGAGCCAGGAGTAGTCGTCAGAACTGAGGGAAAAGGAAGTGTAAATTCATACAGCTAGAGTAACATATTACTTATATCTCAGAAGTTTACCTTAAGGACAGGCATTCTTTTTTTTCCTCTTTAAGCATAAGTTTGTTGTTCAAAGAGTCATAGAAAAGATGGTATGGAAAAGACTTGGAAGCTGGAAAGCAATTGAACAAAACTGAAAAAAGTAGATCAGTATGGGAAGTGGGGAGCCCCAGAAAAGAAATCAAGGCAGAAAGTTCTCTGAATTTAGCAGGATCAATTTCAGGTCAGAAAACTCACTGCCTATGGGCGCATAGCTGTAGGACTGTCTACTGTGACATGGATAGCCTCTCAGAGTCAGGATTCCTGAATAAAACCTCCTCCCTACCTCAGCAGTCATCAGTTTCCAAAGCTCCTCAGAGAGGGGTGGGATTGAGGAGTCTCTCCCTTGTTCTTGCTGTGATTTTGGCTGGCCTGATCTTCTGCAGGTCTTGTGCATTGTCCACTCCACTCCCCCTCCCTGAGCATCATGATCACCCAGGATCAGACTGGTGGCCTGAGAGGGAAAGTGAGACAGAATGGCTGGGGATGATGAGACCTCGGGCAGCTGTGAGCACAAGAATGGACTCTAAGGAGATAGGCTTCATTGAGCAGCTCATTTAATTGAGGGCAACAAAGGCTACTTAATCTTTTGGGGAGTGGGTGGAGGCTTTCAGGGTGAGTGTACATCATTGGCCAGGGCTAAGCTGCTGGGAATGCCTTATTTGCATGAAGAGGAATTAAGGTTGTTGCCAGACATGATCTTATACGGAGAGAGGAAGTTTGACCTATAGCCTGGCTGCCAGGCTACATGATCACCTCAAGGGTGGTAGAGCTGGGGGCCATAAGGCTACCTGTGCTGGAACATGCAGGCCCAGAATCCTACTCCTGATGGTCTCAAGATAAGATTTTTGGGGCTTGGACACACCTTGACCTCACCCTTGCTCCAGACCAGTTCCTCTGGTCATGTGGCTCCTGGGCCTCACAGTGCATATATAGCCACAGCTTCTGTGAGTTCATGTGTGCAGCAGGGCCATCATGGTCAGCAAGACTTCCACTACCTCTGGCTCTTTCAATATTTTTGTCTCCTCTCCTGAGATGGTCCCCAAGCCTTGAGGGGAAGGGATATGATGTAGCTGTCTTATTTATTTAGAGATAGCACTCCATAGTGTCTCATATTTGCATGATGACTACTTGTAAGTCTCTGATCTAACACCATCTGCTGCAAAAAGAAGCTTTTGCCATGAGGGTTGGGAATGCACTAATTTTTACACATAAGAGTCAGATTCTGAGAGTCAGTTTACTAATATGCCCATGGAACAGAATAACAGTATTAGGTTTTCTTGGGGCCTTTGACCCAGCAAGCAACAGGTATTTGACACAGTTGATAGTACCAGGCATGAGTTCCATTTTTTAGAGTGGGTTTTACATCCAATCAGAAAGTGATTTGGTTACTTCCATAATATTTATGTCACTGTTGCACCATTGGGTATATCTTGCCAGGCCAGTCATTATTATAGCTCATGGGGTTTACAGAATGGATAAGACTGTTGACTTTTCTCCCCCAGTAGAATGCACATACCTTTCCAACACTATCAAAGCTGGCCAATAAGAATGAAACTTCCATGTCAGTATCAGCTTGATTTGTCCATGTTCTATGTCTCAAGAATGTGGTATGTCTATCAATGGGAACTTGCCATCAAGTTCTGTATGGTAGCCAAGAGCAGTGATAGTGAAAATATCAGATAAATGGATGGAGCTGGAAACAATAATTCTGAATGAGGGAACACAGACTCAGACAAACGCCACATACAATCTCTTAAACATTGGAGGCTAACTGAATATTTAGATATGTGTATTTAAATTGGAGTATTGTAGAAATAAGTATTTGAATTATTACCAGTATTTATATTACAGTTAGTTGGTCGGTGGTGTTGACATTTAAACTGCCATTATAAACAATCACACAGACACCTGATGAATTTTAACAAGCCTTAGCTGGATTGAGCAATCTTGGCCCATCTAAGCTAGCTTATTGTATTACCCAAATACAACCCCAATATATACATATGTCCCCTTGGGATGGATGTTATTCTCCACACTATGCTGATGTTCCAGGACACATGGAATGATCTTCCATTTACCTCACCATGTCTTCCTCCTCCTTCTCCCCGGCTTCTTCCCTCTGTCTACCTCTCTGCTCCAAAAGTCTGCACCCCTTAGCTCTGCCTATCTCTCTCTTTGCCCAATTACAGGCCTCAGCATTTATTCAACCAATCAGAGACAAGGTTAACAAGCAAGGTAACACAGCTTCACTTGGTGTACTTATGGCTTGGCACAGCAAGCAGGCCTCTGGGAGAAGATTAATTAACATTTAGAATACAAAACAGATCTCTGCATCAGAGTATCTATAGAAATCATATAGAAACTAGAAAAGGGTTGTGGGAGGAATTTTGAGATATGGAGGGTGCAGCACAGGTAATAAGGAGAGGAAAGGGGTAATAATAGAACAGGAGACATTAAAGGGGCTAAGGGATGGAGAGCAAGACAAAAGAGTGAGTATGGGCTTGGATAACTAACACTAAAGCTTTTTTTATTATTGAAAAAACCTTTATTTTGTGACTATCACATCATGCACCCTGTTCCCTCTCATCTCCCACCTTCCTTCAGACCCACCCTCCACCCTTGCAATCTGTCCCAGCATAAAAAAATAACAGCTCATCGTGGAAGCTGCAGTACATTTCAATATGTCCCACAGTATTCCCTTTTGTCCACACATTTTGCTTGCAAATGTTTATTATAATGACTCCTTGGTTTGGTACAAGGCCTCTGATTTCTGCTACTTTGTCAGTACTAGAACCTTTCTGGAACTCCTCTCAGATATGCTGTAACTGTTCTGTGTCATGGAGACCCTGTAGTTTTGAGCTGTGGAACTGTCCTCTTCTTGCACTCCAGCAGTTCATCCATGGAGTAGATGTTGGGGTGGGCCAACTCAGAGCCCTGGATCTGGACCTGAGACCCCCACTTGCAGGGCCAGTTCTACTATGGAAAGGTGCAGGACCTGCTCTCCTGAGTGCTCCAGCTTGTGAGGGGCAGGGACAGTTCTCCGGCTCTTGTGGCCCCCATCTGGGCCAGATCTCCTGTCAGCCAGTGGTGGTGAAGGCAAAAGGGAGGGGAGGGCATCTCTCCCTAGCCAACACCACCACATAGCAGGCAGAAGGCAGGGCTGGCTCTCCCATACTCACTCCCTCAGGGCTGGCTCACTCACAACCCCCATATCCAGGGCCGTGCAGAGTTCTTCTAGTTTCTGGCTTGTTTCCTGTCCTGGGAGCTCATCTGGTGCTTGCCTGGTACTGGTCTGCCCTGTCACAGGCTACTCCATGGTACCAAAGTGGTGTTGATATCCAGCTTGCTTTTTTTTTTTTTGGGAATGTTAGACTACTATTCATTCAGATGTTCATAGGTCAGAACACTGAATGTAGATATAGCCTCTCTCCTCTCTGTCACCTACTGATGCACATGTGACATAGCAGCCACATCTGCAATGCCTCTAGGGGCAGGACACTAAAGACTTTTTAAAAAGTCATATGGAAACATAATACTGTAGAAGCTTACTAAAATATATACATGTACATGAATAAGAAAGAGTTTAAATGGAGTTACCCTTTAAGTGAGAGACAATGCCTCTCTCAGTCATTAGATGCTATCAAGTAACAGGTTCAGTGCCAGGTATGGGCCACCTCCTTCAGAGCTGTTGGTCAGTGGGTATCTTAATCATTGTTCTATTGCTGTGAAGAGACACCATGACCAAGGCAACTCTTCAACAAGGCCACACCTACTCCAACAAGGCCATACCTCCTCATCCTTCCCTCACAGCTCATCAACTGGGGACTAAGCATGCAAATATATGATCCTAAGGGGGTCAATCTCATTGAAACCATGGCAGTGGGGATCCCATAAGATACCCCCAACATCATAGGCTATTGTCATAGCTCTTGGTTATAATCAATTTGTGTGTGTTTATTCATTTAGTTTTACAAGATTGCTGGAGAAATGTCCATCCACTTTGACATTGCTCGTAGCCTAGGAGCCAAAGTTCGTTTTTATTTTTAGATGTGTTATGATTGTAAAATGTGCTTTTAGCAATATTGCTACTACAGTTTTTATTGGTGTTGTGAGTTTCTTATGGCCACTCTCTTTCTATGCAATGGTGAATTTTGATATTGATTTTCCTTGAGCCTTCAGCAAATACTGTTCATATCAAATTCCTTTGAGGTCAGCAAGTCTAATTAACTAATTATTGATTAGGACTATGGATTTAGATAAAGGACAGATTTATTTTTAGCTGATGATACTTTCAAGCAAGGAATGTCTCCCTCCTGATACAGAAAGGCTAGCTAAGGTGAGGCCAATGATTCCTGCATTACTACTTAGTACAAAATCCTACTCAAAATCTTCCATTCCTTGTTTCTTTGTATATGCTTAATAGAGCACTTAGCAGTTTGCTATTGCCATTCAATGCAGAGAATTTACTTATATGTTTATGTGTTTGCCAAATAAAATGGGGGGAAATGTTAGAATGATATATATGGTCACACTTAGATAGCTTTAAAAAAAAAGCCACTGGCCACCAGGGGACAAGTTTAAGAAGTCCTTTTGATTATGTTATCCAAAAAAAAATTTTTTTGAGACATGGTTTCTCTGTGTAGCTCTGGCTGTCCTGGAACTCAATCTGTAGTCCAGATTGGCCTCAAACTCAGAGATCTGCCTGCCTCTGCCTCCAGAGTGCTGGGATTAAAGGTGTCCACCACTACCACTTGGCTCATCAAATACTTTTTTAAAATCCCAATTTCAGCAAGTTTATTTAATGCAATTATTATATATTATAATTCTTTCCTAAAATGATTATTTCTAGAAAATTAATACTGAATAAACTATATTACAGAGAAAAATCATGATTTGCTGAATTTTAAGTATGATTTTTTTTTTCTTTTCACAGTGTAAAGAATCTATCTCAGGGCCTTGCCAGGCATGTGCTGTACTATAGAGCTATGTTCTCAGTCCATATAAGAATCTGATGCACAAAAACAGAGATAAAATAAATGCATAAAAACTAAATTTGAAAATTACATTCTCTTTATGGACAGTTTTAAAGTCTTAATAGGCCTGCTCAAAACCTATTTTAGAGATCATCCATGGGACTAGGGAGATGGTTCAGCAGGTAAGAACATTTGCTGCTCTTGCAGAGGACCTGGGTTTGATCCACAGCACCCACATGGCAGCTCACTACTGCCTGTAACTCCAGTTCCAGGGGATCCAGTGCCCTCTTCTGGCCTCCATAGGCACCAGGCTCACACGTGGTACATACACACCCATACATGCAGGCAAAACTCTCACAAATAAAAACGAAATAAAATATATCTTAAAATTCAGTCACAGCAGTAGACATCAGGTTTGCCTGAAGTTGAAATCTGAGTTGCCAAGGTTGATTTGCCCAGGACTCTGCCAAATGGAGCTGAAGCCTGCCGGGTCTTCCTAACTGTTCCTTCATGGAATGGTTTTCTGATGCAATGTCATGCCTTGTCATTCCTTTCTGTTTGAGTAACACAAAGATTAAAACATCTTTTAAATCAATGTCAGCTGAAGCTAAAGTCAATATGTGCAAAAGCAAAAGCCATCCTTTTCACAGTATACAGAATGTAGGCTTTAGACTGAACATGCCTCTTGTTCAGGATATCTCACTGCAGAACATCGGTGTGGCATTGCTGTTCGGAGCGCTTGCTCCTACAGACACTCTCAAGTGAGTCTCCAGAAATTCTTTTGCCAAATGGAGAGTGTTAGTTTATTTCTGCATTGACTTTTCATCAATGGGCTGAAAACGAGTGAGTTTTTCTTGTGTATTGGAAAAAAAATGAGATGTGGGAGATTATAAAATCTGCAACATTAAAAACCAGGTGGCGCACACCTTTAATCCCAGTACTCAGGAGGCAGAGGCCGGCAGATCTCTGAGTTTGAGGCCAGCCTGGTCTACAGAGCGAGTTGCAGAACAGCCAGGGCTACACAGAGAAATCCTGTCCTGAAAAACAAACAACAACAAACCCCCACCAAAGCTCCCCATTAAGACTGTCCCTTTACTACTGTGTGGCTGTGAGCCCAGTGTGACCCAGTGGCTTTCAAGTTTCCTCATTTACCTTCAGGAGCTCAATTTACATACTAATTTTATATTTTAATAGAAGCTCTGTTATTTTAATTACTTTGGTATTTGTTAATTATACAACAGAAACTATTTTTAAAGGTCTGTTTTTAAATTAACAGTATAACCTAAGCCCTGGGTCATTTGGGTAGATTTATTATTTGATAGAAGTTAACAGCAAACAAAAACACTTATGGAGATGTGAAAACATACATTTTAAAATCAAGTTTACTTTTGTTGCTCAGATTTAGAAATACAAATTTGCTTGTAATATTATATTTTTTATGTTATTTTATTTGTAAAAATGTATTTCAGAAACATTTGTTTTATGTAATAATTTTATTTCCACCAAGCTAATTTCTATTGGTAAAACACAATTGGTGATACATTTTGAAAACGTCAAAATCTTTGAGGTAAAAACATTTCAAACTGACAAGTCTAAAGAAGCTGAACTGTTAAACAGCTGTGAATGTAAGAATAATGTAGTGTGTCTAGCAGTGTGTGCATGAGTGTGTTACTTGGGATTGAACCACAGGTCTTTTATGAACTATATTCATATTCCATGACATTTTTTAGTGTCCATTCCTCAAATATTTATCACCTACATGGCTTTGGTTGGGAGGTTTTCGGAGACTAAATTCTAACCAAACAAAGGAGCTGGTGCCGGGCGGTGGTGGCGCACGCCTTTAATCCCAGCACTTGGGAGGCAGAGGCAGGCGGATCTTTGTGAGTTCGAGGCCAGCCTGGTCTACAAAGCGAGTCCAGGACAGCCAGAGATATTCAGAGAAACCCTGTCTCGAAAAACCAAAAAAAAAAAAAAAAAAAAAAGGAGCTGGTCAACAGAGGACGAGAGAAATCATCAAGCTTGATCTAACTAGAAGAGGTCTAAAATGGAATCCAAGGGTGCCAGTGAAAGCAAATCAAAGAGTTATGAGGTGCCTCTAGGAATGACTCCCCAAGAAATGGCATGTGACAGCCTTCGGATAAGAACTTTCTAAGAGATGATTGAAATATCTGGAGAAAAGTTTGGGGACAAATTAGAAAAGCTATCCCTGAATGCTATTTTAGCATGTTTTCTAGAATACTCTCTCTCTCTGACACACACACACACTTTGTATGCTAGCTAGAATAGCAACAAAGATAAAAAAGAAAAGAACATCATTGTATGCTGTGTTACCTCGCTATGAGTAAGGTTTACACAGGTTGATCACACACAATCATGCAAGTATATCAGAGGAATAGGGGAGGGAAAGTTGTGAGAATGTGGGTAGATCCGGGCATGAGTATCTGCAATATCTTTGGTCTGTCTGGGAGATGGTGAAGACTGTTATACTCACACCTTCTGTAAGTGGGACATGAACAGAAAACTAATGCTGCAAACACCAACATGTTATTAAGAGCTATACAGATAAAGTCGAAACAGGTAAGAAAAGTGCAGGTGAGGCACTGCCCCTGTGAAGCAGAAAGAGGCTCAGGGCACGTGCTACACTTCTATAATGAGCAGTAATAGAAGCGCCTGGCTGTGAAACCATAAAACCTTAGTTGAAAATGTGCTCACAGCTTTGAAAGAGAAAAATATATTCAGAATGCACTGGATTTTAATTGCTATTTAATTTTCAGTTCTACGTAGGAAAGAGAAATCTTAAAAAAGAGGCCAACAATGTCCTGGCTGTGTGATGTTTAAGGTGGCTATGAACTTGTACGGGTAATCAGCGACACCTTTCAGAATAGGAGACAATTAAAGTCTCTTTACCAAGAAAAGTGAAACTGAAATTTCATAATTATTCTTCCCCAAACCCATTCACAGGGCCTTCTTACATTAAAACATAGAAGGCCTTGCTGTGGAGAAAATAATAAATATTCAGACATAATGTCAAAGTCTGAAAATGGGCTACATGAAATTCCTTTCTTCTTCATCCATCTGATTGAAGTGTCATAACATTGGCTTAAACCACGTCTTTCCTTGCAAGTCTGTCGTTTCAAGCAGCTTTCGAGTAAAGGCAGCCCCTGAGATGATTTCCTGCAGCAGAGGCTGGTGTTTCTCTCCAGCATGGAGCAGATCTCTTTATCTTAAGAGTAAAAAGCATCTGTTGGAGAATTGGCTGTGTAGTGTCTCCTCCAACATGTCCTCCATCAGCGAGCTTCCTTTAGTTAGAAAATATGGACTTCCAGGTCCATCTCCTGGATGCAATCTAGCCACAAAAGATTAAATAAATCCAAACCAGATTCTTTCCCAATTAAGAATGATGAAAGATAAAAGGAATTTGGCATATGAATGTTTGCAGTTAGCATTGGAAAACCTTCAGAACACAATGGAGGCAAATCAGAATTGGCCAGGAAAGCTAATTTTCCTTCCAGATTTGAGTCAATTTCAGGGGTCCATTTTGGCACTTCTGAGACTCCGTAGAAGACACATGCAAAAAAGAAACCACATTAAGAAGTAGTACTCAAGCTAAGTACTAGCCGAGAGCGGCTTTGAACTAGTAGAGGCTTTCACAGCAGAGTCAGACTTTACCCAGCTCTGGCCCCCTTCAGCATCTGCAGCTCTCATGCAGCCTTTGCCAGTTACAAAGGATGCCAAAGGACACTAGTTACACAGTGAAAAGGTGACTTTTTCATGCTGGCAAGTCTCCTGACCCAAAAGAAAGAAACTGAGATTTTTCCAGATGCCGGAGGAAAAAGATTGTTTATTCTTTAGCATTTTGTAACTTGCCAATTTCCTTTTGCTTAGGAGAAGAGGATGGAATATAAAAAAAACATGTCAAAAAGTACTAATTTTCTACATTTGGACTTACATTCAATTGAATTTCATCAAAGTCTTTCTAGTACCCTCACTCTCAAAACAAAAACCAAAGGTGGGGGAGAATCTGTTAACAGGAATATTTAATGAAATTATTTTTTTTTCACTATAGGTTAAGAAGATTCCATTACTATGTTTTTCCATACCAAAAAAGTATAAAAATCCCCAAAATAAAAATTAGAATACAAGCCGGGCGGTGGTGGCGCACGCCTTTAATCCCAGCACTTGGGAGGCAGAGGCAGGCGGATCTTTGTGAGTTCGAGGCCAGCCTGGTCTACAAAGTGAGTCCAGGACAGCCAGAGATATTCAGAGAAACCCTGTCTCGAAAAACCAAAAACAAACAAACAAACAAAAAAAATTAGAATACAATCAGATAAATTATATGTTAGCCACATATACTGAAAGTATAGGGACATAATTATCCACACACATTGGACACAGCACACAGGTAAATCAAGGCATAGTTAAGGTGGAAACATCTCTCCTGCAGGCTGATGGACTAGAAAAGGCCTCAGTGGTCTTACCCAGCTGCAGATCCGGAGCACTGTAATACTGACTTCCAGGCAAGATGTTCCCACTGGTGCACTAGCGGCATGATTGTTTCTGAGGGGGTAACCAACTGTTTTCTTAGCACGTTGGAGGTCTGCTTCATGGAAAGAAATACATTCTTGGTACCCAAACCTGGGTAAAAGCCTATTGTTGGTATTTCACAGGCCCTACAGAGTAATTTCCTACTGATATATTAAGCTAAATAGATATGTAGCCCAACTGCCCTCAAAATATTTGTATTTATATCTTTAGTGCTGTTTGTTATCTGCTCTTTTTGCACTGAGCAATGGTTAATACAGAGACGCATCACTAGCCAAAAACGCTGATCACCATTGAGTGCTCAACCTTAATCAGAATATCCATATTGCCCCCTTCAAGATCCAGGGAACATGATGGGAAATGTGGAAAGGAAGATATTAAGAGCTGAAGGAAGGAGAGAGTCCTCAAATAAACACACTTTCTTCTAGATATGATATGGCTGACATGGTCATGAACACACATCAGCTATTGCTACATGTACAAGACCTGCATAAAAAAATAATAAGACTTGAAAGAAGGAGGGGAACTCACTGGGGAGTTGAAAAGGCTCTGAATAGTGGGGGTGGGGGTGAGAAAGAGATGGTAACAGGGTGAATATGTTCACGATACATCGCATACATGTATGAAGTTACCAATAATTAAATTTAAGGAACAATAAAAGGAAAAATACAAAATTATAAAGATATAATGAGAGGCCAGATATCCCCCCCACACACATTAGAAGTGGTTACTCTGACAGCAATTCAGAAGAGAGGGCCTGAAACCAACTCCTATAACTCACCGAAATCTTCAGAATTTTAGCTCATGACCAGGCCATTTCTTTCTTTGGCCTAACTTTCCAGCTATATCACCTTAATTAGAAGCCAAGCTAATCTAGATGCCCAGTTAAAAATTATCAGCCCTTTCTTAACCGATATACCTTTATACCCAGAACAGGATAATTAATAAGGATCACTAACAGCATGTACAAATAATAGGGATGGAGACAGAGCACACAGGTTAGTCAATTTTTTTTTGTTAATGGAAACAAGGTTGTATTATGCTGTACTGTGTAGTTAAGAATGGCCTCAATCTCCTAACTTTCTTTCCTTTGCCTATCAGCTTCTGGGGGTACAGATGTGTGTCCCGCCTCCTGCCAGGTGAGCTCTTCTCCTTGTTGCTATCAGTGATCTCACTGGTGTCTCCTGAGAACCTAAGCTTCCTTCCCTACGTGCCTGTATACTGGATGGTAACAATGATCAGTTGCAAAGCAGCCTGTGTTCCAACTCCCTCCCAGATAGTGTGTCCCAAAATAAAGTTGATTTCAGTCCTGTAACTTCTGCGCTTTTATTTAACCTAGTTACCCTTTACTCCAGATGTTTGAGAGACTACTTTCTGCCCTTCGGATGCACGTGCATGTACACACACACACACACACACACACACACACACACACACACACACACA
>CAJQZJ010032473.1:1913137-1927782 GCA_907164525.1 Lophiomys imhausi
ACACACACACACACACACACACACACACACACACACACACACACACACAGCGGGGGGGGGAGAGGGTCACCTGCAATGAAACCGTTACTCTTGCTGTCATAACTGTTATGTGGATAATCGACTTCATCCAAAAGCTGCAAGAATCACCAAGCCGCCATGGCCATGCTATCCCATTTGCTAACTGGTTTAGGCATCCTCTTATGATACCACCTGAATCGCACGCTCCCTCGGGGTGCCTGATGTCTACTCCACAGTGAAGGAACGTCATTCTTTAGTGTCAGAGAAGATCAACACTTTCTCTGAAGTCATGGTAGTGCATAGAAGTGACAGGTCTTGGATTGCTGAAGCTTTTCGTTCATTCCCAGCCTGAAGATAAAGCCATGCTCAAAGTATGGCGGGGAAAGGGGATCATAGAGAAACCAAAAAAAAAAAAAGCCTGACGTACTGCAGCTGCACACACCCTCCTAGGGGTGTCTTGTAGTGTGACTAGTGACCCTCTTATTCAGCCAGCATAGCACAAGTTTTCTCCACCTGACAGTGGATGACAGCTACCATTTTCAGACATCAAATCCTCAGGAGCCTCACCTGAAGGATGTTTTTCTTTGGTCTGCTTGTTTCTTTGCTAGTGCCTCCATAAGCCTACCCAAGGGTGCTAAAAACAGTGAAACAAACCAAATCGGGTGTCTTAGTTAGGGCTTACTTGGCTATGAAGAGACACCATGACCAAGGCAACTCCTATAAAGGCAAACATTTAGTTGGGACTGTGTTACAGTTTCAGAGTTTTAGTCCATTATCATCATGGTGGGGAGCAGGGCAGTGTGCAGGCAGACATGGTGATGGAGGAGCCAACAGTTCTAAATCTCAGGGATCTAAGGGCAACCAGAAAGGAGGCTGTCATCTGCACTCGGCACTGGTCTTCAGCACTGGAGACCTCGAAGCCCACCTACACAGTGACACACTTCCTCCAACAAGGGCATACCTCCTAACAGTGCCAGTCTCTGTGGGCCAAGCATTCAGACACATGAGTCTATGGGGGCCAAACCTATTCAAACCACCACGGGGTAAAAGATCCATAAGTCAGACCGAACAAAGTTTTCATGAACATCATCAGGCCAGATATCCTTAAGTACAACCTCACGATCTACTTTAAAAAGACCTTAGAAACTACACTACAGACATCACTTATGAAATAGAATAACACTTTTATATGGTGAGCTTGTGAATGATAGCTGCTTGATCAATTATTTCCATTCATGGTAGTGATTTAAATTTCATAAAATATGCAATTTTTTTTGCTAAAGATACACAGATGAAGTTGACAGTATAAACTGAAAAAGAAAAGTAAATATCAAATCATAAGGCATAGTTTTCCCTAACTAGGAGATTTTAATATAGTTTGTTCAAGAGAGTTCACTTATTTCTTTATTTGTGTATTTATGTTTATATGCGGGTGGCTACATGCATACCATGATGCATGTGTAAAAGACAGAAGACAACTTGCAGGAATTTATAATCTCCTAATACCATATATGTCCTGAGGATTGAACTTGGGTTGTCAGGCCTGGCAGCAAGTGTCTTCACCCACTGAGCCATCTCTCTGGCCCAAGAGAGTTTATTTAAATCAGAAATGAAGAATGCTAATAAACTTCAGTGCCAGTTGCATAGTGTCCATGTTATATCTACAATTCAGACTCCCTTAAGGGTGTTACTGAACACTGTAGAAAAGGAAAAGAAAAAGCCAGATATCCAGGGACCCACAGTTGAGAGTGCGGGGCTGCTGTGGGCGTTGCTCATGGCTAACATAACATAGCACACCAGGTTGGGCATAGGGGACAGTGATCTGTGAACGTCCCATGTCTTCTTGCACATCTGGAGGATGTCTTCCTGCTTTCTTTCAAACAGACACAATTGGCTCCTCATATGGAACTGATAGACAGTCAACGTCTAAGCCCAGTGTGGTAAGAAACTGTTAAAGGATTAGCACTGGCTTTGGCGGAAGAGTAATTATGCTGAATTACAGACACATCTGCCACACACCCACTAAACCATCAGAGAGGCCAGACTTTCCTCACATTCACTTCTTGGACTTTTTTCAATTTTCAAATATGATACAGTGCTCTAGTGAATGCTTACAGCCATTTTCCTTAAATAAACTTAAAATCAATCTTAGAACTGAAATTATTTCTTGTAGACTCTCCTTCTCCTCCCCCAGCCAGGCTCCAACCAGTTACCTAGCAGGAAACAAAAGTAACATTCTCTGCGACACTGATTTGTATTTTCCAAAGTTCTCTGTGGGGATTCGTCTGATAAATATCATGCATTAATTCATCTAATAAAGAACAACAGTGTTAGCAAGATTTTTTTCAGCTCTGCTAACAGTGAGTCTACAAAGACAAGAGGGGGTGACTTCATGCAGCCACCTCACTCATTCAATAGGATTTGATGTCTAGTATGGGCCAGTTATGGCTTTAAACTATGAGGGGGGGTCAAAGGTTAAGAGCACCAGCTGCTCTCCAAGAGGACCTGAGTTTGATTCCCAGCATCCACATGGCACACAGCGGCCTGTAACTCCAGGTCTAGGTGGTCTAATGCCCTCTTCTGGCATCCAAAGTCACCAGGCGTGCATGTGGTGCTCAGACATGCATGAAGGTAAAACACCCAGACACTTAAAATAATAAAATAATATTTAAAAATGGAAACAAGCTATGAGAAGGCAACAGTATGAAAATCACCTTCCGCATATTATCCTCATCCTCCTAGAACACAGTAGGATCCTCTTACAAATCTCCATCCAGTTATAGATTCAGTGATACCTAATAGCTTCTTATGAAACCTGTGTGTGGAAGGGTTTCTTTGTGCTGCATGAATGTGGAAATATATTTAAGTAAATAAGAGAAGGGGCAAGAGCCTCAAATTATGATTTCATTTTCTCTGGTGAGAAAATTTACTGTTTCAAATACAGGGAAATTTTATCAGCTTACAATAGAGAATGACAATCACCCCATGTTCCTCTTCAATATTGCTCGGGAAGAGAGTGGACTTCCCTTAGCTGTGAAGTGAGGGCATCAAAGAGTTCATCCTATCCAGGCATGGCACACAGACTCGTCACGTGCAGAAAGTATCACATGTGTTTTCACCAAAATGTTCACATCAAGTCCCAGTAAGATTAACCAGAATAACAGAGTGAGAGTGTGAGTGTGCAAGAGAGACTAGATAAACGAAAGGTTTGAGTCCAGAATCACAAATTTCGATCTTTGTGGCTGCAGACTCAGTTTCCCCGACATGGTGTCTTGCTGTTGTTCTGAAGGATCACAACTCACTTGAATGTAAACATCCCAGTTTTAAGATGTAGCCGGAACAATTTCCTTTTTCAGTAAACTGCCTGAGATGGTTACCACCTAGGACAGCTGAGAGCAGGACAAGGACACAGAGATCGGAAATACTACTTGGTACTTTGCCTGGGGTTTTCATTTGTTCCTAATTCACCAGATAGCCTTCGGGGATGGAGACAGGACACTAACCGGAAAACCTCAGAGACACAGAACCTTAGGATGGTTCTGCCTACTTCCGTGTGCGCAGAACATTGAAACCTGTGTGTGAAAGGGTCGTTGTTAAGGGGGCACAACTAAGGCAGAGAGAATAACCAAAAAATAAATGAGACTCTCCTTTGGGAGAAAAATTTGTTTCTATCCAGGTCAACTCAAGTTAATAACCTACAGCAACTTGTAAAACTACTCTAGCTCTGTCGTCACTTCTCGTATTTCTCATAAAGCAAAACCTAAAAAAATTAATTAAAATATAATTATATAATTTCTCCCACCTTCTCTTCCTTCCCATGTCTCCCCTCACCCCAAATTCATGCCTTTCTTCTCTTTAGCCATTGTTATTGCATATACATATGAGCAATATATTATATTTACATATAATCATATAAATGTAACCTGCTGAGTCCTTTCAGTGATCTCCCTGTGTATGCTTCTGGTTGGGACTGGATCACCAATCAGGGGCTCATTCCTGGGAAAGACTAATTTTTCCTCCACTATTTGTTAATTGCCCACAGCTCTGCATCTAGAGGTAGGGACCAGAGAGATTCCTCCCATTTGCTTTGGGATGTCAACTGTTGTTGGAGTTATCCAGGTCTCATTTAGGCAGCCATATTGTTGAGATTTCATGGGAATAGCTCCCTGTCACAGCTACAAGGCACAATCTCAGAGCAGACTTCCGGTCACCTGACTCTCACCTTTACCAAAATTGTTATTTGGTTTCTGTAGGCATAAGTTTATTGTGTAATTCAAATGCTGGTTTCTGTACCCCCTATATCTGGTTGCAGTCCTTTTTCTGAGAATCTCATATCTCAATGTTGTGTAAACACTGCTCCCCAATTGTTCCCTCATATGCCAATAAAGCAGTTTACAGTCAATCACTGAGCAGGGGAGAGAATAGGGCTGGACTTCCTGCCCTCCAGGGGAGAAGTAATTAGAAGAGAAAGTGAGGGATTCAGACACAGGAGAGGTCAAAGAAACTTCAGGAGAGAGCCAGCTGAAGCAGGAAAGTGAAAAGTACAAGTATCTCTGGGATTTACGCTGGGAGGAGGCCAGATTAGTTTAGGGGGTTAAGAATAGAGTAATAACTGCTCAGTTTTTGTGTTGTCAAGCTTGTTTAACAAATAATATACTAGAGTCTCAATTATTCGGGTGATAGCCAGGTTAGGAGAGGAACTGAGAAACAAACACAATTATATAAAGTTACACTAGCAGGTTTCTAGTCTCCTAGATTCTCTTTAACTACTAAAACATTTGCCAGATCATTTAGTTAGTATTAAAGTTTTCCTGTTTTTATACTAACCCTGGTAGCTACACAATGAAATTCCTTTGTATGCCTTTTAATTTAAAGGAAATTTCTTTTTTTGGCTCAGTGATAGGGATGCTGCAAAGGCAGACTATGTTCAGGTTTGCAGAAGCCCTGCACACTATACCACCTCCTCCAAAACCCTTCCTGGGAGAGTGCTTTTTCTTGTTCATAGCTGGCTTCAGTTCTGCTAACAGAAATGACCATCTTCTGAGCGGGTCCCACTGCTTCCAGGGTCTATCCTAAATCCTTTATGCTGAATTGACCTTTAGAGGCACAATTTGAATGGGTACAATTTGTGTCAGAGTTCTGTTTTGGTGTATGACCTGGCCATTGTCTGTCATCTTCGCACAGGAGGAACCTGGCAGCCATACCCCCCAGTGCATGGCAGCTTGAGTCCTATCCTCTTGCTTCTTGACTGTTCTTCTTCAATTTCTCTTAGAGCTGGAATGCTGGATAAGCTGTGGAGGAGTGCTGGAAAGCAAAGCTCATGTGCCAAGTATCTCTGACATGCAGTGTGTATCAAGGACCCAGTTGCAACCACAGCCTTTATGGTTTTAGAAAGGAATCCTGCTAAGAGGCCAAGAAGAGTCATGTGGTGTCAGGTGGATGGGATCACCTTATCCATGTAAAAAACTACTGACAAGTGAAGAATTACAAAACCCTCTTAGTCATTACTTAGAAGATGAGAGAGTACTTATCATCCATCAAAGGATGATAACATACAGTAACTTCAGCAGGAAATAGTCGCCCAAACTATAGTCAGCTCTACACTCACATACATATGAGTACAGTAACTGGACTTAGTAGAATGTATCTATCTATATTATCTTTATCTATGTATCATCTATCTACCATCTCTATTTATCTATCTATCATCTATCTATCTAACATCTCTCTGTCTAACAATTATAAAAGAAAACAACATTTAGAAGGGCATGTAGGGAGACACAGATGAAGGTTAAGGAATGAGGGAGAGCTATGATGAAAATACATGTACTTACATCTAAATTTTTCAAAAATAAACAATTAAGTAAACAAATAAAATAGGCTTATTGGGACCCCCCAGAATAAAATGGAGGGGAGCAAATATTCCTAAAGCACACGATTTCACAGACAAAGCATTTGAATTTCATTTTAAGTCCTGTCGTGGTTGCTGGGCATTTCAGAAGCGAAGGAAGGCAAGCACCATGTGGACTTTGCCTTCTAGAATGAATTCTTTCACCTCTTTCCAGGAAATTCTCGCTCATAGTCAGTGCTTCACTGAGGCACGTGTCTCCTTGTCCTGGAGACACTTCAGGACTACTGTACGTTTCTGTGCCCTCACGAGCTGCACAGAAATTAAGTCATAAAAGGGATTTCATTGGCCTTCAAAAGAGGAAAACTCAGGTGCTAATCACGGAAAGCCTTAGCAATAGGGCTCTCTTGCCGCAACACTTTCGTATAGACATTTACATTGCTGTTGTCTCTGTCCTTAACTTCCCCATATGTTAAAGACGAGCACTTCTGCCAGGCAGGCATTTTCTTAGTAAGCAAACAATCACTAGATGGGCATCTAAGGCCACGATTTGTTACTGCTTCCGGCATAAAATCGTACAGGAAGAGGCTTGAGTAAAATCCCTACATTGTATGTCCCAAGTCCCAAATGAGTATTTCATAATGTAGTCATTATCTGTCCCTCAGCTATGCATTTTTCTGATTAATATGGAGATGGTGGTTGAAAGATTACTATCAACAGCATCTTCTGAAGCTAACTAACGTTACTTAGAAAGATACAGTACTGGAAAGACTAACTTGACTGTGGAACCATTTTCCTTAGTTCATTTATATTAATTCATGTAGACCGATGCTAACTCAAACAACAGCAGCAGCAACAACAAACCAGCAAGCAGACCGAGAGGGTTCCAACTGCCGCCCTAAACATCTGACTTTAAGGTTGATCATCCCCCCCCTGCTGCAGACCGCAGCTAATCCTGAGAGAAGCCCCCAACTCTCCACAGTTCTCACATCTGATGGGATATGGGCAGTAGCTTCTTTCCCATAAATCAGATGTTGCCTCACCACAAGTGGCTACTCTTCTAGTCCTGGAGATGTGCCTTGACCACCATGGCAACCCAGTTGTCTCTTGTTCTCATTTCCTTTCCTTCCAAGCCATATAGATGAGGCTAAGCTCTGACCCCATGACTTCCTACTGGGGTATGGCGGGGGGATTCTTCTGCCTCTCTGGATCTTTGTTCTGCTTCTATTGAGGGGTGGAAGAACTGTGTAATATTTTGTGCTGAGTGCCATAACCAAGAAGGCAAAAAAGCTCCTACCGTCAGCTTTCCATGATAAAGCCCTGGTCCATAAATTGTCTTAAAAAGCACCATAGAAGCAACTCTTTTAGACCGTACCAGGAGCAGTTTCCAGGTTACTTAGAGGTTTAGAGTTGTCTCCATGTCTGAGGGGCACTGGAAGCATAGTCTGAGTGGGGGCAATATCAAAATTAACCACAACATGTACCACAGAGCCAGCCCTGGCCCAGAATAAATGCTGACCAAACAAGACTCCCTTCATTTGTGGGGTGGAGCCAAGTGTGCAAAATGGATTGCTCCCAAATGAAAGCCTCCCCTGTCTACCACCTCCTATCAAGCACTTCTCTCCCTACCTTGCCGGCTGCTCCCTTGCTGTGTGCTCAATACATTTGTCTTTTTCCACTCTGAATAGGAACTAACACTCTAATAGAAATGCCCGTTCTCCTTTGTGACTTCATCTACAATCAGACCAAGGCCCTTAGGCATGGTAAAAGTTTTTCTTTCTTAAAAATCTCAGTTATGTTATTTGAATGTTTTTGTTACAATTCCAGGTGTGGGATATGGGGCTGCTTCAGTTTGTCCACAGCTGTTAACTATAATTATCTCTCCCACTCTAGCAGGGGTGTGGTTTAGCCAACTTCAGAAAGTTTAATTCTGAGGACTCTGGAGAGGGGTATGAATGCTAGTGTCCAGAGAGGCATAGTGGGGAGGGGTGGGGACTCTCAGAAGAAGGAAGAGGTTGCTGCTGTCCCTGTTGCTGGTCCCTCCCCTCCGCTCCCCCCCCCCACTGCTGCTGGTTTGTCCTGCTGCTGCGTTTGCTGTTGCTGGTTTGCTGGACTGCTGGACGCCCTGACAACTGAGTTTGGTATGGCCCCCAAAGAACACGACAACACTATTCTGCAGGAAGTACCTCAAAGAGGCCTATGTCCCTTCACCTTCTAGCCTTCTTTCTTTCCTACCTATTGTTGGGTTGGAAGGGAAGTGGAGGTTTAAGTACTGTAAAATAAACGAGAGTGTATTAAAATAAAAGTAAACTGCCACCTACTACACTTGGGGTTTTTGAGAGGGTGGTATTTGTCTGATAATCCCTTAGTGCTGTGAAGTAACACAAGTTTTAAAGGCTCAAGAGCCGTTCCCCACCAAAGTGACCTGGCAGGGAACAGCAGTGGTGCAAGGCCACCTTGGCAAAGGCAGGGGAGTGATGGGTGCCAAGTTCAGTAGGTTAAGAGCTGTGTAGTGCATCTATTTGTGGAAGGCTTGATGGGGACCCTGCTAAAGGGCAATCATCCTCTAAGGAGAAGCAAGCTGGAAGTCCCGCTGCACAAAGCATCCATATAAGAGATACACAGGAGGAGAACTTCACTCAAAGAGAGTGGACTTGAAAGAAGAGAGAGGAGAGCCAAAAAGCAGCTCGGAATTTTCAAGACAGCAGGCAAATCACACAGCTTTAAGAAGAAAGTCCCAGAAGAAAAAGACCCCGCTCAAGCAACTCATTACTATCTAGTCAGACACAAACGTATCCACGAAGGTATAAAACTGTGTCTGGAGATGAACTAGGCAAATCTGTAAAGACAATTCATCACTTTCTGGAGAGGCTACAAAGAGCTAAAAATAGGAAAGATACCTCATGACAAGCCAGATGCTTTAGTGGATGGTGATTCTAAATGAAAATAACACTGTTAACTTTCTATTTATAGAACAAGAGCCCAAACAAAGATTATTTTAAAGGACTCCAAAAATAGTTAACAGAATCTATTCCTCAATGTTTGGAGATTCTGACATTGTGTTACCAGGGATTAGCTGGACAAATGGCTAAAGCATTGTTATGTTTCTGTGTCCTCCAGAGGAAAAAACATCCACATATCCAACCATAAAACTGCCTCTGTTTCCTGAAAGTATCCAACCTAGAACAAAACCAGGATGCCTTGAACTTTCCTCAAAATCACCAACACAAGGCCAAAGCTAAGTCTTAATACCTCATTTAATGAGATGCACCACAATTCCCCCATGGAGCGAGGTCACCCTCACAACAACACATAGATACATTCAAGCATTCTTCCATGTCTATATGTATTTCTCAAGGTCTTATGGTCAAAGAAATACAAATATATTTTGTATATATGTGTTTCTCAAGGTCTTTGACCATAAGATGCGAACACTATCAGATAGACATGCTAGCATTGTCTCAGCATTCAAACACAGGCAGCTTTCTTCAGCGTTACATACACATAACAAAACAGGAGTTGGAGAAACCAACTGAAATACTTTTAAGACCCACTTGCTTTAAATGGGGTTTTAGAAAACATCAATGCCTCTATGGAAAATCAATCTCAGTCCACCCTTCCTCTCTCCTTGCCCCCCCACACTTTCAACTAGGAAAGATGATGGAAGAAGGATGGATCAATTGCTGGCCCTGACTATACAAAATTCAAAGGATGGAAGAGGCAATAGCAACTGAGATTCCTGAAAGAAGAAATAAACTGATGTGATGAAGAGCTGAACCGGGGTAGATACGCAGAGCAGACGGAGAGTCCACAGGAGCTGGGGTGCAAGAGGCCTTTCTGGGAAACAGACCCTCACTGCCTCCGGGTTCCATAGCAACAGCTGGTCACAGAAGGGAAATCACGAAGATGACACGATGATGTGTGACAGCGAGAGAAGCAGGAAGTAAAATTATTTGACTAATTGAAGGCAAAGCCTCATGTAAGAAATGGGATACCTATGACCCAGAAGTTGTCTTGGATGCTGTGGGAGCCAAGTTGACAGACACCCACAGGAATGCCCTCCAGTACAGAAAACAGTGAAGCACAAGACCTCTGCAAGAGTCCTGGCCACACAGGAATTATGACTGCTCTACGAGCTGAGCTCTAGAATCTGTTAAAAATTCACTTATTTAGGGGCTGGAGTGTTTCAGCAAGAACACTTGCTGCTCATTCACAGAACTCAGATTCGGTTCCTAGCACCTGTGTGGTGGCTCACAGCTTCCTATAACTCCAGCCTCAGCTATTTCAAAGCCCTTTGGCCCTGAGGGTGTTGGGCATGCCTGTGGCTGACAGACACACATATAGGCAAAACACCCATATGCGTTAAAAAAATGAATAAGTAATTTTTTAAAAATGTACTCTTTCCCTGAGGAAAAATTTCACTGACTTAGCTGAGAACACTTAGTTTTCAAAGTAATGCACTTGAGACTGACTGAGTGTAGTTAGAGCCCTCCACAGGCATCGCTGAGAGTGCTTGGTTTTCGTAGCTACTTAGGAATAGATAGTGACATTAGCAGACCTGATTTATTAGACTCTTATGTTCACATTCCTTAATCATATAAAAAATTTGTATATCCTTTTCCTAAAAAAAAAAAAAACCCAAAAAACAAAAACAAAAAAGGTAGGGCTAGAGAGATGGCTGTATTATTAAGAGCACTGGGTGCTATTCCAGAGGACCTGGATGCCGTTCCTAGCACCTACATGTTGGCTCACAATTTTGTAATTCCAGTGTCAGGGGATCTGACACCATCTTCTGGTCTTCATAGACACTTCGAGCAAGAGATATCCAGACATATGCTTAGGCAAATATTCATACACATAAAATAAAAATAAACAGAATCTTAAAACAAACCCAAGAAAAGCCAGGTTCATAACTATTCTAGAAGTCGAGTAAGAAGATTGCTTGAGCCCAGGAGATCAAAATTAACTCTAGCTAAAGGGTGAGAGACAGTGGGTTGAGGTGGAGGCTTAGCTGCATTAATTAATCCGACTAACTTTTGACATCTAGAATATTCTTAAACACAGAGTCTTATATGTTCTTTTTTGTTTTGTGTGGAGAAATAGAGCTGTTAGAGTCAACAGACACTTTGTGTTATTTGTGTAATCAGCATTCTTGCTTCGTGAACCAGATTTCCTTAGAACAGGAATCTAAGGTTATTCTAGAATTTCACTCCTGTTTTCCACAGTAACTTTAATAGCTTTACTGCCATTATGAATACATGTAATGTTATTATTTATGGTGATGGTACATTTGTAAGAAAAGTTTCTTTGAAATAAATTATTTAATCCTAAAAGAGAAGGGAGGGAGGGAGGGAGGGAGGGAGAGAGGAAGGGAGGAATAGATGGCAGGAAGGAGAGGCTTAAAATGTTTTGGGGTCAAGTTTTAGTTTTCTTCTGGTCTCAGCCCCAGTAGCTGACTTGGTTCTTGTGTCCCAAAAGAGAGTAATTCAGGTGGGACACAGTAACATCCAGCCAGCCCAGAGTTGAATTAGAGCACACGAGGAAGCAAGAATGTACTCTAGAAAGAGAAAGGCCCGAGTCAAGCATCAATGCCCGGATCCTGGCAGGCTAGGGGCCCTAACTTCTCTTCTTCCGCTGTGCCCTCCTGCTCCATCAGCATACACACTTCTGGGAAAGGAGCATGCTTTCCTCAGAATCCATTTCACTCAGCTTGTTGTGAGTAAATGTATGAGATTCAGGAATATGTGCAGGGGTTTAAGTAGTGCTAACCCTGAAACGTTCACTGGGGAAAGAGCACAGTGTTCTGCTCTAGCTCCCCAAGAGTGAGTCTTGATGCTCTGCTTTAATCTCTTCTAGCGTTGCTGTGACCTGCACAGCTTAGGATCTACCCAGCTGATTGCAAGAGAATGAACAAACATACAGAAAAGGTGGGATCAGGTGGGCTGTGTGCTCTGACGAAGATGTACTAGTAGCAGCCTGGATATTCAGTGTGTTTACTATACACCACTGAGCTCAGAGGAAGACATCAGCACGTAGATCGGGGGAGGCCTTATTGTTCCCATGGGCCTAAGGTGTTGGCATCCTTGACATAGCCCCGTATTCATGCCAACAACACACATTCACTCAGGACTTTGCCCACTTCCCACAAGCTACAGTGGAGTACTGTGACTTATTGTCCTTTACATTCGTTTTGGGGACCCTGAGCTGGCCCATCTAGAGTTGACCACTTCCATCATCATGGACTTGAACTGTCCCACTCATCATTCTTCAGGTTCTTTCCTTAGGGCCTGTGGGCCAGTCTCTTGTAGAGCTAACCTCCTGGCTAACAACAGTTGGTTTCGCATGTGGCTCAGTGGTACAGCACTTGACTAGCATGGACTTGAGCCAAACACTGAAAGAAAATTCACAATTATCTGGTGAGAGGAGCTTGTCAGTGTCTGCCGTTTGCACAAAGATTTGTCATGTAGATCTGTGTTGTCTGGGTTTGTAGAACTATTCTGGTTTTCTCCCTGTTCTGAACTGTATACTACAGAAGCCATGATTCCCACTCTATTGGTCATTATATGGAGACATCTTGGTGTCACAGCCTCTAGGTGGTACTCATGCAGGAAGTTAGTGATGCATAGGAGGGTCCCATGTCTTGTGAGGAAAAATACCAGACGCCTTGAACCAAAATTGTCTCTGAATTTAAAAAAATATCAAATAAAAGAAGTTCCTCCTGAGAGGGTGTCTTTCAGACTCCTTGGGGAAGGAGCCTGTGTAAAATTGAGAAAAGTTAATTAGGCCACAGTAGCGATAAGGAAACAAAGCCCACACAGAACAGGGAAATCGAGTTTAGACACTCCTTGAGTCTGCAGTACATTTACCAAGTTGATCTAATTATCGGGGGTTCTGCAGATGCAGTCATGCTGCTGGCACACTGGGAGGAGGAAAACTCAATTTCAGTCTACCCCAGAAATTTGGTACAGAAAGCTGTGTACCAAGCTGTCATTTTCTGATTGAAAGCTGAGGCTGTAGGGTAAGAAAATGCATCACCTGAAATAAAAATAAAGCCCCTAACCCAAGGCAGTATAATGCCTTCTCATTAGTACATACCATATCTTCTAGATTAAATGTGAGCTCAGTGGCTACACATCCTATGTATTTGTGTGTGTGTGTGTGTGTGTGTGTGTGTGTGTATGTGTGTGTGTGTGTGTGTGTGTGTGTGTGTGTGTGAGGGTGGGGGAGCTATCTGGAGAATTCTAAGTTTTTGCTAGGTTTGTTATGAAGTGAGTAGGTATCCTGATGTTTTAGTATACTGACTTTTCACTTTTTGTCAGATCTTGGAAGAGACAGATTATTTGAATGTGTGCATGTTTGTGCGCATATGCATACACATGTGCGGAAGTCTGATATCAATGTTGAGTGTTTTCCTCCATCACACTCCATTCCTTTTGTTTTTAAACAGTGTCTCACTGAATCTGGAGCTCATCAGCTCAGAAACACTTGGCAGCCAGCTAGTCCCAACAATCTGCTTGTCTCTGCCTCCCCAATGTTGGGATTGCAGGTGCTTACAACAACACCTGGCACTTTATGTGGGTGCTGGGGACCTGAATTCAGGTCCTCATGTTTGTTCGGCATGCACTTTACTTACTGAGATGTTCACTAATTCCCGAGAGAGAAGTGTTTCAAAATTATTATCCGTGGTTCTGAATTGCCTCATTCTTTTACTTTGGTTTTAAATATTTTAAGGATATGTCATTAGATATATATGCATTTAGAATTATGTTTTTAAAATTTTAAAATTAGCATACTAGCCGGGCAGTGGTGGCGCACGCCTTTAATCCCAGCACTTGGGAGGCAGAGGCAGGCGGATCTTTGTGAGTTCGAGGCCAGCCTGGTCTACAAAGCGAGTCCAGGACAGCCAGAGATATTCAGAGAAACCCTGTCTCGAAAAACCAAAAAAAAAAAAAAAATTAGCATACAGGGTAAAGGTTTCCACATGGAATTTTCATGATTTGGGGGTTGATTCTCCCCATTACCCTATATCCTTGTTCCTCTGCTCCCTTCCACCCAGAATTTGCTTTTCTCCTTTCATATTGAATGCATTCTTTTACCTCCCCCCATTAAAACACCCTTTCTCCTCTCATAAGCCTCTTTCTAGTTTCTCTGTCTCTAGTTGTGTGCCCCTCTACATTCATATGTAGTTATACATCAGAAGCTAGAACCCACGTGTGCTAGAGAAGACACAACATGTGTATTTCTGAGCCTGAGTTACCTTCTATACCTTTTTCCAAGTTCTGTCCATTTTCTTGCTAATTTCATTTTGCTTTACAGATGAATAAGACTCCATTTAGTATATATGTCACATTTTCATTATCTATCCATCTGCTAGTGGACATCTAGGTTAGACCATTCCTGGATATTAACGTAGAGCCTCACAAGAACAGACTGAATGTGTCTCGGTGGTAGGATACAGAATCCTGTGGGTGTATGCCAAGATGTGGCATAGTTGGGTCATATGGTGACTCTATATTATGTTTTTGACAAACCCACATGATGATGACTGCATAGTGACTGTACCAGTCTATATTCTCATCAACAGTGAATATGGTCTCTTTCCCCATGACCTTGACAAATTTTGTTGTCATGATGGCCTTTCTCTGCGATGAAATGTAATCTAAAAATAGTTTTAATTTGCATTTCCATGATGGAGAAGGATATTTAGCATACACCACACACACACACACACACACACACACACACACACACACACACACACACACACACACACACACAC
>CAJQZJ010032473.1:1927792-1958601 GCA_907164525.1 Lophiomys imhausi
CACACACACACACACACACACACACACACACACACACACACACACACTTGGTCTGCCAGTTGCCAATTTGACATATATTTAGACATATCTGAGAAAGAAGAATCTTGACCAAGAGAATGCCTCCATGGTATCAGCCTGCAACATTTTATTGATTGGTGATTGATGTGAGAGGAATCAGATCACAGTGGGTGGCACCATCTCTAGGTAGGTTGTTCTAGAAGAAGGCAGGCTGAGGTGAACAAACCACTAAGGGTCATTCTGCCTCAGTTTCTGCTTCAGGTTCCTGCCTTCGATTCCTGCCCTGGTTTCTTTTGATGATGGACTAGGATGTGGAACTGTAAGCTGAAATAAGCTTTTTTCTCCCCAAGTTCCTCTTGGTCATGGTGCTTTATCACAGCAATAGAAAACTTAACTTAAGACATTGACCATTAGTGTTTCTCCTTTTGAGAACTGATTGTTCAGTTCATTGGCCAGTTTATTAATTGGAAGTTTAAAAAAAATTTGGTGATTAACTTTCCTAGTTGTATATATATTCTAGATATTAACCCCTTGCCTAATAAAACAACTGGGGAAGATTTTCTACAATTCTGTTCTCTCAACATATATGACTTTCTTGTACATAGAAGCTATTGAATTTTGTGTTACCTTATTTGTCCTTTTGTGGGGCTATTTCCTGTGTTGTTAGGATCTCCTTCAGGAAGATCTTTGTTATACCTACATTTTTTATTACAAATGTTTTACTAAATTTAGTGGTTTCAGAAATCCATACTTTAAATTAATTTCTTATATCTACTTTGAATTGATTATTCTGAAAGGTGACAAATATGGATCTAATTTCACTTTTTTGAATGAGGATATTCAATTTTACCACCATCATTTGTTAAATGATATATCTTGTATGTTTTTGAAAACTTGGTCAAAAATCAGGTTGCCATAGACATTTGGTTTATTTCTGGTTTCTTATTATACTCCATATTATACACATCTGGTTTTGGGCCAATACTGTATTACTTTTGTCACTATGGCTCTAGTGTAGTTTGAGGTTATGCTGTAATAAATCCTTCCAGTAATGTTCTTTCTGCCTCGAATTGTTTTTGCTATTCATGGTTGTAGAGAAATTTTAATACAGCAACATGTGTGCTCTGGCAAGGGATCACATCCAAAGACCTAGGTCTGTGATCCAGCTGGAATGCAGACACACCCTTATTATATGCCTTAAATCCTAAATAATGATGTCTAATTGAGAAGCAGAGTGATGAATCAGAGAAAGATTAGACAGAGCAATTCAAAGATAGGCTACACCAAAATCTCACGAGAACAGACAGGAAAAAGAAGCTACTTAAGAGCAGCACACAGAGAGAGCTGGGGTTCATGGAGACAGTACAGTAGAGTTCAGGAGTCCAGTACAGTTCTGTGCAGTTTGGTGCAGTTCACTTCATGGAGTTCAGAGGCAGTTTTTGTGAGAAGCATAGAGTGAGCCAACTTGGAGATGAGTTTTGAGCCAGAACAGCTGAGTTGAATGGGCTAGTCAGCGTTCAGAAAGAACTAGAACGAGTGAGCTTACTCAGCAGTAAGTCTTTGAGATTGAAAACTAGGCCTAGGTTGGCAGATGGAGGTTGGAAGCTGAAGTCTTCAAGGTCCAGGCTTGCAGATGATTAGATTTTATGGAGGCTAGAAGCTTCCAGACCTAGGCCTAGGGACAGTTAGATAGAAATGCTCTGGAATCAGCTCAATCATGTATTTGTAAAGCTCGGGTATGACTCTCACCTCATCCCCTCATCTGAGGAAATAAAAAGATTTACATCTGGTGCCCAACATGATTGGAGGAGGAGAAAGCCCACCAATATTACAGAAAGCAGAGGACATCTGACAGAAAACCTCAGAAGAGAAATTCGCTTGGGATGATTTCCAGAGGAAGCATCCGTTCTTTGAGTTTGGCTGAATGCCTAGGGAGACTAGGGAGACTCGGGAGACTCCAGACCCATGGGAGCCTCTAGCCCATAGCAAGGATCGTTTTCAGAGGAAGCATTAGTACTTTGAGTTCAGCTGGACACCCAGAGAGACTCAGGAGACTCTGGAGCTGCAGAAGCCTAGAGCCCAGAGCAAGGAATGACACAAGAGCCTCTGAGACAGTGAATCACAGTAAGCCACCCCAAATAACAATTTTAATTATATACCCAGACTTTTCCTGCATTAATGAATGGGAAACTCCATTTCAGATCCCTTAAGACCAAAGGTAGGAGTTGAGAGGATAGAAATGATACTTGAAAAAGCCATCACAGTACTTACTGTAACTATGACAACCAGAGTAAACCCTTCCCTACTTTCAATTGCAATCTTTATAAAAATTGCAATTTTAAAGTATTTTATTATATTGTATATATTTATAATTTATTCTCATATTATAAAGAAAATACTTTATATTTGCTCTCAGAAAAGGTAGGAAAAAATTGTTGTACAAGAAAAATTAGCCATGATAATACAAAGGCTTGAGAGACAAGAGATAAAGCAAGTAAGAGAACAGGAAGTACTTAATTGTGAACCTATGTTACCTAATGAAATTAAGGATGAAGATAGAAGTGCTATTGAACCTGTGGTGCCACCTCTTAATGAAATTGAGGAAAAGGAACCACCTCCACTAGCTTTCCCAGTTACCTGGGAAATGCCAGAAAAATGGTAAAAATTCACAAAATGAGCAACTAACCTGGAATCCTGTTAAAATACAAGATTATCAAACATTTTAAAGAATCAGTAGTAACTTATGAAATGTACACACCCGATGTGAGACAGATGTTAAATACCTAGGCTCTCCAAAACAGGATTGTCTCCCAAGACTGGAAAGATTTAGCAGCAGCTGTACTGGAAGCTGGTTCTCAATTTCAATGGCTGACATGGTGGCAGGAAGCTGCAATTATTGAAAATCCTTATTAGGTAAAGGTCAATATGCTGATTTATGCAATTTGATGGCTCTATTATTATACAATGTAATTTAGTAACGTTAAGACATTCCTGGGATAAGGAAGAGGAACAAGAAATATGTCTATGTCATTCACAAAGATTATGCAAAGCCCCAGCGTGACTTTTATTCATTTCTTACACAGATTAACATCAGCTGTGGACAAGGCAATATGAGATGCAGGTGCCACACAGGTGTTAACTGAAACTTTAGCTTTTGAAAATGCAAATGCAGAGTGTGCAAAGGTTCTCAGACTTTTAATAGCTTGATCAGCACCCATGAATGGATTAGAACTATTGCTGATATTGACCCTAATGACTACAAAATTGACCAATAATCTTAGATATCAAAATGTCTATTATATTAACTGTGGGAGACAAGGTCAATTGAAAAGGGATTATTGCAGATAGAGTTAGGCCATATGTGTGAAGAATCTGTGGTGTCTGGTCAGCTGGAGCCGAAAAGATTCAGCTGTGATTAACAACAGACCAGAACCACTAAAGTAAAACCTTTGCTTTGTTGGGACAATGAATACAGGTCAACACCAGCTAAGAAATTAGTGGTGATTAAAAGAGACCGGTGTCACTGAGGTGAAATATTCTGGGAAGTGTTCCTCAGATTTGGCCCCCAGAAGCTGTATTTCAGAGATAGCCAAGGTTGCACCTCCTGCTGGCAGCTAAATTTGCTCCTGTGTAAGAGTCTCCCTGGTTCTACTGTTTTTTTTTTTAATAATTTATTTTTTATTTCTTCAAGTTACATCTTTTTTTTTTAAATATTTATTTATTTATTATGTATACAGTGTTCTGTCTGCATGTACGCCTGCAGGCCAGAGGAGGGCACCAGATCCCACCATAGATGGTTGGGAGCCACCATGTGGTTGCTGGGAATTGAACTCAGGACCTCTGGAAGAGCAGTCAGTGCTCTTAACCTCTGAGCCATCTCTCCAGCCCTCAAGTTACATCTTAATCACAATCCCTTTCCTACTCCCCCCCTCCTGTCCCACCCTTCCCCCCTCCTCCCTCTCAACCCCTCATCCTCTACCCTTTTTTTTTTTTTTTTTTAGTTTAAGGTATCTTTTTCCCCCCAAAAGCTCCCCCTTTCAGTCCAACAAATGGTTCTTTCTCTTATAACAATAAATACAATACAAAACAACAGAAATAAATAGGCCACAATTATGAGAATTATATGGCTTAGCATACATTCCCAATGTCCAGCCCATCTGTATTTGGCCCCTGACTTTAACATTCTACTATCTAACCATCTCCATGAGTTTAAGGTTCTATATCTAACTCAGCTTTCATACTAACTTGCATCACAATTTCAAAAACATCTTCTTAGATCCAGAACACCCTCTTGATTCCTAAACAACTCAAAATTTAACTATGAGACTCTAGCTATCTATTCTTCAACCACCTCAGGGACCTGAGAGGGATAAATATATCTGATTTTATAGGAAGTACAGGGCCCGCAGCTTCCAAAACTAAGAAATGATATACCAGTGGCTGCCTGGACAGTTCCCATTTTCTCTCCATACATTACAGCATCGATCTTCAGCCGTTTAGCCCCATTTCTCTGACAGACATTGATTGTAGAGCAGGAATTATAAAGGACTTGCCTACCCTGTCTTGACAGAGCTAGGCTGTCGACTTACCTGCTTCCAAGTTTTATAATTTTTGGACAGCAGTCTGTCTACAGTTGAAGCAAGGGGTTTTTCTTGCCAAGAGATAGGCTTGCCACTAATTCAACCATCTCACACTGGAGACTCTTCGATGCTCATCTTCTACTTGGAGTAGAATAGGGGGTGCTGTCAGGAAGCTGACATGTCTCGATATCAAAAAAAATCTTAATTTAAGAAAACATCTTTGAATGCCATATTCTGCAGATCTCTTGAGGTTTTTTGAAGATGCCCTATCTATCTCTTATATTTAGATAAGCAAATGTTGCTTGTCTCTTAACAACTTGATTTCTGAGTAGCTTAGAAAATAACTGTGATAGACTGTCATAGTAACTAACAAAATGGCACGCTTGCATGACTATGAGTTTGCATTTCTTAATTATCCTAAACAATTTATGATGTTTGGTATCAAAAGGCCAAAACTTTACATTTAATTCTTAAGCATTACTAGGTACAATACCTTTAAGAAGCATTACCCTTAATTTTGTATCAATATGCAAAGATCAATACCTATGTAGCCCAATACAATCTTAATTTTGCATCAATATACAAGGGTCAATACCATTGTGGCCAAATATAATCTTAATTTTGTATCTATATGCAAAGATCAATACTGATGTAGTCCAATACAATCTTAATTTTGCATTAATATACAATGATCAATACCAATTTAGCCAAATATAATATTAATTTTGTATCAATATACAAAGGTATAAGGGCATATTCAATAATCTGTCCTTTTTTCTTGATCTTTCCTATACTATGTCTATGTCCCATTTTTTCTCAATTCTATTCACTCCTACATAAGAGAAAGAAGGATACAGAAAAGCAAAAGAGAGAAGTCCCTGGGTCTAACCTCCAAAACCCATTTAACAAGACCATTTAACAGCTTGTAGTCTCTTCCCCTAAGTAACAAAATTTTCTGTTATCCATCAAATAACCAAAGGGGGGGGGGACACCCTCCCCACCTTCTGGGCATGGGACATCACTCTCTTAAAATGACTTCCTGCTGATTTGGGACATAGTAAACCTGTTTGGGGCCCAAATAAGAATGGAAAAATGGTTAAAAATGTTAATAGAATCATTTGATGTTCAGTCCTTTTGTGCTCAACTATTTAGATGTCCTAAGAAGTTTGTAGACAGAAGCTGATCTTTAGGGCTTTACTGAAGTTCTGGCTGGAGCAGTCTGTGGAGCTGAACGATCTTTGCGATTTTGAGTTGTTGTGGTTGTAGACTTTTGAGGAAACAGCTATTGAGGAAGTCTGCAAGGCTGGATCGTCTGGGCCACTCGTGTTCTTTGGTGTCTGATCTGTTTTCTGCTGAGGTTTCTGTTGTCCAGTTGTCCCTGGATTCCTTGAATGGATGCTTTAACTCTCCTAGAAAGATAAGAACAGAGCCCTGCCCTAATCCTAACTCTGGGACAATTACCTTTTTTTTTTGGGGGGGGTATCAGGTAATATTTTTCCTGGAGCAAATTTGGTTTTTTTGACAATATATAAAGTATTATCTTTCAATCTGGATTAAAGAAGAAATTATTTTGTTATTTTGGAGCTAAACAAATCTTTAGTGTATATATTTTGAGATCTCAAAGGACAATTTGTTTGCATTGAGCATGCCTTTTGTAAGTAGCTTTTAAACTTAAATCCTTCCAAATCCTATGTGCCTATCTCTGCATTCTAAGTATTGGGATCAAAGACCTGTGGTTCCCAACTGAAGGGATTAAAGATGTGCTCCACCACCCCTGGATCGAAGTTTTTCTCTATTTAGAGCTTGTTTTGTATCAGGCTGACCTTGAGCTCTGAGATCTGCCTGTTTCTGTCTCTACTGGTTTTGAAAGCATGAAGAGAGGTCATGGAGAGCAGCTGAGGCTTGGCACGGTGAGAGACCACTAGAGGTCATTGATAAAAGTGCAGCCAGAGCAGCAGTGGAAGCCCCATGATTGAAGGGGTCATGCAGAAAGTTGTGGCTTTGTGCCCTGGAGAGGGCCCGGGTGAGAGTATTGGTGAAAATGCAGCCCAGTTGCAGCAAAAGACCCCAGAGTTTTGGAGATGCCAGTTCCATGAGACAACCATCAATAATTGCAGCAGAAGTGGAGTGCAGCCTCCTGATCTTAGAAGACAAACTGTGTGTTCTGCAAAGGGTCAGAGAAGTGACTTGAGCCCTTTGGAGGACCCCAGGAGATTAGGAGTGAATCCCAGACATTAGATATTGGGTTTTTTATACTGTTGGAGTTTGGTTTTGCTTTCTTCAGATTCCTACTATGCCTGGTTCTTCCCTCTTATAGTAAGAAAAGCACTTAATTCACTTTTTATTGTATAGAAGCCCATAGTTGAGATATTTTAACTTTAAAAAAACAGAGAGAGAGAGAGAGAGAGAGAGAGAGAGAGAGAGAGACTTAGAGTTTTACAGAGACTTTGGAATTTTAGAAGAGACTGATATTTTTAAAGAAACAGTTTTTAGGGTATTTTAATTTGTAAGGGTGTAGGACTTTTTAAGTTTGTAAGGTAATTTTACATTGAGATGTCTTTAATAATGTGTGATCTTAGGAAAGGTTGTGGCTTAACAGTACTGGAGTGCAAGAAGAAGCCACTTCCACAACACAAAACTACAGGATCTCCATGATACAGGACATTTACAGCATATCTGAGAGGAGTTCAGTGAGGTTCCAGTATTACAAAGTAGCAGAAACAAGAGGCCTCGTACTAGACCAAGAGGTCATTATAATGAACATTTGCAAGCAAAATGTGTGGACAAAAGTGAGTATTGTGGGTCACACTGAGATACACTGCAGCTTCCACAATGAGATTTTGTTTTTATGCTGGGACAGATTGCAAGGGTGGAGGGTGGGTCTGTGGGGAGATGGGAGATGGGAGGGAACAGGGTGCATGATGTGAAATTCACAGAATAATTTTTTTTCCAAAAAAAGCCATACCAGAACAATTAATCAAAGTAATTCTAAGAATACACTGCAAAATCAACAAAATAACAGAAATCAATACTTTTTATTTTATCTTTCAATAACAACTGTGAATACTGATGGCCTGAATTTCCAAGAAAGGAAACCAAGACTAGAAGATTTAATTAGAAAACAGGATTTATCTTTCTATGTCCCCAAGAAACACATCTCACCACCAAAGACAGACACCACCTTCAGGTAAGAGAATGGAAAAAGCTACTTCAACCAAATGGAACTAAGAAACAAGCAGAAATAGATATTCTAATGTAAAAAAAAACTTCACACCAAAAATAGAAGAGACCCTCATCAAGGGAACAAGTCATAGAGAAGATATTAAAATTCTGAGCATATACTATAGTGGTATTCTAGTAGAATCATTGTATCTAGGATAAACACTAGAATGAAATAGTTGTTTTTTCACTGTATCTAGGGTAAATATTAGAATGAAATATTCTAATTCTAGTTGTCTGTTAGAAGTACTTTGACCTTATAGAAATCATTGTAGAAAACAGTGATTGTCAGTCTGGAGATATCTTAGAAAACTTGAAATAGGTCTATCTCAAGATCCAGCCATACCACTTCTGGGTATACATCCAAATGACTCCTCACCGAATCACAAGGAAGTTTCCTCATCTATGTTCATAGCAGCCTTATTTGTAATAGCTAGAAACTGGAAACAACCCAGATGTCCCTCAACTAAAGAATGGATAAAACAACAACTGTGATACATCTTCACAATGGAATACTACTCAGCCATCAGAAACAATGACATCATGCAATTTTCAGCCAAATGGATGGAACTAGAGAAGCTCGTCCTGAGTGAGCTAACCCAGGTTCAGAAGGATGCACATGGCATCTATTCACTTATAATCGGATTTTAGCCATATAGTACAGGATATCTATACTACAGCCAATGCACCAAAGGGAACAGAAACATAAACTTTTTTACCTGTCCATGAGACACTTTGCCCTAGTGGTGCTGCTTTGTAGGTTCCAAGTGTATGAGGAGACTCTTGGCCCTCATAGAGCTGCTGAACTTGGGAGAGGGACTAATATGTAGGGACACTCCACTCTGGAGGAGTGGGTTGGAAGGGATAGGGGGTAGAGGGTGGGAGGGTGAGACTGGGTGGGGTGGAAAGAGGACACTATGTTGGAGATGCAACCTGAAGCAATAAATAAACATTAAAAAAAAGAAAACAGTGATTGTTTTGCTATTTATAGAGTTATTTTTCTAAAGGAACTTTACAGCCTTGGATGACTTTGGTCACAAGACAACCCTGGCACACCTGGAATGTCTTGCATTATTGAGTAAGCACTGCAAACAGTGTATATACAATAAGGACTAAAATTGCAGGGTGTGATGTTTTCCTTCATGAAACATATAGATTAGACTCGGGCTTTGGTATGAGGAACTTGTTTTACACAAAAAACTTTTGTGTAACAATCAATAAATATGTTTCTGTAGAGCTGTTTGAGGTTCAGTTCACCAAGGCTGGACCTCCCTGCTGCCTCTGAGACTAATTACATTCTGGAGTAGCCCTCTTTCTTTGATGGTCCTGTGAAACTCAGAACACCAACAATACATGTGGCAGATACTGGGGCATCATATTTATATAAGAAACATTGCTAGATGCAAAGTCTGTGATTCTGCCTGGTCTCTGGATTCTCTTTGTAGGGAGACTTAATTATTGCTTCAATTTCATTGCTTGTTTTTTTATCTAAGTTGTTTACATAGTCTAGCTTTAACTTTGGTAGATCATATCATATGCATTCAGAAAATTCCTTCAAGCTTTCTAGCTTTCTGTAAATGTTCAAGTATCTAATGTCTTCTAGATTTCATTGAGGCCTATTGTAACTCCCTTTGTATGTTTAATTTCATTAATTTTGGTCTTGTCTTTCTCTCTCTCTTTTCTTTTTAAATTAGTTTGGTGGGATTTGCCAGTCTTGTTAATCTTTTTTAAAAATTAACTTAGTTTGATTATTTCTATGTATTATTCTTTTCATCTCATTTTGTTAGTTTCTGCTGTAGTCTTTATTTTTGTCTTGCCATGTGCTACATTTCAGTTTGTCTTCTTCTCTTTCTAAAGTCTGAAAGTGCCTCATTAAGTTATTTATTTAAGATCTCTGGGGTTTTTTGTTTATTATTATTATGTGCATGGTGTGTGTGTGTGTGTGTGTGTGTGTGTGTGTGCATGTGAGTGCATGCATCATGAATGCCACAACACATAATGTAGAAGTAAGAGGACAAAGATGTGGGGTTGGTTATCTCCTTCCACTTTTATGTGGCTACTAAAATTGAACTTTGGTCTGGAGATTGAAAATCAGGCTTGTACTGAAAACTCTTTTACCTACTTAACCATCTTGCCATATTCCCTTTTCTGGGATTTGTTTGTTGTTTGAAATTAGAGCATTTATAGCTATGATCTTTCAACTTAGGAGTGGGTTGGCTATTTCCCAAAGCCTCTGGTCAGTTATACTATTATTTTCATTTGATTACAGACATTTTAAATTGCTCCCTGACTTCTTTAGTGATGTACTGTTCAGTTAAAAATACATTGTTTGGATACCAAGTGTTTGTGTAGTTTCTGTGGTTATTCTTGCTGTTGATTTTTGGTTTTATTCCACTGTGGTGTGTTAGGATGCAGAAAATTATTTCAATATTTTTGCATGCAGGAGAGCCTACTTTTTGGTCTGCAACATGATCAACTTTAGGAAAGGTCCTATGAGCCTCTGAGAAGAATGTGCACTCCCTGTACTTGGGTGAAATACTCTGCCAATACCTATTAAACCCAATTAATCTTTGGTATAATTTAGTTGCAGCTTCTTTGTTGTTTTTAGTTCAGACTGAAAATAATGTGGTATTGAAGTCTCCCATTCTTTCTGTGCCAGAACATATGTGGCATTTTGTGCCTCTTCAGTACGTAAACATTTACAATGCTTATATATTATTGATGAACTCTTTCATACATTAATATGTAGTGTCCCTCTTTATTTTGTCTGGTAAGTTTTGAGTTGAAATTTACTTTTTCATATATGTAATGTCTATTCCAATCTGTTTTATAGATTCCATTTGCTTAGTAAATTGATTTCTAATATTTGATTCAGTTTTTGTTACCTGAGTTAATTTATGGGAGACAATAAGTAGTATGGTCTTTAAAAAATATCCAATCAATTAGCTAGTTGATTAGGATAATTTCACTTAACGCTATTATTGAGAGGTGTTTTCTATTACTGATGTTTTTGTTGGTTGGTTTATTAGTATTTCTTTTCTTCCTCCACTGCTAATATTAAAAGTTTACAGTGTTGAGCATGATTTTCTATATCCACCAAATATGTGTGTGTATATATATGTAAAGTGGTTGGAGTTTTGCTTTATCAACCCAATGTATGAATATGTATGCATATATGTATATATGTGTGAAATTGTTAGAGCTTGTCTTGCCTCATCCACTGTGTGTTTGTTTGTGTGTGTGTATATCTGTATGATTCTTTTTCCCCCCTTTTTTTAAGTTTAAGATTTTTTTGTTTGTTTATTTTACATTCCAATCTCCACACCCTCCCCTCTCCTCCTCCCAGTCCCACCTACTTCTGCCTACCCTCCCCCTCCCAGTACCAACCCACTCTGCACATCAAACTGCATCAGGACTAAGTGCTTCCTCTTCCAGGAAGCTTTCCCTTTGAGGCTTCCCATCAAGGCAAGATAAGGCAGCTCTGCTAGGAAAATGAGCTCCAGAGGGAGGCAACATCGTCTAAGTCTGGTATAGACCCCATTCCAATTGTTAGGGGATCCACTTGAGTACCAAACAGCCTGCTCCTGATTTAACTTTGGCAGGTAGACTCTATCAAGAAAATTATCCATTTCATTTAGATTTTCCAATTTTCTGGAGTATAGGCTTTTGAAGTAAGACCTTATGATTCGTTGGGTTTCTTCAGTGTCTGTTGTTATGCCCCCCTTTTCATTTCTGATTTTATTAACTTGGATACTGTCTCATTGCCTTTTAGTTTGTTTGGCTAAGGGTTTATCTATCTTGTTGATTTTCATAAAGAACCAGTTCTTGGTTTCATTGATTCTTTCTATTGTTCTCTTTGTTCCTAATTTATTGATTTCACTCCTGAGTTTGATTTTTTTCCTGCCATCTACTCCTCTTGGGTGTGTTTGCTTCTTTTTGTTCTAGAGTTTCCAGGTGTGCTTTTAAGTCAATAGTATGAGATCTCTCCAATTTCTTTATGAAGGTGCTTTGTGCTATGAGCTTTCCTCTTAGCACTGCTTTCATGGTGTCCCATAAATTTGTGTATGTTGTGCCTTCATTTTCATTGAATCCTAGAAAGTTTTTTTTTTTTTTTTTTTTGGTTTTTCGAGACAGGGTTTCTCTATTTAACAGCTCTGGCTGTCCTGGACTCGCTTTGTAGACCAGGCTGGCCTCGAACTCGCAAAGATCTGCCTGCCTCTGCCTCCCAAGTGCTGGGATTAAAGGCGTGCGCCACCACCACCCGGCTCCTAGAAAGTTTTTATTTCTCTCTTTATTTCTTCCCTAACCCAGTGATCATTGAGTAGTAGAGAGATGTTCAGTTTCCATGAGTTAGCAGACTTTCTGTTGTTATTGAAGTCCAGCTTTAAACAATGGTGATCTGATAAGATGTAAGGGGTTAATTAAACTTTCTCATATCTGTTGAGGTTTGCTTTGTGATCCAGTATATGGTCAATTTTGGAGAAAGTTCTGTGAGGTGCAGAGAAGAAGGTTTATTCTTTTGTGTTTGAATGAAATGTTCTGTAGATATCTGTTAGGTCCATTTGATTCATGACATCGTTTGGTTTCATTATTTCTCTGTTTGGTTTCTGCATCCACTGGTGAGAGTGGGGTGTTGGAAGTCTCTCACTATTAATGTGTGGGGGGGTTCTAGGTATGATTTAAGCTTTAGTAATGTTTCTTTTGTGAATGAGGGTGCCTTTGCATTTGGGGTATAAGTGTTCAGAATTGAGACATCATCTTGGTGAACTTTTTGTTTAATGAGTATGAAGTGTCCTTCCTCATCTCTTTTAATTAATTTTAGTTGAAAATCAATTTTATTGGATAAAAGAATGGCTACTCCTGGTTGCTTCTTGTGTTTGTTTGCTTGGAAACCTTATTCTAGTCTTTTATCTTGAGATAATGTTTATCATTCTTGCTGAGGTGTGTCTCTTGTATGCAGCAGAATGATGGATCCTGGTTTTTTTTCCCATCATTTATTTATTTCTTCAAGTTACATCTTAATAACAGCCCCCTTCTTTCTCCCCTTCCCAGTCCCACCCTCCTACCCTCTTCCCCCTCTCACTCCTATCTGCTTAAAAAAAATTTAAGGTGTATCTTTTTTCCCCTAACAGCTCCCCATTTTAGTCCAATAAAAGGGTCTTTTTCTTCTAACAATAAATACAATATAAAACAATAAGAATGATTAGGCCACAATTATGAAAATTATAAGGTATAACATACATTCCCAATGTCCAGTCCATATGTATTTGGCAACTGATATTGATATTCTATTATTTATCTATTTTGATGAGTTTAAAGTTCTATACCTAACTCAGTTTCCAACTTAACATGCATTACCAACTTAAAGATATCTTCTTAGACCTAGAACATCCCTTTAATTCCTAAACAACTTAAAATTTAACTGTGAGACTATAACTATCTAGTCTTCAACCACTTCAGAGATCTGAGAAGGAAAAATATATCTGATTAAACAGGAAGTGCAGAGCCAGCAGCTTCCAAAACTAAGAAATGACAGACAACTGGCTGCCTGGACAGTCCCCAATTTTCTCTCAATACATCGGAGCATCTATCTTCAGTCTTTTAGCCCAGTATCTCTGACAGCCATTATTTGAAAAGCAGGAATTATGAAGGACTTTCCTACCCTGTCTTGGCAGAGCTAGGCTGTCGACTTACCTGCTTCTGGATCCTGTTTTTGAATCTGTTCTGTAAGTCTGTGTCTTTTTATTGGGTAATTGAGTCCATTGATGTTGATAGATACTAGTGACTGATGATTGTTGCCTCCTGTTATTTTTCGTATAGTTGTGGTAATGTGTGTGTGTGTTTACCTTCTTTTGGTTTTGGGGTTATTTATTTCCCATGCTTTCCTTGGTGTAGTTATCCTTCCTGGGTTGCAGTTTTCAAGTTTTTTTTTTTTTTGGTTTTTCGAGACAGGGTTTCTCTGTGTAACCCTGGCTGTCCTGGACTCACTTTGTAGACCAGGCAGGCCTCGAACTCACAGAGATCTGCTTGCCTCTGCCTCCTAAGTGCTGGGATTAAAGGCGTGTGCCACCACCGCCCCGCACAGTTTTCAAGTTTTCTAGTACCTTCTGCAGGGCTGGGTTTGTAGATAGGTATTGTTTAAATTTGGTTTTGTTGTGGAATATCTTGCTTTCTCCATCTTTCGTGATTACAAGTTTGTTGGGTATAGTAGTTTGGGCTGGCATCTGTGGTCAGCAAGATATCTGCCCAGGCCCTTCTGGCTTTAAGAGTCTCCATTGAGAATTCAGGTGTAATTCTGATAGGTCTGCCTTTATATGATGCTTGGCCTTTCTCCCTTGCAGCTTTTAATATTCTTTCTTTGTTCAGTATTTTGATTATTATGTGGTGGGAGGAATTTCTTTTTTGGTCCAATCTATTTGATGTTCTGTAGGCTTCTTGTATGTTTATAGGCATCTCTTTCTTTAGGTTGGGGAAGTTTTCTTCTACGATTTTGTTGAAAATATTTTTTGGGCCTTGGAGCTGGGAGTCTTCTTCTTCTGTGCCTCCTATTCTTAGTTTTGGTCTTATTATAGTGTCCCAGATTTCTTGAATGTTTTATGTCAGGAACTTTTTAGATTTAACATTTTCTTTGACCAATGTATTGGTTTCTTCAATTGTATCTTCTAGGCCTGAGATTCTCTCTCCCAACTCTTGTAATCTTGTGTTGGTGTTTGATGCTTGTGTTTGAAGTTCCTATTCTCTTCCCTAAGTTTTCTATCTCCAGGATTGCCTCAGATTGTGTTTTCTTTATTGCTTCTATTTCCATTTTCAGGTCTTGTACCAGTTTATTCATTTCCTTCACCTGTTTGATTACGTTTTCCTGTAATTCTTTAAAGGAATTATGCATTTCGGTTACCTGTTTGTGCTTTCTTGCTATTCTTTAAAGAATTTATTCATTTCATTCATCTGTTTAATTGAATTTTCCTTTATTTCATTAAGAGATTTATTCATTTCCTCTCTTAAGGCCTCTATCATCATTATAGGGTTTGACTTATGGTCATTTTCTTGTGTGTTGGTTTTGTTAGGATAACCAGGGCTTGCTGTAGTAGGATAGTTGTGTTCTGAAGGTGCTTTATTGCCCTGGCTCTTGTTGGTTGTATTCTTAAAGGTTCTGGCCTTTAGCTTTCTGGTCATGCCTGGTTGATCCTGAGTGTTCTTTGCGTAGCAGGCCTGAGTGTTCCTGTGGTGTGAACTTGGGTGTTCCTGGTGCTGCAGGTTTGAAGTAGGGCAGTGGAGCAGTGTCTGAACAACAGCGCTCAGAGGGACAGCACCAAGCTCGGGGCACCTGGAGGTGCTCCAGGGCACTCTGAATTTTCCTGGTGCTGGAGGCCTGAATGTTGCTGATGTAGTAGGTCTAGTGTCAGGCTGGATACTCCTGTTTCAGATATTCTTGTGGCAGTTGGTGGAGTGGTGGTCCCACAATTAAGGTGTAGTTTCCTGCTGTAGCAGGCATGGGTGCTCCTGTTGTATCCTGTCTGGTGACCTCTAGATATTCCTGAAGTTGCAGACCTGGTGACCCCAGGTGGAGCTGGTCCAGGAGATGAGGCGAGGTGCTCCTGGAGTATCAGGCCTAGGTGTTCCTGATGTTGCAGGCCTGGATGTTCCTGAAGTTGCAGCCCTGGGGGCCCCAGGTGGCACAGGTCTGGGAGATAGAGCTGGATGTTTCTGAAGCTGTAGGTCTGGGGACACCAGGAGACACAGGTCCTGAAAATGGAGCTGGGTGTTCCTGAGGTTGAAGAACTGGATGATCCTGAAGTTGCAGGTCTGGAAACCCCAGGTGGCACAGGTCCTGAAGATGGAGCTGGATGATCCTGAGGTTCATGTCTTCTGGGAATCCCAGATGGTACAGGTCAGAAAAATGGAGCTTGGAGGGACTTCCCTCAGCTCAGGCAGCTGGGAGTGTCCCAGAGCACTGGGTGGAGTGGGGATTTGTGCAGGGAGGGGGAAAAGGGAATCTAATGTGGGTGTTGAGGTTGAAGGCCTGGAAACCTGAGATGTAACAGGGTCAGGAAAATGGAGCTAGATGCTCCTGTTGAATGAGGCCTTGTAATTTCCAGCAGGGCAAGGTTGGTACAGTGGAGCTCGGGGCACAGCTCTCAGCTCAGGTGGACTGGGTTTGTCCTAGAGCACTGGGTGGCACAGGGAATAGTGGGGGCAGGGAAGGGAAGAAATCCAACCTGGATGATCCTGAGGTGGCAAGTCTGGAGATCCCAGGTGGCACAGGTCTAGAAGGTGGAGTTTGGAGGGACCACCTACATGTATGATTCTTTCTCCCCTCTTTTGCTGGGCCCCAAGGAATTCTTTTACAGCCCCCTAGGGAGCATTTCACTGGCCCTAGTCAATCACCGACTCTACATCCTACCTCAGTTTACCCTGGATGTCAAAGCTGGTGTTTGACACATACCCAGTTAAAAAATACAATATATTTAATTAAGTTTTAATTTTAGACAGGCAATGACTAATGTTTAGCATAGACTGTTCTGTGTGCTATGTCAGATACACCTGTGTTTATGCAAAATTCTAATTTAGCTACATTCCCTATATTTTTCTGTCCTACTGGGGCTACAGAGAGAACACCCAGATCATGAAAGAAGTAGGTAATTACTTAATGGAATTCACTGTCAGAAATGGGAGTGGGCTAGTGAGCTGAGGGGAAGCCCCTGAGGCAGCATAGAGAGAGAGCTGAAGATCACAATGTCTAAAGAACTTAAAGATCACAGTGCTTCCTCTACCCCAAGAACTCCCAACATTTGACTGGTCAGGCAGGGCTAATACCTCAGTCCAATAGTCTTCCAGAGCATTCCACATTTGCAGCATTTTAAAAGGCCTGTAGTCTTTTGTGAAGTCAGGAACATAAATCTGACAACAGACCAAACACTCCTATGGCCTCCCCTGATCTGGGGTGCATTCTAGCAGGGTTTCTGTGTGTACCAGCAGGTTCATTTTTCTTTCAGAGAAATACTTCATGTGGTCTCTAGAAATCCAAAGTGCATAAAACACCCTGTGAATAGGTGCTGTTCTGTACACTTTGAGGTGCATCCAAGGGGTTTTATAAATGATGATGTAATGCTGTGAAACAGCTTGCCTATGATTGGACATTAATCTATAAACAACCGTTGAGATGGAGTTTTTCATAGGTTATAAATACCACCCATCCACATTTAGTTTTTATTTATCCTGTAGAAAAGCCAAAAGAATAATGAAGTCATTTTGAAGATTCTGACTCCTCTATCCCCACCCACTTGGTTAGTGCTAAAAGGAATCTGCATTCTTTCAGCCGATCTGTGACAGGAACCATGTCTTCTTCTTACTGAACATGTTGACACAGAAGGTATGCCAGGTTGCTGGTCATAGATCACATACGGCTGATGTTGCAGGAATCCTTCTGGAATAAGCGCTGACACCAATGAGATTGGGAGAGAGGAGACATCACCAGTGGATGAAGCCAGGACAGTTCCTGAAAGGCTTTGATCCCAGGGCCAGTTTGTATTATCATTTTATGCGCTAAAAACTCAAGGTAGAGTGGTCAAGCTCTCAAGTGAGATTTTACAGAGGTGGATGCGACAGTCAGTTGATTGTTAAGGGCAATGGTTCATTGTTTCAGCTGTTTCTCCAGGTCATTTTGTTTCAGGTAACAAGTGAAGTCATGCGTGACAAACAGGCCGTACAAGGAGTGCTTTAAGTCAATCACTAAATAACTCAAAAACCAATAATTAATCATTGGTCCGTTATACCTCATTCTACTTTACTGATGCTCTGAGTATCACATGCCCCAGACTCCTTAGTAAGCATAGAAGCCCATTTAATAGCCCTGTTGAGTGATGGCAAAGCCTGTGGTTCAGCTAGTGCCCTCTCAGCAGGCGGCAGTGCTTTTCAGGTTTGCTTGCTTGTTTGTTTGTTAATTATTCTTGTGTCAGTCAGTATCTTCTTCATGTTTTTTGTTTCTCTTCTAATTTGAATGCAAAGTGCATTCTTCATCTTGCTTCACCTAAGAACATTGAAAAAAAAAAGACTCATCTAATTTACGCAAACTATATTTATGTGGGAGTTTAGTGTTTGGAGAGATTAGAAAAAGACAGGAAAGCTGAGCTTGGTGGTAAATTCATTTGATCCCAGCACTTGGGAGGCAGAGGCAAGCAGATATCTTTGAATTTAAGGCCAGCCTGGTCTACAATGTGAGTTCCAGGCTAGCCAGGGTCACACAGTAAGATTCTATCTCAAACTAACAAACAAAGAAAAAAAGCAGGAAAATGTCTTGGGCCATAGGGAGCCAACAGGGCATGGAGAGTGTTGGCATCAGGTGTAGATTCAGAATCTGAAGTTGCTTTGTGCTCAACTTCACAGAGAAATCCTTGGCTTCCACGGATAATATGTAAATGGTATTGAGGATTAGACTGAATTATGGGGTTTGGGGGAGCTACCTTATGCCAAGGTTCAGCAGTCTTGGCTTATGATTCAGTAACCTCCTATCTGAGACGTAGTTCTCAAGTCTCTCAAGATCAAGAATGGCCTTGATCTGTTTTCTATCAGACAGAAAATGATTCCCAAATTAGATTTATAACTGTCAGTTCCAGAGGTATAGTGATATACAGAGCACATTGAACAGTGGTTCTGTGGGCAGATATCATCATCAGATTCTAGTACATTTAGAACGCAAGTATGAAAATGAACAGAACCAGAGCTGTGGCTTCAGGATGTCACCATGTCCCTTTAGTTTCCCCTGTAAGAAATATCAAATTTGTTACAAGTCTTTTCTATCAAATACTATAACACTTGTGTTTAGGGCAAAGAATTAAAATCCTTTCATCTCCCCCACCTTGTAAGACTTTCAAGCAGATGTTTTAACCCTCCCCACCCAGTAAAGCCTTTGTTCACTTACACCAAGGCCACTAATCAATCATAAGAATTTGATGGCTTGGACCAGTGACACTTTCCCCCTTCATTTCCTGTGTACCAATTCTCTTCAGACTACCAGTTGAATAATATTGTGAGATCTGACCCCAACAGCCAATGGAGGAAAGACACAGCCACCATCTTCCTTAGAATAAAAACCAAATTCACACTTCCTTTTTCTATGTGTTGGCTCTTCTGTGTGTACCTTCCAAGTCGAGAGTATATTTTGTCTTGTCCAGACACTTCCATTAAAATGGAGGTCTCCTTTTTGACCCCTGATAGAGTGCTGAAGTTGTAGAACAGGATTCTTCTAAGATTACAGATAACCTTGCTCAGCAAAGAAAGGAAAGTCTGTTGAGACATCCTGTTTTCTGTGATAGTCAGTCTTGCCTTGGGCAAATAATTTTAGGAAGGAGAGGCTCCAGAAGACATGTGGACTGGGCCACATCTGCAACAATTCCTCATACCCAACTCCCTCACCCTGCTCCTAAAAAGGGCCACAGCCACCTTTTTCCTGTCAGACCCCTCAATTTCCCATGAAAGAGAGGCTGCCCCTTGTTGTGTTTGCTAAAAAACAGACCAGTTGTTATTGTGTCAAAAACCAAACACTAAAATGTTGCAAGGTAAAAATTTATTGTACACCTGGGCTGAACTTACAGTCTCCCATGTAGGAGAATGAAGCAGCCCTGACCAAAAGCAAGGAAGCCTTTTTATAGGAAGTAAACAAGTGATTACAAAAGCAGAATTTTGTAGTTTGTCCAAAATTGTATGATCATGGGAAAAGTACATGTTGTGGGCTTATGGTCAGCCAGTTCACAGAACAAACCATAAAACAACGGAAACAATTTTTGATGTGTGAATCACAAGATTAGAGAAGGAAGAACAAGTAAAAAAAAAAAAAACCCAAAACCAAAACCAAACAAAAAAACCAGGTTAACTAGATGGGGATGTGATTAGAGAGGAGAAAAACACCATAAAGAACAAAATATGAATAAATTAAATTCTAGCATTATGTTTATCTGAAAAAGGAAATACGGAGTCAGCTAAAACCAGTTGTTTTAGGCCAGACTCTGGTCACCTTCTTTTCTCTTGTGTGACAAAACTTTTCCTGGGAAGAAGCAACAAAAATGTCTACTCACCCCAAATTGGGAGCACATGACAGAACAAAGTTCCAAAATACCAAAGACCAACTTGGTGAACCATGAGTTTTATTGGGGTTACTTATGGGTATATGGGTAAGGGGTTACTTACAGTATATGTGTGAGGATTTACTTACAGTATATGGGTGAGAGGTTAGTTACAGGTATATGGGTGAGAGGCTAATTACAGGTATATGGGTGAGTGGTTACTTACAGGTATATGGGTGAATTGTTACTTACAGGTATATGGGTGAGATGTTACAGGTATATGGGTGAGTGGTTGCTTACAGTATATGGGTGAGTGGTTACTTACAGGTGAAAGGATGAAATTTTTTAAAAGACCCCCCTGGCAGACAAGAGTGGAGCCAGGCCAGCTATGTTTCAGGAACTTAGCTGACCATAAAAAGGCGGAACCAAGAATGAAGGTCAGTCAGGTCATGAGCCCCAGGCTCCAGGAACTAGCTAACCACAAAGTAGATAGTGAAGTAAGATTAAATTCATTCCTGAGAAAAACAAGTATAGGGTGTTTCCTGCATGACTAGCTAAATAATGGGCTTGTACTTTCTACTTGTATTTCCCCTCACCCCCTTGGTTTGTGGTTTTTTTCTTTAAATACCCTACACTCCCCCAGCTTGGGGTTGAAACTCCTCTACAACTGCGTGGGATACAAGTTTCAGCCTCAACGCGCTGATCCCGAAAAAAACCTCTTGCGGATTGCATCAAGATGGTCTCTTGTGAGTTTTTGGGTGGCCGTGATATCCTGAGTCTTGGGTGAGGGACTTCCCTCTCCTGGGTCTTTCATTTGGTGAGTTGGCCAGGAATTTGCGATCACCCCAATCTCCAAGAACCCACTTGGAGGTGAGATTTCTTTGTCTTGGGCCTATTTCTGTTGTCTGGTTTGTACGAGATCTGACTTCGCGAAGGTTGCTTTCAGTTTTACAGCCATTGTTTCCGTCTCTTGAGGAGACGGATGGGTGATCGGCAGACGTGCTGGTGGATCAGCGGCTGTAGCCATGGGAGACGTCCCAGGAGGACACGGACCCCAGGGATGCCTGGGAGGGTCCCATCTAGGTGCTGGGGAGGATACAGTAGTCCTCTTGAGAGAGGGGACGCCGCAAGAGACCTCCCGGCCATCTGTTTCTCTGGAATGGTGTTGGCATTCAAGATTGAGAAGGATTTTTCTTAGTGTTTTTCTGTGTATCTTGTGTTTGTGTTTTGTGTTACTTGTGACAATGGGATAGACCGTGACGATTCCTCTAAGTTTGACACTGGATCATTGGACTGAAGTTAGAACTAGGGCTCATAATTTGTCAGTTGAGGTTAAGAAGGGACCGTGGCAGACTTTTTGTGCTTCGGAATGGCCGACTTTTGATGTTGGGTGGCCACCTGAAGGGATTTTTGACTGGACCATTATTTTTGAGGTAAAAGCTATTGTCTTCCAGGAAGGACCAGGTTCGCATCCTGATCAACAGCCATACATTACTGTTTGGCAAGACTTGGTCCAGAATCCACCCCCATGGGTTAAACCTTGGGTAAGAGGGAGAAAGCCAGGCTCCCGAGCCCTGGCACTCTGTGGCATGGAACCTAAACCGAAACCAAAGCTGACTTCAGAAACGAAAACTTCAGCTCTGCCTAAGATCTATCCTGAGATCGAGGAGCCACCTGAGTGGCCAAGCCCACTGCCACCCCCTTACCATCAGCCGCCACTGGCGCCCCGGGTGCCTGCCCCTGCACCGGCTCCGGCCCCGAGCCCGGAACCTCAAGGAGCGGAGGGGGGAGGACCAGCAGCCAGCACTTGGAGTCGGAGAGGTTTGAGCCCTGAGGGACCTGATTCCACTGTGGCTTTACCTCTCCAAACAGTTGGGCCCCCGTGGACCCACCAGCTTTGCAACCATTATAATACTGGCCTTTTTCCTCGGCCGATTTATATAATTGGAAAACTAACCATCCACCTTTTTCTGAAAACCCTGCTAGTCTTCCAGGTCTGGTGGAATCCCTGATGTTTTCTCACTAACCCACCTGGGATGATTGTCAGCAGCCTTTGCAGGTTCTCTTCACCACCTAAGAGAGGGAGAGAATCCTATTGGAGGCACGGAAGAATGTCCCAGGAAACAATGGGACCCCCACTACCCTCCCGAATGAGATCAACACTGGGTTCCTCCTTGATCGACCAGATTGGGACTTCAACACGGCTGCAGGTAGGGAGCAGCTGACAGTTTTTCTGCTGGACTCTAGTGGCAGGTCTCAGAGGTGCGCTCGGTGCCCCACCAATTTGGCAAAGGTAAGAGAAGTACTTCAGGGTCCTGTTGAGCCACCATCCGTGTTCCTTGAGAGGTTGATGGAAGCCTATAGGCATTACACTCCCTTTGACCTGACCTCTGAGGGACAACGAGCAGCTGTGGCTATGGCCTTTATAAGAATCTTGTTAGAGAGGCAGAGAAAGTGTATCATAGAAGAGAGACTGAGGAAGAGAAGCAGGAAAGAGAGAAGAGAGAAAGGATAGGTGGGATTGCAAACAAGAAAGAAACTTGACTAGAATACTGGCCACAGTTGTAGGAGATAGAGAGAAAGGGCAGGGCCTAGACAGAAAGGGAACCTGGGCAACAGAAGACCCAGACCGAATGGGAATGGAGAAAAGATGCGATTTTCTGCTTGAAGTTACATCCTGACAGTCAACCCATCTTTGCTTTCAAATGGAGAGATCCTAACACTGGACTGGTGGGACAGTTAACTTGGACTAGATTGCCACAAGGATTCAAAAACTCCCCTACCCTCTTTGATGAGGCTCTTCATCGAGATCTGGCCTCCTTCAGAGCTGAAAATCCTCAGCTAACTTTGTTGCAGTACGTAGATGATTTACTCTTGGCAGCATCAACTAAACCTGAGTGTCTCCAAGGACCCAAGAGACTGCTGGCAGAACTGGGTGAGTTGGGATATCGGGCTTCTGCTAGAAAGGCTCAGTTATATAAAACTGAGGTCACCTATCTGGGATATACTCTGCAAGATGGGAAGCGATGGCTGACGGAAGCTAGGAAAAAGACTGTCACACAGATCCCTGTCCCAACCATCGCACGCCAGGTAAGAGAATTTCTGGGCACTGCTGGTTTTTGTAGGCTGTGGATTCCAGGGTTTGCTACGCTGGCAGCCCCTTATATCCCCTCACCAAGGAGGGAGGAAGATTTACCTGGACCCCTGATCATCAGAAGGCCTTTGAAGATATCAAAAAGGCCTTGTTAATGGCACCAGCTTTAGCCCTACTGGATTTAACCAAGCCTTTCACTCCATATATGGATGAAAGGGCAGGGGTTGCCAGAGGCGTCCTAACTCAGACTTTAGGACCTTGGAAGAGGCCGGTGGCCTACTTATCTAAGAAACTGGATCCTGTTGCAAGCGGATGGCCCACATGCCTGAAAGCTATTGCGGCTGTGGCCTTACTTGTCAAGGATGATGCTGATAAACTGACTTTGGGACAGCAGATTACCATGGTGGAACCCCACACTCTTGAGAGCATTATCCGACAGCTCCCTGACCGGTGGATGACTAATGCTAGAATGAGCCACTATTGACTGAGAGGGTGATATTTGCCCCCCACCCCCACCCCGGCCGTCCTGAATCCTGCTACTCTACTACCTGAGGCCGATGACTCTGCTCCTGTCCACTGCTGCCTTGATATCCTGGCAGAAGAGACAGGTCCCAGAAGTGACCTAAAGGACCAACCCTGGCCAGGAAGTCTGAACTGGTACACTGATGGAAACAGCTTTGTGGTCAAAGGTAAGTGGATGGCGGGAGCTGCAGTGGTAGACGGGAGTTGAGTGATTTGAGCTAGCAGCCTGCCAGAAGGAACTTCTCCCCAGAAAGCTGAACTTATCACGTTAACACAAGCCTTGAAGATGGCAGAGGGAAAGTCCATCGATATTTATACTGATAGCAGGTATGCTTTTGCCACCGCCCATGTGCATGGGGCAATATATAGACAAAGGGGGCTGTTGACATCTGCAGGAAAAGACATTAAAAATAAAGAAGAGATTTTGAGCCTCCTTGAGGCTATACATCTGCCAGAGAGGGTGGCTATTATCCACTGCCCTGGACATCAGAAGGCACAGGATGTGGTAGCTAAAGGGAACCAGATGGAAGATTTAGAAGCCAAACGAGCAGCCCAAGGGATGATGATCTTAACCACCCTTGGTTCTAAAGATTATTATAACATCAGAGAAACCAGCTTCAGGTACACCCCTGAAGACTTCCAGGCCATAAAGAAGCTAGGGCTGACTAAAAAAATCACCTTATGGTGTGGTTGAAGCAGAAGGTGGTAAACAGTTCCTGCCTGTACACAAGTATGTTACCAATTTACACCGCCTGACTCACCTAGGAGCCAAAAAGTTAAAAGATGTGGTGGTAAGGTCCTCTGACTATTATGTTATCAGACTTTCTGATTTAACAACAGAGATAGTCAGGAACCGCAAGGCTTGTGCTCTGACTAACACTAAACCTTCCATGTATACCATGGGGAAAAGACTCAGGGGTGATCATCCTGGGGCCTATTGGGGAGTGGATTTTACAGAAATTAAACTGGCTAAATATGGAAACAAATATCTTCTAGTTTTTTTTTTTTTTTTTGGTTTTTCGAGACAGGGTTTCTCTGAATATCTCTGGCTGTCCTGGACTCGCTTTGTAGACCAGGCTGGCCTCGAACTCACAAAGATCCGCCTGCCTCTGCCTCCCAAGTGCTGGGATTAAAGGCATGCGCCACCACCGCCCGGCTACCTTCTAGTTTTTATAGATACATTTTCAGGGTAGGTAGAGGTCTTCCCCACAAGGACTGAGATTGCCAATATAGTGGCTAAGAAGATTCTTGAAATTTTTCCAAGATTTGGAATATCCAAGGTAACTGGGTCTGATAATGGACCCGCCTTCGTTGCCCAGGTAAGTCAGGGACTGGCCACTCAGCTGGCGATTAAATGGAAATTACATTGTGCTTATCGTCCCCAGAGTTCAGGACAGGTAGAAAGGATGAATAGAACCCTAAAAGAGACCCTAACTCAATTAGCCTTGGAGACCAGCGGGGGGGAAATTGGACAGCCCTCCTTCCTTTTGCCTTGTTCCAGGTCAGGAACACCCCGGGATGGTTTAAGCTGACACTTTATGAGATTCTCTGTGGGGGGCCTCCTCCTCTTACTGAGGCGGAGTGTTTGATCCTGACATTGTTCTTTCTAAACCCCTATTCACCTGCATGAAAGCACTCGAAGTGGTCAGCGCGAGGCCTGGGAGCAGCTCAGACAGGCTTATGAAACTGGAGACCTGGGCGTGCCTCATCAGTTCCAGGTTGGAGACGCCATACTCGTCCGGCACCATTGAGCTGGGAATCTTGAGGCTCACTGGAAGGGACCATACTTGGTACTTCTGACCACCCCCACAGTGGTGAAAGTGGAGGGCATCTCTGCTTGGATTCACACCTCCCATGTGAGGAGAGTTCCTGAACCCTCCAAAGATGAGTAAAAATTGAAAAAACTGTGGACCCTCTTAAGCTGAGCCTACGCTGCAGGCCCTCTTCAGATGACAACCCCCATGTCCCTCAAAAACTTACCTGGCAGGTAGCTTCCCAAACTGGGGAAGTTGTCTGGTCAATCTCTAAGGTAGCCCCCCCCCCCCTTGGACATGGTGTCCCCAACTCTTTCCTGACTTCTGCCAGCTAGCTGCAGGTCTAGAACAGTGGGATATTCCTGAGGCAGACGCCCAGAATCTCCCTGAGAGGGACCCTCGACAAAGACACCCTAAAGGGCTAGGAGCCAAAGTTCAGGTGTGGGAGGCCAGAGGAACGCTGTGGGCTGGCTCAGCAAGATTTTTACGTCTGTCCAAGGAAAGGTAGGGACAGGAGTGCGGCTAGGTGGTGTGGAGGATGTTGGCTGTTTAACTTCTGGACCCCCTTTCTATGAGGGCATCGCCATGTCGGGTACTTTTAATAACACCTCCAGCCATGACGCCTGCTCATGACATGAGAAGAACAAACTGATCCTAACTGAAGTATCAGGGAAAGGGACTTGTTTAGGAAACCCACCCGCTGCCTATAAACACTTATGCAATGAGACCCTGAGGTCTCCAAAGACTTCTGATACCAGATACTTATATCCTGGCATAGATAAATGGTGGGCCTGCAACACAGGATTAACTCCCTGTGTTGCCACTAATGTCTTTAATGATACCAAAGATTATTGTATGTTAATACAGCTTATGCCTAGAGTACTCTATCATCCCACAGATGCCTTTGTGGATGCGTTTGATTTCCGCCCTATGCGATTTAAGAGAGAGCCTATTTCCCTGACTTTAGCTCTGATTTTAGGATAAGGTGTAGCAGCTGGCTTCGGTACCGGTAAGGCTGCCCTAGTGCAGGCCCCTCAGTACTTTCATCAATTAAGAGTAACAATGGATGAAGATTTAAGAGCTCTAGAGAAGTCTATTAGCAAGCTTGAAGAATCCTTGACTTCGCTCTCAGAAGTAGTTTTACAGAACAGAAGAGGTTTGGACCTGCTATTCTTAAAAGATGGAGAGTTGTGTGCCGCTCTCAGAGAGGAATGCTGTTTCTATGTTGATCATTCTGGAGTAATAAGGGACTCCATGAGCAAGCTTAGAGAAAGACTAGACAGAAGACAGAAAGACTGAGAGGCACAGGATGGTTCGAGGGCTGGTTTAGCAGGTCACCTTGGATGACTAAGCTGGTCTCTTATGGGACTGCTCCTGATTCTGCTTTTACTGCTGACTATAGGACTCTGTATTTTAAATAGGTTAGTTACTTTTGTTACAGAAAGAGTAAGTGCCGTCCATATTTTAATGCTGAAACAACAATATCAAGGGTTATGGGGGCAAGATAATGATGAATATAATGACACAGATATGTAGGTTCTAAGATTAGAATGATGGACATGAGAAAGTGGGGAATGAAAGGAACAAAAATTTTTAAAAGACCCCCTGGCAGACAAGAGTGGAGCCAGGCCAGCTATGTTCCAGGAACTTAGCTGACCATAAAAAGGCGGAACCAAGAATAAAGGTCAGTCAGGTCATGAGCCCCAGGCTCCAGGAACTAGCTAACCACAAAGCAGATAGTGAAGTAAGATTACATTCATTCCTGAGAAAAACAAGTGTAGGGTGTTTCCTGCATGACTAGCTAAATAATGGGCTGGTACTTTCTACTTGTATTTCCCCTCACCCCCTTGGTTTGTGGTTTTTTTTTCTTTAAATACCCTACACTCCCCCAGCTTGGGGTCGAAACTCCCCTACCCGTGTGGGATACGAGTTTCGGCCTCAGTGTGCTGATCACGAAATAAACCTTTTGCGGATTACATCGAGATGGTCACTTGTGAGTTTTTGGGTGGCCGTGATATCTCGAGTCTTGGGTGAGGGACTTCCCTCTCCTGGGTCTTTCACAGGTATATGGGTGAGTAGTTACTTACAGGTATATGGGTGAGAGGTTACTTACAGGTATATGGGTGAGAGGTTACTTACAGGTATATGGGTGAGAGGTAATTTACAGTAGCAACAATGACTCAAAAACAGCTGCATCACCATAGTCCACCTGAGCCTAGATGACAGCTAACAAAAGATGGGAACCTAGAGCACATTGCACAGCTTGCAGGCAGCTCAATGGGTTGGAGTGTGTTCTTCCCAAATGACTCGGTTGGTCTAAATCTTTTCTAGGTACTGGTTTCTGCTTCTTCCAGGCAGCTGGTCTGGTGTCAGTCTTCATTGCATCTTGACTGAGAGAGGTTTTCAGCTTTTATTTCTCACTCTGGCTGGGAGGGGCCTACTGAATCTGGCCAATTTCAGGCACTTCCTGAAGCTAGTTTGAGTTTTTTACTCTCCTGCTTAAGGAACTTCCCTGCAGGATAAATGTTTCAATTTTGGCAAAACAGCTATACATCTCCTGCATGTTTTCACCTATATTATAAATCAGAGGATTGTACCAGATTTGTGAGAAACCCAACCAGGAACATTGAAAATGGATGGACACCAATGGTGTTAAGATAAATGTCACCTTAATGAGACTTAAGAGAGATGTTAAAAATGACAGAACTGCAAAAAAATATCCTAGAAGAAATTCACAGGCAAACTGTTAGGCAGCTGGGAAAACATTAGCAGATTGTTGAGGATGAACCTGTCCCCACCTGCTTCCCTGGTAGCACTGGACTGAAAAGAATGAGTTTTGCCCCAATCTAGATTTAAAATACCATATGAAAAGGTTATCAGGTCCATGAGAAGAAAGAGACTTCCTGTTAGTCAGAAGAATGGAAAGAATTCTACCTCTGGCCCTGTGTGGAGACATGATATTCTAAGTTGCCCTAGACATTACAATGCTCTTCTCCTGAAGAGTTTGTCCAATTAGGCCTGTCAATCACTGGGCCAGGAGACCACCCCTCTGAAAAGCAAATGTACACAAAGAAATGTTAGGCATTTGGAGGAATAACAATCAGAATGAGATAATGTACTTTTAAATACCAGGAGGACCCCCCCACCCCACCACAAACCATGAAAGGATTAGTATTGGCTCAGGACCCTCAAGACCAAGTTCTCAGCACAAGGGAGATTGATTTGCCCCAGAGGGACAGAGGGCAGGGAATATGAGACAAAGACAGGAGATAGAGGACAAGGGAAATGGGGAAGGGGTATTTGTCCCACAGGGGGACAAAAAAAAAACTTCCCCTGATAGGAAAATGTGACCCACAGGCAAATGGTTGTTTATATAGGTAAAAGGGGAAACCCTGTGTTAGGACAAGGTGTTTAATTTTAATTGGGATTGTTAATTAGGTGAGCCAAAGGAGGATTTTGATTTTGGACTCCAATACTTTGACAGCTGGACCTTGGTGGTAAGCCTCAGGAGGAGGAAGTGGCCAAATAAGGGAACAGACCTTGGTGGGTAGCTTTAGGAATGTCATCTAATGGTTTTCAGCAAGGAGGAGGGATGGGGGAGAAGGGCAAGGCCTGCCAGAGCCATGCTGGCCATGCTGGGGCTGGCTAGAGTCCCTTCACCCCCTGCCTCCCTTGGGCCAGTTATCTGTTGATCTTCACCAAGTCTGCCCACTTTTCTAATTCAAAAAGTATAACTTGTCCTCATCTCTGGCCCTTTTGTCATAGTAACTTCTGTTGTGAAGATACACCATGACCAACTCTTATAAAAGAAAGCATTTAGTTGGGGTGTGCTTACACTTTCAGAGGCCTAATCCATTATCATCATAGTGGGGAAGCACGGGGGCACTTTTGGTGCAGGAACAGCAGCTGAGAACTACATCCCAATCCTCAGCTGGAGAGAGACACACACTCGGCCTGGCATGAGCTTTTGAAACCTCCAAGCTTACTTCCCAGGGACACAGTTCCCTCAACAAGGCCACATCTCTTAATCCTTTCAAATAGTGCCACTCCCCGGTGACTAAACATTCAAATCTATGAGCCTATGGGGCCATTCTTATTCAAACCACCACACCCCTCAGTCTATTTCTTGAATACTTGCCAAAATGTTAAGCATGCCTGCCTTCACACTCTGGACAGTTTCACTTTCTCTAAGTTACTGTGTGCGGACTTCCATTGCTGAACCTGCTTGTTTTCTTGCACCCTAACTCAAAGGCATGTCTTCCTTCTTCTTCTCCATCTCCCTCTTCCTAGCAGCTGATAACATTTATAACTTGCTTGCTACTACGGTTTTCCCCTCAAACTTATAAAATGGTGGTTTCCTTCTGAGTCAATTGTTAAGTTCTTTCACTAATGAGAATAATGTCCTAATCCCCTGTAGCACAACCTTTAAAACTTTCTTCTCAAGAATATGCCAGCAAGAAGCCTGAAGACCAATGGCCAAGAAGTCAGATTCCAAAATCATGGGAACTAAACCTGCTCCTTCTTACCCTAGGGCAAAGTAGTTGTAGTTTTAAGAATAGTAACATTCTAAGAGAATATTTTATTTTTATTTTGGGAAAATTTCTTAACCTCAAAAGGACTTTAGTTTTCATAAAGGAGAATAAAGGTATAAATGTGAAATTCCCTTGAGGAGCTGGGGTGTAGTTCCTTCCTGGAGTGATCATCTAACACATGAGACACAAGGGACTGGGGAGGGAGGGTCTTCCTAACCCTCTGAAAGTCATGCAAGGAGCTCTAAGGATGCAGTTTTTGGGTTGTTGCCCATGCTGGCTGGGGTGAGCTTCTTGGTGACAGTTATTTTCGAGTCATCCATGTACCTGTAATTGATCCCAACAAACTCTCTAGTTCACTGTATCAGATTTAAGTGGAATTTCTTTGGTCCATCCTTGCTGCTTTATCTAGGGTGAATAGATGGTTAGTTATTTCTCCCTAAGAACAGTCACAGGACAGAGGATGGAGGAGGGAGGATAGGAAGAATTTCCTTTGTGGATATACAATGTGTATATGCATTAGTTTAACATATCAGCAGGAGCAGCAAGAGAACAATTTATTTTCTTGATTCTCATCCTAATCCTTGTATTCTGATAGGCATGAGTTGTCCCGCCAATTATCCTTTGGTCTGGCAACTCACAACCAGAATTTCAACGTCACGCACATCCACGCTTTGAGTGTGACTATTTACTTCTAAGCAGGTTGAACAATGGTCAAGTAATCTTTAACTTGACCGAAAGGAACTTATTTCCTAAAGTACTGAAAAATAAAACTAAAGTGCCTTCTGTTTTTGTGGGATCCCAGGCGGCAAACCATCAGATTGTCAGGGAGTACCAAGAGCACGTGACAATGTTACTTGTGGGCACTGGGTCCCTCACCTGAGAACACTTCAGAGCACTGCACTCTATTCCACTTGAGAAAATAAACAAGTTTTGGAATTACGGAAACAAGATAACCGACTCCCCCCACCCCCCATTCTGTTGTGTATGAAAGACCCCCGGCTAAGCATGCCTATTTGTTAGCTGCCATCCCA
>CAJQZJ010032473.1:1963601-1977007 GCA_907164525.1 Lophiomys imhausi
GACGCTGGGCCCCAGGGGCGGTGTCCCCATTTCAGGGGTCTTTCAGTGTACAGATCAGTCCTGGATACCGAGGGGAACCTGCCAAGTTTTTAACCCATATTTGCCATTTAGCCAGATCCAACAATTTCCAGCCATTGTTTCAAAAGGGAGCGGTGTACAATGATCAGTAGTTTTTGTTTTTTGTTTTTTTTTTTTTTTTCAGACAAACACATCTATCCAGGATCTGGATTATTTGATATGCCCTATTAAATTTTCAGGGTTGAGATTCATTCCCAATAACCTGTTTTTGTTACTGGTTTTAAGACCTCCTATGTAGTTCACTCTGACCTTGAACTTAAATGATGCAACCTGTGGAGTAGCTGGGACTACATGTATCTAGCACTGGGCTCCGTGTTCTGTTTTTTTTTTTTTTTTTTTGAGGAAAAAAAGGAAAATGAAAAAGGAGAACAAAGAAAAGAGAAAGGCTTTGTACAGGTGGGTAGGAGCGTTCTGTGCTCAGTAACACAACTCTCCAGTACTCTGCCTCTGAGAGTAGCACAAATTCAGGGGTAGAAAGGAAACTCCTAATGGCTTAAAGTCTCCACAAAGGCAGAGATAACAAGGGAATTCTTAATTCTCTGAACTTCTTTAACTACCTGTCTTCTTCAAAAAGCCCATTTTACTAGTAGAAGGAGACTCTAGCTTCTGTTGTCATTTCACGTGTGGGAGTGTTGGCCTGTATGTATGTCTGCACACCACGTGCCATGTGTGGTGCCCAGTCAGGCCGGAAGAAGACACTGGATCTCCTAGAGCTAGAGGTACAGATGGTTCTGAGCTACCATGTTGGGAACAGAACTCACATCCTCTGAAAGAGCAACAACTGCTCTCAGCCATCGAGCCTTCTCTCCACCCTGAGACTCCTTACCTCTTTAACAACAGTAGTATTCAGACAGATGGAAACAAAGTCATTCCTTTGTCTTTGGAGTAAAAACAAAGCAAGCCATTAAAGGAATAGCTACTTCAGCTTCCTTCTCCGATGATGTATGTAATAAATGCATGAGTCACCGCACCGCCTCATGCTCAGGACTACCTTGTTCATGCCTTGACAGGAGGGCATAGCCACGCATAGACAAGGCACTTATTCTCATGGATGATATAGCTCCCGGCAAGCAGGGAAAAAAAAATCCTTTTGCCATGTACATGAGCACCAACACGACTACCCTTCTCTGAACCGCACATCAGTTATAGAGGGCTGTGTGTGACTTGTCATGTCCAAAGGAGCCACCTGCCACTCTCCTAATTATAGATGGTGCTGTTTTCTTATTTAGGGAAACTGTGTAATTTGATTAAAAAAATAAAAACACGGTAGAAAAGTGTCACAATACGAACAAGAGCCAGTCACGCTGATACATATCCCACTTCTGTCCATGCTTTTCAGGATTCACAATGAAGTCTCCCTTGATTACATGAGGGCAGAACCTCTGCAGCCTCCGGGTCATTACCACTAGTGGGCATGCAGCCAGGATTTATTAAAATACTTAGAGAACAGGTAGCTCACACTAGTTCTAACCTCCTCCTCTCATATCTCCCAAGCCTTTCTTGTCCCTACTATTAGTAAATCCTTTATTTAAAACAAGAGAAAAAGCTCACTTTAAATAATCAAGTATTCCATAGGTTCAAGTGAAATGTTTTATTAAATGCATACTAATATCTTTCTCTAGTATGTGAGTATACATAATAAATTAAAATGCATATTTATTAAATATAAGTAGATATAATAGCAGAACATGATTATTCCAGATGAGAAATGAAAATAAACCCACTTTTAAAGTATCTTTTGGTCACTCCAAATGGATACTGTTAATAAAAAAATACACCAATTTTCCCTGGGGGAAAAAAATTAATTCCATAGCAATGTAGTTAAGGGACATGTTTTATTTCATAGCCTTTTGCAAGCAAAATTGCTGTTACAAAATGAGTTCAGTGATACAGGGGCTGCTGTCCACCCAAGCAAAGCAAATCTCACATTTATACCAATGCGCCACATTCTTACCGTGTGTGCAGATGGCAGATACCCAGGGCACATCTGGCTGCATCTAAAGCAACAGCACAAAGGTGCTGGGAGATGCTTGCACACCATGGTACCCGCAGCTGCTTGAAGCATTTTCCCGTGATTCTGTTGGTTACTGCTTGAAGAACTGTGTGTTGATGTGTTTTTCCTTTTGTCTTCCTTCTAATTTACAGTTAAAGCATCTCAAAAAAAATTTTTTTCCCTGCTATATCTGTCAGCTGTTCAGAATTTTCACAAAAGAGGTATCATGAGGTATCCCTTAATGTCTGCTATGTAGTGCTGTGGTTGTCAGAGAGAATGTAGACTTACCTGTACATAATTGACTTTAGTGTGTGGTCTACACATGATAGTGCAGAAAACCTAGTTCATGTTAAATTCTTTCTTCCTTATCACATATGATGTGACCTTTACCCCAGAAAATCTGACCAAAAAGTGATATAGATCAAATAAAAAGACAAATACACAAATAAGGCCATCTGCAGAATTTAAAACTCTCCTCCTGCAATATTTCACAGTAATTTCTACACTGTATTTTACATCATTCACTTAAATAATAAATGCTCAGGGAAGGGCTTGTTGGAGCCAATTGCACTATCTCTTCGAAGACTTGTCTAATTTGCTGGCAGGTGACTTCCTCTGGGGCGTGGGGATTTTAGAAGGCTTGGCTGGGGATGGCCGAGAACCTGCTCGGGGCACAGGTCTGTGTGTCTGTGGGACAGTCTCCACATCTGAGCACGCAGACTGGATTTCTGAAATGTCAAAGTCTGATGCGTCGCTGCCTCGGCGGCTGCTGGCCCTGCTGCCAGCTTTGCTTCCGGCTCTGCTTCCAGGGCGGCTGGGAGTCTTCCTGGAATCTGGAGAGAGGACTGAGATAGTCTCCTTTACTATTTACTCATCTGCAAGTGATGCTAGAAAACTGAGGCACCACGTTTAATATCAACATGCTTCTCTTGCACTCAGCACTCACATAAAAATACTTTGGCCTTGTGGCTTTTCATTAGTACACAAGGGTAGGCAGCCTCATTCTGAGTAGACATTAACTAGCAACCCCTAGACTGACACACCAGAGATAAATTCAGGCTTACTCCATTTAAGGACTTAAAACTCATCCATTACAGGTAGCCACAAAGAAAACCCCTGCCCAGTGACTGGGTTTTCCCAGTGACCTGGAACAGCCCATTGTTCTCCCTGAGTGGCAAAGGGCCCCTCAGAAAGAAGGGCCTTTTGTTTATGTCCTACCTTCTTTGGTACTCTCCAAAAGTGAATGCTTAGTCACTTGTTCCTAGGATTCATTTATCTCCTGTCTCTGTCAGGGGATTAGGAATTCATTTCATTTCAAAAGCAAACAGCATTGTCAAAAAATTCCTTTTGAAATTAGGAAGACAGGGAACTTTAACCCTCAGGTCCCTGTTAAGGGAAGAAGTAGCACACACTCACCACCAAACTGTGTTCGGACTCTGGCAGCTGCTGTGGTTATCAAGGCTCCGTCCTCCCCGGAGTGGAAGCCTTTCCCTGATAGATACCCTGGAAGTCGCAGCTTGCTTCCCTGGATTGGTGTTCCCTGTGTGCGACCAGTGCAGAGACCACTTAAGAATTTGCCCGAGTTTCATGAGTTTCCACTGACATGCTTTATCTGGCTGCACACCTAGACAAGTGCTCTGAAGGAGGTAGACACGCTTTGGTTAAGCAAGGCGTGTGGTTCTCACTCACTTTCCTCCTCCAGGTTTTTATTCTTACTCAGATAAGGGAAACCTTCTAAAGAAAATGGTTCCCTGACAGAAGAGAAAACACAAAAACCAGAGTCTCCCAGAGATCTCAAAAGCCATGGAAAGAAAAACAAGGCAAACCAAATCGTGAGAATGTTAGCCTCTCTCAGACTGTCAGTGTTACAGTGTTAGAGAGTTGTCACCATGATGGTGGTTGTGCAAGGAAGGGAACTTATAAGCAATGCTTTGGGATACTTCTTTTAACGTTCTTAAGAGTCACTTGAGGAAAATGTACAGAGCAATTTTAAGACAGTATGATAAGTCTACACCCATGTTTCTAAACTGTGACATTTTAGAGATTCTACTAACTTAAGAACAGAGCTCTCTTGAGTATAAAAGGTTTCACATTTGTCAATGAGCACATAGCCAAGGAACCACAGAAAACAAATCTATAAAAATAATTACTATATTTTTAGAACGATCTTCCTATTAGAGTTTAAAATTCTTAATAAAGCATATGTAGAATTTTGATATTGCTGTTATTATTTGGCATTGTATTTATTGGTGTTAGTGTATGATTCCTACCCTCTATTTAGCTGTGCGTTCTATACATATACCTAAGTGTAGGTAATTTTCTTTTAATAGACAGGTAGCCCACTTTGGCCTTAAAGTCATTATGTAGCCAAGGCTTGTCTACAACTCTGATCCTCTCCCTCCCCCCCACTCTAAGTGCTCGAATAATGGGCATGCACCACCCACACTCAGCTCCAGGATATTACTGACGCATGATTTACATATGTAAACATTTCAATCTGCTTTAATATACACTAATCACAGCTAACTCTCACACCTCACCACCCAAGATTTGACAATGTGGATCTAGTGAAATTCCTCACTTAGGAAGAATCTAGATTGTCCACATGGGAGCAATTAGCAGATTCACTGATTATGAATCTGTCACCCGGAGTTACAGGAGCCAGTTATATGAAAGACAAGATCACCTCCCTTACACTCTGAGTGTTTGGACTTGACCGCATGTGCACACACTGTTCTATGAAGGTAAACTGCTCTTTCTTTTCTTCTTTAAATGTTGTGAGCATATCTTTAAAATTAAGCATATCTTTGCATTAGTTCAACTAATGTACTTAACTAAGACTTTATTTATGGGCACTTGCGTGCACACGTGTGTGTTGAGACCACAGGCAGATGTTTGGGATCTTCCTTTATTGCTTCTTTACTTCTGAGACAGGGTTCCTCACTGACTCTCACTGGCTTGTCTCTGTCCCACACTCTCCTCCCCAGGTACCTTGCTTTTAAGGTGGGTTCCGGGGCTATGAACTCAGGTCTCATGTCTGTACAGCAGGCTCTTTACCAACTGAGCCATTTACCCCGTCCCTACTCTAATTGGGGCAATGGCTACTTCAAAAAAAAAAAAAAAAGCGAATATACAAGTTTAGCCCCAAATATTTAAAACAAACACTGATCTGTCATTTGAGGTCCTTTAAGAGCTTTTCTGTTTTTACATAATAGATTCATAATAACTTATAGACATTTATTGATGTAATCTATGATGCTAATATTTCCCACTTGAAGGGGACAAGTGGGAGTGTGGGACCCAGAGGAATGAAGAAGAAGGAAAAAATATCTAAAGGGAGTCCATGTTTGTCTCAATTCTCACACTTGGCTCCTCAGGACTGACACTGAGAAGAAAAGGCAAGGAACTTTTCTGTCTCCTATTGCTACTAATATGAGGATTTATATAACAGAGAAAGTCATCAACACCATCAAGGGCTTTTAAAAAGTGGTATATTTCTTTTATATGAGTTCCTTCATTTCCAAGAAAAGATGTTTGTGGACTCCTCTCTCATTACTGTGGTTTTAATCACGTGTGTTTAATGGTGTCTACACTGATCAATTCACAGAAGTTTTGGTTTTTAAATGAGTGTGACCAATCTAATATGTGAGTTAATCTTGGCAAATGTTATATTCCTTAAATACCTTCTCTTTATACATGTAGTTTTTTTTTTTTTTCGAGACAGGGTTTCTCTGTGTATCCTTGGCTGTCCTGGACTCACTTTGTAGACCAGGCTGGCCTTGAACTCACAAAGATTCGCCTGCCTCTGCCTCCCAAGTGCTGGGATTAAAGGCGTGCGCCACCACCGCCTGGCTTATACATGTAGTTTTGAGATGTTACATTATGCTCGAATAATATTAGTTACCAAAATACAGTACAGACACCTTCTGGAGATGATAGTTGGCTTTCTACATTTCTCCACCCATCCCTCTGATACTTCCACTTAGAACTGAGAACTATGTCATACCTGGCCAGTTTGAGTGAACAGAAACGAATACCAAAGACATTCAGAGGGACCATCCATGTGGACTGTTACTTAAATTCTTTTACTTTAAGTAATTCTCTTGAAAATGACACTGTTTCTTATGCTCATGTAAGGGAATGTGCAAGGTTTCTTGCTCAAATTATGTCTACTAGCAAGGGCATTCCACCAACGTTAAAACAAACCTTTCGTAGGCCTGGATATATGCTCTGTGTGTCATTCTTCCAAGAGATACATGTAGTATTAACTAGGAGTGAGAACAAAAGCCAAGGGGGATATAGGATGGTGTGAACATTCAAATCACCGCTGTCTTTTCTCACTCTCATGTCCCCTGAGAACTGTTTTATAGAAGTGACAGGAAGACTCCGTATTGTCAGAGTACATACACTAAGGCAGTAGTCGGAGCAGTGTTAGTAGGTGACAGTGTTAATTAAAGAAGGCTGTTAAGACTGGAGTCTGGGCCTTACGATACCTCTGCAGATGACACAGGAAAGTCTGGGCACTCTGCTGCTTTACAAGGAGTTGACATTTTGCTGTTTGTCAACCATGGTTTACCATAATTGCGTGTTAAAGGATGGAGAATCTGCATGGAACAATGGCAAATCAAATGTAAAGGACAGCAGATAAAAAACAAACCCATAGAAAAGAGATATCTGAGCCGGGCGGTGGTGGCGCACGCCTTTAATCCCAGCACTTGGGAGGCAGAGGCAGGCGGATCTTTGCGAGTTCAAGGCCAGCCTGGTCTACAAAGTAAGTCCAGGACAGCCAGGGCTACACAGAGAAACCTTGTCTCGAAAAACCAAAAAAAAAAAAAAGAAAAGAGATATCTGTAGCAAAGTCACATTACACAGCAATAAAAAGTGGGTAGATCTGATGACAAATCATATATACCACACACACACAAAAAGAAAAGAAATGAATAAAGCTTTAAATGGAAAATTCAATCTGAAAGACAACAAAGCCCCTAGACAGGTAACCCTGTACAGACATGGGCTGGCTTTATAGGTCATTGAAAACATTTAAAAACTATTGTGAAAAGAGATACGAATGGATGTGCCTGGTCCTACGAATTCCAGGGAAATAAAAAAATGCTCAACAGTATGCTGTGGACAATGAGTGTGTTGGAAGGAATGGCCACAGCCCGGAGTCCTACCTTGGGTGTGCTGGCAGCAGCAGGCACCTGTGGGTAGGCTGCGTGGCCAGTGTGACAGGACACAGAAGTGGATCTGTTGGGAGATGCTCCTCGAGATGAAGGTCCTGATCTTCGGCCTCGTGGTCGGAAGGCAGCCATACCCTGACTGGTGCCATCTGCTAGGATGAACTTCTCACGCAGCTCCATGTTGGTCCTTCCTTTAGCTGGATCCACACATGCAGCAAAATGCACAGAGAAGAAGAGAAAGCACTCAGTCTTTGCAGAAAGAAGTGTCACCTGGCACCAAGGAGCACGCTGGGAATTTCGAGAACATCTTTTTGCCATGCCAACTCCAACTCAGCATAACAAGAAGTTAAATGCATTCCTTCACAATGCATTCCTCTGGGATACAAGGGAACGTGGAGATGGGAAAGGGTGTGCTTACTCTAACACTAGACACCAGCAGGAAAAACCAGTGTAAACAAAGTCAGCATGAAAATGGAAAGCTCATGCTACTGCTAATCCACCAGCTACTGATGCCCACACTTCTGTTGCCCTTATACCACACTGCGTAGGCAAGTCAGGAAGGCAAGACTGTCTTTTACATGTATTGCTGAGGTCCAGAAAATGCCAGTATTTGACACTGGGATTAAACAATTACACAAAATCAGAGATGGCTTGTTAGTCATGAAGTAACAAAAAAACTTTCAGAATTTTCACTAAAGTGAGGCACCTAGTATTTTAATTTTAGGCTTTAAAAAAAGTTTTACCGACATGCAGTAACAAACGCCAGACCCAGGGATCCATGAGGCAACCAGTGATGTAGCACTCATACAAACACATATGCACATAGAGAACACTCCACAAGGACCCGATGGGCAACGTGTTAGCATGTGCTTGATCACTCGTGTAACACTTGCATTTGCGACATACCATGAGTGTGTCGCATTTTCAGAATTTAAGACTAGAAGCCCCGGCTCGCTGGATGTGAGTTAAGCCATACACGTGAATGAAGCGTATTATATTAAAACAAATCATGAAAGCAAAAATGTAAAAGTTGGAAAGAGAAAAGTAAGAAGGAATGGTCAAAGAGAGGGGTTGCCAACCTATAGTAGGCTGAGTAGTAGTAATTGAAGAGTTTGATTCCGAACGCAACATTTTACTCCCATGATGATGAACTAGAAAAAATGACACAGGATACCAATCACATTAAAGAACACTGTTAGCAGAGGAAACAAAAGTACAGCAGTCGGATATGCAAAGGGTGCTCAGATCCAGCCTTTAGCACACATTTAGGAGAGAAGTTGCATCAGGAGAAGAAGCCCTGACAGGTCCGACTCAACCAGGATGACCTTGGACTGAGTTTTTTTCAAAGTGCAGTCATGCACCACGAAATTGATGTTTTTGTTAACAACAGGCTTTAAAGGAGCTAAGAAACTCTTATCACCTGGCTGATGTTGTACCCAGCTTAAGGGCATGGTGCAACTACATTACTGATGTGTTTATGGTGAACAAGCCTCCTGCAATACCACTCACACAAAACTATAACAGTTACAGATAGGACAAAATGCTCCAATAGTGCTAACTAACAATGACTATGTTACTTGTTTACGTGTTTATTGTATTATATTATCAGAGCACATTTTTTTTTTTCTACTTGTAAGGAGCTTTCTGTAGAACAGCATGCTGTGCCAGACCAGCAACAGCCTTATGCATCTTATAGGGACTGCATTTCCTGGTTGCATAATTTTATTTTGTGCTCAATTCAATCTCATATTGTTTTATTCATCAAGGCTTTGGGAGCAACCAGTAATGTAACACACACACACACACACACACACACACACACACACACACACACAAACACCCCATATAACCTCGGTGTGCAGGGTATTAAACCATTTAGGTTTGTATTAAGTACACTTCATGTCTGTTCCATAATGAAAATGCCTGACAACACATTTCTCTGTACACATCCCCAGTGTTACGTAGGCATGGCTGATGGAGCGGAAGGGCTCATGCCTTGCTGCACTTCTCTTTAAGCTACATCTTTAGCTAACAAAGAGCAGGGCTACTGTGTGGTCATGTTGGCCTGGACAGACAGGCCACTGACTCCGACACAGCTGAATGCAGATGGCAGCACTGAAAGGAAAGCTTCCTGTTTGGCGTCCCACTTGGCAGCTAACAGGCAAAACTGGAATAGACATTTTAAAAGGCCTATAATAAGTTCACAGATTAAAACACGTCGTCATCACAATCAAATTGTTTTCTTTTTTTTTAAGTCAAAACTTTAAATGGCAAATAACTGGAAACTGCAATCAGATATGCACATGACCAATTACAACTCTAATAACTGCAGGATATAAAAATAGGACTATCAGGGCTGCTGAGGTATCTCGGTGGTTAAGGCCGCTTACTGCTCTTGCGGAGGGCTTGAGTTTGGTCTCAGTGCCCACGGGTGCTCACAACCACCTGCAACCTCACAACCATCAGGTCTGGAGGACCCAATGCCTCTGGTCTCTGTGGACACTGGCACATGTATACTCACACCACACATGCAAATATAGTAAAATTAATACTATAATCTTAGAAAGATAAAATAGGAACATTAGAAGCTAACTTAAAACTTCTGGGCTGGTAGATATGAAGAAATGTACAACATAATATTTACATTTTCAATATTCTGCTATTCAACTTCAAAGAGCATTTGCTTTTAAGTATTGCTTTCTCTACCTCTCTTCTCACCTATAGAAATTTGACTTTTAAACTTTTGCTCTCTAATATTTTGTCTTCAGTGAGTGGAAATGTCCATTTTGAAAACTGTAGACAGGAGGGTCTTACACAGAAAATCTAGACTGTATTTCGACCCCACCTGTCTCATTTATTCCATTAGTGGAAAAATAAAAGAGAGGGAGAGAACGTGTTTCACAGGCCATTGTGAAGTGTCAGCTATAGGATTCGAGCTGGGTCCAGCTTGCTTTTAAGTGGGAACACCCAACAGCACTGTGTGCTCACGGTGCTGACGCCCTGACAAGAGGGTCTCCTTACCCCTGCATGGGTCATTTTTCACTAAGAACTCATCCAGAGCCATCCATCCGCCTCCAACACGAACCATCACTGTGCTTCGCAGGATCCGAACGAGTCGCAGCTGCTGGGAGTCTCCAAACTAGGCAGTGAAGACAGAAAGGACCTCTAATTGTCAGTGCCGGTTCTCAGCCGAAAGGGTGGCATGCAGTTTGCAGTAGTGTGAGCAACCAACTTAATTGCTTGCTTAGTTCACAGTGATTAATTAGTGAAATCTCAAAAAGGGTTGGAATGATCTTACATTAGACTGCTGCATGCCAAGTTAGCCCAAGGGAAACAGTTTGGGAAAAAAAGATCACAAAGGTTAATCAAGTGTGATGCTGAGCTTTGTGTTGAAGTTACAGATTGTTTTTCTTTCTTGTAACAGAGACAACACTTAAAAAGCAGGGACTGAGAATGAACTCTCTACAAGTTAAGCACAGCCATGAAAATTAGCACCAGTCCACTTGCCCTGGACTCACCCAAAATAAGGTGTACCTATTCTGGTGACTTCACCAGACTGATTTGGGGAAACTGTCTTTCAAGTTAAAATGACTTTCCTTTGAGATCTGTGGGAAAAATCTTATGCTCCTTTGATTTTCTTAGGAAAGTTCTGACTTGGGGGAATAAAGTAATGGATGCTTGCGACTAATAAAAATTCCACACTAAATTTTCTGCATCTTTAATGGTCTGGTAAACCAATTAGCTAGAGGTTGGACTAACATGCCACTTTATGTTCCTGCAATCTTGAGACAGGTATGGACAAATTATAAATGACACAGCTTTCAAATTCTAAAAGGGTTTTTCTCAAAGCCATCTGTACCACTGGCGCTCCTTCGGTGAAACAACCCCCATCATTCTGATGTGCGCAGACTCTGCAAGGCTTGAGCAAACACTAGGCCACATGTAGTTCTGATCATAGGTTTACTCCTTTTAAAAGTTTGTGAGAAATGGTTTTATTCCTGGAAATCATTTCTAAGAGGCCCATGTCCAATTGTGAAAAAACATCATACTGAATTTCATGCTTATCAACTTAGCCAGTGACAAAGAAAACAAACAGTTCATTAGATGCCAGCAGTGTTCTTGCAGAACTGCCTGTGACTATTCCCAGGTGTGTACTTTGGTAAATAGATATACTCTGCTACTTTTCTGTAATCTTAACAGGCTAGCCAGACTCCATTCAGGAACCTAAACTTAGAAAGCCACAGAAGTGTACCAGTGGGAACTCAAGTGTTTACAGATCTCTAGTCATAGCTCTTCCTAAATATGATTTTTAAACACTGAAATATCCCTATGAATGAATGGCTTCTGAAATGTAAATTTAAAAATTAAAACCTGTAGCTATACTGTTAGAGACAAAAGTTTGTGCTGCTAGTAAGCAAAGGGAAAAGAGGGTGTGAAGAAAATTACCCTTAAGGAACCAGATAATTGGATCAGATAAATCTTGTGCAAGTCCAGGCTCAAAATTAGATTAAGAAAACAACTAAAATGCTTTATAAAACAATATTTTTGTTCTATTAAGTACAGTAACTTCTGATTGTACTTTTAAAAGGTATTCTCCAGACAACTAAAGGTATCTTTAGAATTCCTGTAGTTTTCCCAAGGCCAAACTATGAGATAAGAAAAAGAGACTAATGTTGTTCTTTGTACTTTCAACACATAAATTCTTTGAAGGTATTTCTCTTATTTTCTTTGAAAATGAAAAATATTACCTACTTGCTGACTCAGAAAATACCAAGCATGAAAAAGTAACATTGTATCTGTTATAACAGATGTTTTACTCTGATTTTATCCTTATACATTGCATATAAGTATTAAATTATCACACTGTACCCGTAAGTATATATATGACTACTATATGTCAGTTAAAAATATTTCTTTGGAAAACTCTATTCAAAGTAATGGAATCATTTTACTCTAAACTTTTGCTTAGAGAAAAGTGAAGGTAAGAGGTAATTTGCAACTTAAGATGTACTGTTGCCAGAGACTGAGGCAGCAAGCACAGGGCCAGCATGGGTCCGCACCAGGTCCTCTATGTCTATACTATAGTTTTCAGGTTAGTGTTTTTATGGAACTTCTAAGTGTGTGAACTCTCACATACTCTGACTGGTCTCTGATTCTTGTGCATTCTCTTGGGGCTCTTTTCTTTCTGTTGGTTTTCCTTGTCCAACTTCGATGTGATGGTTTTTGTTTCATCTTACTATGTTTTAGTTTGTTGTTATCTCTCTCATTCTTTTCTAATGAGAGACAGAAAGGTCGTGGATCTGGACGGGAGAGGAGGTGGGGAGGAACTGGAAGGAGTAGAGAGGGGCGGAAAGACGCAGTGTGACTTACGATACAGCAGTGATTACTAACTAACATGGTATGCCCTCTGCAGAAGGCTGAAGTCAAAACATCCTGAATATGTACCTGTTAAAATGTAATTTCTCCTGTGTGAAATTTTAAAATCCTAATCATTCCACAGCACCCCTAAGCAGTCCATGTTGACTTAAATCTCAACACACACATTTGGCTAAGACAGGACAAAACATGACCTGGCTTACACTGTAAACCAGTAGTAACTCAGAACCAGTTAGCTACTGGGAGCACAGATGTCATTCATGAGCTCCATCAAGCCCTGTTGGTACTTCATCTTCCCATGGTCACTGCTCGATGCCATATGTCCTAAACAATCAGACACAGTGATGTATGGAGAACCAATTTTGTATTCCAGTGACCACTGGCATAAAAATTTGTTAGCAGTATTATGAAAAATGCGACGTGAACATTGTGTTTGCATCACCGGAGTCAGCTAATCAACTACAATTCATTATCTGGTTTGCTTAAAAGTAATCTCCTCATTTGAGATTGGCACAAAGCAATAAAGGAGTCCTGAATCAAGGACTCTGAGAGCACTGACAGACATAGCACACCAACCAACACTGTAGTAGCTAGCAAGACAGCATGGAAGGACTGGCCATGGCAAGCTTTAATGACTATGAATTAAAGATTTAAAAAAATCATTAGAAACTTGAGATTCCACTGGTTTATACCTGATTTCCCAGGAAGAACTGATAAAAAAAATGAAAAATGGAAGAAAGACAAAATTAGTTCAACAGGAAACTTTCTATATGGATCAA
>CAJQZJ010032473.1:1977017-1995200 GCA_907164525.1 Lophiomys imhausi
ACACACACACACACACACACACACACACACACACACACACACACACACACACGCGCGCGCGCGCGCGCACACACAAGTTCTCTCTCGCGCGCGCATGTGTGCGCTCTCTCTCTCACACACACTCACATACTCTCACACTGATGCACACTACTTACAAACATATAATCTCAGTCTCTCTCACACACTCACACATACTCACAGATACATACACTCTCACTCACACACACAGACTCTTTCACATACATACTCATTCAGACACAAACACACACGCACTCACATTCTGTGCTTCATGATACAGTGTTTAGTTTAGAGATGTGCAGGTATCCGTTTGTTCTGATTTCAAGCCAAGGTATTTTTTAAAAACAAGTTTATTGAAAAAAAATCTTAAGATTTCGATTTGAAGTTGAAAGTAATGGAATACTACTCAGCTATCAGAAACAAGGAAATCATGCAATTTGCAGCCAAATGAATGGAACTAGAGAAGCTCATCCTGAGTGAGCTAACCCAGACTCAGAAGGATGCACAAGGCATCTATTCACTTATAGTCAGATTTTAGCCATATAGCACAGGATAATTATACTACAACCAAAGGGAACAGGCACTTAGACTTTGTTTCCTGTCAATGAGACACTTTGCCCTAGTGGTGCTGCCTTATAGGCCCCCAGTGTATGAGGAGGCTCTTGGCCCTCATATGACTGATGAACTGGGGTGGGGGACTGTTATGTAGGGACACTCCATTCCAGAGGATTGGGATGGAAGGGAGAAGGGGTAGAGGGTAGGACTGGGAGGGGTGGAAAGAGGGCATTGTGATGGAGATGTAACCTGAAGTAATCAATAAACATTTAAAAAGTTTCAAACTGAAACTTTTTAAGTGTAAACAATTAAGTTTCAAATTGAAGTTAAAATGGTGGATGAACACCTTTTAAAAATGAAAGTGCATTGCATTTGTAAGTAATGTGTCATATTAAGGACACTCAACACATGTCCTTCCTAAGAGATATTTCAAAGAAGAAGATCAAAAAACAAAGAATGATAAAATCAAATTGTTCTGAACATGAACCAAATTCATTTAGATTTTGAATAAAAGTTAAAATTACTACACAAATAGAAACAAACTGCATCTTTTTCATATTTATAAAAGGAATATTTTTAATTTCTAGAAAAAAGAAACAAAAATTTAATTTCATGGTTTTGAGTAGTTATTATTTAGAAGCTTGAAGCTTACCTCTAATCATAATAAGAAGTAATGTGGAACACCTTGAATAAATGACTTGAGTATTTTTAATTTTAATAAATTTCTCCTTAAAAGCGATTATGTGTGTGTGGGTGAGATGGCTCGGATAGTAAGGGGACTGCCAGCAAACCTGAGTTCAATCCCTACAACTCACACAGAAGAGACCTGACTCCCACAAGATGTCCTCTGACCTCTATGCATATTATACCATGCACATATGTAATACACATGTACACACACACTCACACACACACTACTAGACAAATGTCAAAGAAGTCTGAAAGTTTTGTGCATGTTACAGATATTTAAAAAAATATGGCCTGCTATTCAAATGCAAGCTATCTATATAACATACGCATTATATAATTTGGAAATTTATCTAATTTAAAATGAGAAAAAACAGTGGAGTTTCACACACCATTCCATTTTGAGATGATGTGAAAATAATTAGGCTTCATAGAAAACAATGTGGATCCAACTGACACACACTTTACTCTGACTTGTGATCTTGACAGAGCTGGAGTTCTCTGGAACACTTACCCTGTATTTGTTGTCACCGATTTGTTCAACTTGGAATCGTTTTGCACATTTGCACTTAGCTACTTGCCTTGTGACCTGTCAAGAACAAAGGTGCAACATTCACTTTAATCTGGGCATTTCACAGCAGGACCCTAGAAACCGATGGGCTGGGTACACGAGTCACACGGACCCCTGCAGAACCGCCCAGCACTGCTATAGCAGACGACAACACAGGACACGTACCTCGTCCTCAATTTTGTCAGCATCTGTGATGGGTTTGTATGCATCTTTGTTTGGATGTAGAGCAGCCACAAATTCATAGTAGTCGATATACCCATCACCATCTCTGTCAAAGATGTCGGCCACAGCGCTCATCTCCAGGCGGCTAGTAGGGAATTCTGAAAGGTGCCAAGAAAAGCTAGTAAGGTAGTTTGTTAGTTACACCTTAGGATATATTTGACTGCATGTTTTAATCTTAATGTGGCTCGCCAGGGTGACCGAACAGTTGAAAAAAAACCTCATTTTTCAGTATAATAAACCAACACTAAGTGACCCAAGTTATGTCTCCAAGAAGATGAGGGGCTGGAGAGCCCCCTCGGTGGGTAGCAGCACTTGTTGCTTTTGTACAGTTGCCAAGCAAACTAACTCAGGGCGCTCATGTTTTACTAATGTGAATGTCAGATCAGAATTATTAACTAGAATTATCAAGAAATCAGTATTTATTGATTTGCCTTTACATGCCAGCTAATACAAAAACACTTTTAGAATTAAATATTACTAATTTATTTAACTAAGGAGAGTGAAGGAATATTCCTGTGGCCATACAAGACAGCAGTGTGTCTAAGTCAAGAGCTGAAAGAATTGCACCTTTTTCTAAGCAGGTGAGTTCCTAGTCAACTTAAAAGGCAGTGCTTTGCTAAGGGCACAGTTTGTTAGCCCCACAAACTTACACCTTGCTCATATTTCTGTACAAATTCTTCTAGCTACAGTCATGTGTCTTGGGACTTACTCGAGGAAAGAATGCCGTCAATGAACTCCTGCCGAGTGATCTTCCCGTCCTGGTCCTTATCGATTCTCCGGAAGAAGTCCATCACTCGCGATTTCTTATGGTTCATCCACCTCATGTATTTTTTACGCCAGATGTCAAAATCAAAGTTTTCAAATTCCCTCAGCTATAAAGGGCAAAATTTTGGCTGAGTTAGCGCTGGGCTCAAATCTTTAAAAATTTGACCTGATTCTTCATAATTTTATACACATGCACAATGAAATACCATCATATCAACTCCACATTCTCCCCTCCAACTCTCATATATCCCCCAATGCGGCCCCCTCACAACTTCATTTTTTAATAGTAATCCATTAAATACATGAGATACTCCGTGATAGCCTATATGTGTATGGGTGTGAACATAAAATTCTGTTTTCTGCTAGCTGAAGAAAGCTACAGATGATGGGCTCCAGGTGCTACATATCCCTCCCATTTCAAAGAAAGACATGATTTTACAAATAACTTTTTAGAAAGTTTATTTCATTGTGTCATTGATTTTCCTTTGCAAATAAAATCTCTAAATTGAAAACTGCTCACAGAGCCAATCACAGAGGTGTGTCTGCCCTGCGTGCCAACAGTAGCTTAGTGAAGGTGCAGGCCTTGGCGTGTATCCGCTCGTGTATCCGCTCGTGTATCCGCTCTGTCCCTCTCACCTATCAGCTACCCGTTTGAGTAGACATCTAACATTTTCAAATTTCACAACATAAAAAATGAAAACCTTCCACTACAGGGTACATATTCTACCAGATGGGTTCATCGCATGGAGCCAGCAGCAGACATGTCAAGTTAGAAAGCCTTTCTTAGAGATCAGTATCCAGTTAAAAGGTGAGTTTTCTAGTTTTTCATTCCCTGGATGCAAATCCCACAGAACACTTTCTCACAGAAACACACACAATCTTAGTGCTTGCTTCAGGAAAAAAAATGGCACCAGAATGATAAGGATTTGCTTATGTAAAGGAAAACCTTCTGTGCAGCACAGCAGAGAAAATGAACACAAAGAGACAATGTGGAGATAAATGTAAGGGTTTCCAGACCTCCTCCAGCCTGTCCAAGGCATCGTTGAGCTTCCTCCTCCTTTCCAACGCCAGCAGCCAGACCTGCTGCCATTTGCTGACCAGCAGGTTAACCCTGGGATTCTTGGTTTCGATTTGTGTCTGTGATCCAGAGGGGTACAAGCCTGATGCTGTGAAGCGTTTCCCTGTTAAAATACAACTCCAGTCAGATGGGAAAGCATCTAGTGTGCTGACGGCACTGAGATGGGGTGTTCTGGCTCCTAGCCAAGACGGACTTTAACTACTGGGTACTGCAAAGAAAAACATTCCGACCTAGCTATTCTCATGAAGGTTGACATTCTGATCCTACGCATTGCAGAAATGCATCTCAATGGGGCCAGTGAAATACGGAAAACTGTAAATTCGATGTTTCAAACATTTTCCTATGTACATTTGTGCCATTTCAATGTCGAGGCGGCACCGTGAGACAAGTTAAGAGTAGGTTACAGGCACTTGCCCTTCTTAAAGAACAAGGCTGACAAGACAGGGTAGGTAAGTCCTTCATAATTCCTGCTCTACAACCAATGTCTGTCAGAGAAATGGGGCCAAATGGCTGAAGATTGATGCTGTAATGTATGTAGAGAAAATGGGAACTGTCCAGGCAGCCACTGGTATGTCATTTTTTAGTTTTGGAAGCTGCAGGCCCTGCACTTCCTATATAATCAGATATATTTATCCCTCTCAGGTCTCTGAGGTGGTTGAAGAACAGATAGCTAGAGTCTCATAGTTAAATTTTGAGTTGTTTAGGAATCAAGAGGGTGTTCTGGATCTAAGAAGATATTTTTAAAATTATGAGACAAGTTAGTATGAAAGCTGAGTTAGATATAGAACTTTAAACTCATGGAGATGGTTAGATAGTAGAATGTTAAAGTCAGGTGCCAAATACATATGGACTGGACATTGGGAATGTATGCTAAGCCATATAACTCTTATAATCGTGGCCTATTTATTTCTGTTGTTTTGTATTGTATTTATAGTTATAAGAAAAAGAACCATTATTTGGACTGAAAGGGAGAGCTGTTGGGGGGAAAAATAAATACCTTAAAGTAAAAAAAAAAAAAAAAGAAGGGAAGAGGATGGTGGGGCTGAGGGGGAGGAGGGTGGAAGGGTGGGACTGGAGGGGGGAGTAGGGAGGGGATTGTGATTGAGATGTAACTTGAAGAAATAAAAAATAAATTATTAAAAAAAAAAAAAGAACAAGGCTGAAAACTGGCAGTCTCTGGAATCAGAGGTGGATGCTTCCCAAATGACAACCAAGCCAAGAAGATGTGTGGGTCCCACTCTTCTCCCAAACCTATTCTCCTTTCCTCTCATACACACACATCCACATTCACTGAATCAACTTTCTCTTTTCTGGCTGTTTTCACAAGTCTCCACAGTTGCACAAAAAAATGCCCACCCTGCATTTCCTCCATCTAACTAAATGGCTAGATGTGGCCTAGAAAAACTACTGGCCTGAGGTCATAGTGCATCCAGCTCACGTTTATGCGGGTCACTACATGCTTGAAAGTACACCAGTGCTCCATGTGGGTGAGCCCAGTTCAGACGGAAGACATTACAAAGTATCCTCTTATCAGATGAGGACACCCTAGCTGAGGAGGAGGTATACTGTTCAATAGAAGGCCTCCCAGTTGACCGGTGGTAGTGACCCCAAGGCAAGGAGCCCCCAGTTTTCCAGCTACACAATCACCTGGTCCCCATGTGTGGCACCGTAATTACAGCAGCTCTGCTCCCACTTAAAAAACCAAGACACCACTCAAAAATATACAAAGTGTACAATGTAGACTGTACTTGTCAATATTCTCCGAGCTGATGGCTGCCATTCTGAATGCCATCTTGTGGGTTAGGACTGGCTGGGAGATCAGGAGCATGGACAGAGTCAGATTCCATTCTCCACTCAGATCATGATCAGTTTTGGTTACTCAGCTTTAACGCTATTTATACAATAGAAGGAAAACAACCCTGTGCCACAGGGGTGACGACTGAGATTCTTGTAACTTTCCCCAATTTCTTCTAGAATCTGAAAGGTACTCTTTAAAGTTAAATAGAGGTACGAGTACAGCCTTTTATTTCACTTAAAAAATATCTACATAGTTAAGGCCCACATGTTAAGAAAACCTGCTCGCATGGGGTCTCTACTTTCAAATTTCAAATGACAATTCAAAAGGAAAGGGAACTGGTTTGTTCAGCCATCTTCATTTCCAAGACCCTGCCCCTGCTTACTTCCGGCTCGCCCCTTGTCCAAGACAGGGATGTGGGATTGTAATGAGGAAGAGTCAGCTGCCCTCCTCTTATAGGTCTTGGTAACTTTATCAACGTCAGGCTGTTTTCTGGTCATTTCCTCCATGAAGGTCTGAAAGGAAAAACAACATCAATTAAATCAAGCTTATAGATTACATCAGCATTGCGGATGAACAAAAATCCAGGATGAAAGGAGTATGCTGTCATTTTCAAAGGGCTACCATGTTAAACAACTGTAATAGTGCTTTTATTGACTTCCAAACAATGCAAAACGCACCACCTGACCAAAAGCAAACTCAATTTAAAGACAAAACTGTCATTTTTCAGGCTGAAAAACAACGTGCATGAGTGGTTCTAAATATCTGCACCACCTAGGTCTGAACTTCTGAGATCTTCCACCAGGGATTTTAGAGAGTATTTTGCTCTGCGGTACGTTCCACATACACAGTTTAAACACTGGAATGACTCTGCACGCAGAAGTCATAAAGGGGCTGAGGTTAATGAAGTCAACATTTACTGTAGTTACATTTAAAGGATTAGTACCTTCACACTCTGCATTGTGTCTCCTTGGCTTCTTGTCATTACTGACTGGTCCCTACCTGCTGGACATGTGGCAAAGGCTGAGGAAAGGCAGAGGCCTCGGTGAAGAGGGGTGGGGAAAATGAGAGGCAGACAGGTGAAAGCAGAGGCAACATGCGTCTGAAATATTTATCATGGTGGAAAACCTGAGCCACTGTGATCCACTCTTGACCACAGGGAACAGAGCCTGAGATACTTTGGGCCACTATAGACACCAATGGCACAGATGTGACGTTTTAAAATCTTGGCTTTAGCTATGTGGATGGGTGTGTGTGTTGCAGCTTGTCAATAGGCTCAACACCTGTGTGTAACCCTGCAGAACCCCCGAGACGGCACTGGGGCTCCTGAAATGGAAGCCCAGTGTGGGCTCTGGGAACTGGATTTAGGTCCTCTCTAAGTACTCTTAACCTCTGAGCCATCTCTCCAACTCTAGTAATTAAACAAGCTGCTAGTCAGAGCACATATAATGCTATCATTTCAGAGTTTAAAACAAGTAAGATGCACAGGGTAGGTAGTCACTCTGAAAGAAAATACACTCCCTTAAAGTAGGCTCCCTTTGGAATTGTCATGTTTGGTCATCTGAGGAAACAGAGGAAGTGCAGACACCAGCCAGAGCCACAGCAATGAAATGAGATTGCCTAAAGAGGGGGGTGGTTAAAATAATGAGGGTGAGCATAAATTGGAGAAGAGAGCAGAGCTGACATTAGGAGTTAGGAGATAGCTCAGGCCCTGTAGGAGACAGGAGCGCTCCAGAGGTGGTTGGGAAGGACAGGCTATAAGGCAGTTGCAGAGCAGGAAACTCCCCAGTTCTTGGGCTAGGGAATACTTTGGAGAAGTCCTGCAATGGAAGAAAGAGGATACCTGAGGTGAGGGCTAACAGGTGAGGATCAAGTTTATTTACCTGGTGTTCTGCAATGAGGGTTTTCACCTCTTCAATCTCCTGTGGGATGACTTCCTTATCTTTCTCACTAAGTGTAGTTTCAGCCCACTGTAACCACACCAGCAAAGTCTCCAACAATTCCTGCTTGGCGATGAGCCCGGCCAGCGCGGCTGCCAACCTCTGCTGATGCTGCTTCGCCCAGGCCAGCACCTGTTGCAGAAACACAAGTTCACTGAAGTTCTTCCAACTCAGGAAACAGCTTCACAAATGTAAGCTATACCAATGTTAAGAGTAAATTAGGATCATTCTGGGCTAGACCTAAGAAGTTTTCTGTTATTCTAGATCTGGCAAGTAGCCCTAAGATCCAGCTTGAGGAAACACCAAGACCTCTTTTAAGGATGTTTGCCACCACCAGAATTTTAATGACCTACACAGCATCCAGATTTTCCCTTGTGCTTTGTCAAGTTCAAGTATACCTTCTCTAAAGGACCAAATGTGCTATTTCAGGCAGCATTTGGAAACAGTAGAATCTAAAGATCTTAAATAGGAATTCAATTCCTATCATGTTCTTCAATTCACTCCACAAGCAGACAAGGCCCCAAAACACCCTTCAGTGTGGCATTATTCAGCAGACACAATGGACAGGTGGCACAAAGCCTCCAGTGAACCAAACATCTGCCTTTTAAGTTCTCATGGACACAGCTGCAGATCCTGTAGCTTTTCTGGCCACAGGCTCCTTCGGGGGCTGATCATACAGAGGGTAATCTACAGGCCAACTTTCCCATGAGGGCCTCACTTCCCACAGCTGTAAGTCTACCTCAGCTGCTGAAATGTCCCATTTCCCCGCTCCCACTCACAGAGATGATGTAATGCACACTGACCTCTTCAAACCTGGCCTGGATGATTGTTATCCAGTGCTTAATGGTGGTAATGGAGTCAGGGTGGCAGATGGCCAAAAGAGCATCACCCATACCGGTGGCCTTATTTAGTTCGGTTCTTTTTTCTTCCAGTTTCTTCATGAACTCCTGTAGCAGAGCAAACACTTTCATTAGCTGTTGGCCCCTGCTGAACACAAGGTTTTGGTGACATTCACTTACCATCAGGGTTATAAAAATAAGTAAGAATTTCAATTCTGGTGTAGGATTTGATGCTGGCTGGCTGTCAGCCCACAGTGATACAAACTAGACTTCGAAATGCTGAGCTGAATTCACCATAAGCCTGGCACACTTTTCTTACTCTCACAGTCTAGCTTCATATGTAAACAGTGCATAAGGCATTTCATTCCTCCAGGCAATGCCATGCAAGCCTGCATTGCAATCATTAACAGCAAGGCAATGTTTCCTTGCTATAGTTAGCTAACCCCTCTTTGAGGAAGGGCAATAATTAAAGTAAGAAGCAGATGATGTAATCCATGCTACACTAGAATGATGTACTTCCAACATGACCTTGAAAGGCAAGGTTATTAAGTGGTGTTGAAAAAACAATCTTTCAAGTCAATCGGAAGTGCTGATGTCAACATGGCATGGTGTGAGCACTATGAATTCCTGACTTTTCCAGATAAAGGTTAAAAAAAAACGTCTGTTGTGGACCACTCTCATGAGGGTTTTGCCACGTTCTAAGCACTGCCACACAAAAGAGCTTAGCTTGTCTTCATAACTCAATGGCCACACTTTTGCCTGGTTAGTCATTCAACACTATGAAATTAATGCTTTAAGTTATAAAACATATCATATGTTAGTTCTCGCAAAAATTTTTATAAGGCTCTTGTTTAAAAATGTAAAGTGGCCTGGAGAGACTGCTCAGTGAGTGGAAGAAGTCTGAAGCCTTGAGTTTGAGCCCTGGAATCCATATGACCGAAGGCAAGAACAAACACCTGCAAGTTGTCTTCTGACCTCCATGAGCACATGGAGGTCCACGCAACACACAAGACAATCAAGTAAACACACTAAGCTCCCAAAGTGAAAGAGGCCTAGGAAGAATACTTCAACACTTTACATGAGTTGCTGACTTTGCACATACATGTAAAAATGATTAATATACAATTCTAGTGGGATATTTTGTAAATGCCAAGCTGCTCATTATTGAAGTTTCATTCTTGAAATACACACACAAGTGCAACAAAATGGCTAACTCCAGTCAGAAGCCAAATGATCCTCTAGGAAAATCACTGGGGGGCCTAGAGACAGGAAACAGAGTGCCTAAGTCTGCAATGACTACTTTCTCTCAAAAGGGAACCTAAAAAGACAGTTACCTATCCAGATGTGTAGGTGTATGTGAGCAGGTATGAGCAGGTAGAATGGAGACACATTCTCAAGTGTACCAGATGGTTAGTTTCTTCTCAGGAAGGAAAAAAACCCAACCCAACCCAAACCAAACCAAACCAAGAACAAACAAACACCCCCCCCCCCCCCCCCCCCACACACACACAAAAAAAACCCTGTGCACTTGCCATGTGGGCTTCTTCTTTTTCTCTTGTTTGGTTTCTAATTTTTTTTTTTTTTTTACTCACCAACTGGAAGTTACTCACTTTATGTTGATCGATGAGAGTCCGGAGAGCATCCTCATCATCTGGGAGGGCTCCATGGAAACGCAGGGTTTGCTCTGCTTCTGCAAGCCACTCCAACAGAATGTGGACCACAGAGTGAAACTCCTCTGCCTAAGAGTTAGCACACACACAAGGGAAGATTTCTCGATACACCTGTTAGTGACATTTACAGAACTGCACACATCCCTCCCAATGAAAACATTCCAATTTAAATGAATTGTGTGTATTACTCCTATTAAGAAGACAGGGATTTATTATTACTGTAATCTACAAATACAAGGAGAGATGTAAAACCTCGTGGCCTACAGGAAGCCTAGTTCACCATTCTTGCAGCTTTGTGTTCGATGAGTGGCAGCTAGTTGGACTTCTAAGTGACTTACTCAAGCAGCACTAGGCAGAGATTAGCAATTACCCTTGCTAAGTACTTGAAAACTCCAGAGGAGGAGGAAGGGTCCAGACAGTTAAGAGACAGATTAGGCTTCCCTGATGACTGCCTGGGATCAGGACAAGGATGGGACGGGACCCTCTGGTCTACCAGGAGCTATTCTTGCTCCAGGATGTCATCCATGGCACCTAGCTATCATTTACATGGAGTTTACCTGACGCAGGGCTGCTTCTAGCCGTGTCTGCTTTGATATAGAAAGTGTACACACGGTCTCCCAGCGGGTGCTTAATTCCTGCATCTGGACCCTGACCCAGGAGGAGTCATCCCGGCTGCCTTCTATGAGCTCTCTGGCAGAACGCTTCAGTGCCTGAATGCTGCTGGTCCTCTTCCCCAACTCTTTTTGGAAGACCTAAGGAAACCATATTAACTTTTATCATAGCTAACTTTTAATTATAGAACCCAGATAGCAAAAATGTATCACTTTAGATATATATGTAAACAAATCACTACATACATATATCTACAGCCTATAGCTTTTAATGACCATATTTTTGGTAGAATCTTTACAAGGTAGGAAATAACTCATGATTCCTCTTTGAGAACTTAATACTGTTTTGGATAGATTTTGTTTATATCCAGTAGCATTCTCATAAGGGAATAGCAGTTTTTAAATGAGATATATCAGATTTAAATAATGGTAACTGGCCTTCTCAATTTCAATTCCACACACGCACACATGTGTGTACACACAGATGCACATGTGCGCGTGCGCGCACAACACACACACACACACACACACACACACACACACACACACACACACACTGCATCAAATTCCCTTTCTTTCTGAGTCATGTAGTAGAGAATCCCAATTCCTCTCAAGTCATTAGTATGGCTGCCACCACATGTATGCTGGCTACCTACTATTCTGAGAGACAAGCTACAGAAACAGGACTGGGCAATCCTGGTGTACATTAGGGTCCAGAGAAGAAGGAATCCAATAGAACCATGAGGTCCTTTCTTACCTTTATTTCCCCATAGCACCTTAAGTATTAACCCATGATTTCACAGTTTAGAGGACTAAATTATTAACTGTCATTTCAGTGGAAAGACTTTGGGATCTCCTACCTTCCCCTCTTAATTTAGGCAAATTTAAAAGTAATATGCAATTAAAGAGAATGATTTCTTTGAGCCACTCAAAGAAATAAAGTTGAACCCAAGGTTCTTCATTTTTAATCTAAGTGTCTGTATATAAAACTAGATACTCAGATAACTAGTTTTCTAGCTACAATAAAATTTCTCTAGTTTAGAAAAAAAATCATCCCCAAAGGGAGTTTATCCAAAACAATCCAAACAGAACGTAGTGAACAGTGTAACAGGTTTTGGTCTAACAGTGTTCAATGGTATGCAGCCACAGACAAACACACACACTATCAATACACACAGAAGGGAAAATATCTACAGAGTCACTCGTGACAGGACTACCCAGTAGTTTCAAAGTGAACTTTCCAAGGTTCTTTGTATAATTAAACTTCTGGAGTCTTTCAACTACATTACTAATCCTTAATGAATAATTTGTATTTGATTAATTTTTAATATGTAAAAAGTCCGAAAAGTGCTTTGGATACAGTAAACTTATCAATATGGTGTTTATGTACCACGTAACACTACATTGCCCATTATTTACCGAAGGAGCACCTGGAGGTGTCTAAGTCATTACACAGGAACATTCTTCAGTAGAAGCAAAGCAATTGTGGACTTGACCAATGTTCGCTAATTTCTTCATCTGAAACAGGATCTCATGGCACAAGGATAACCTTGAACTACAGCTCTCCCTGCTTCCACCTCCCAGTTAGAATTAAAGGGGTGAGCTACCATTGCTGGATATAAGTTGTGCTGGGTACCAAATCCAGAACTTTGTGCATACTAAGTTAGCATTCTACCAGCTGAGGAACATCCTCAGCATGCTCTTTATTTATTCTTTTATTTTCTGTTAGTGGTAAGTATAATGAACTCTTTTCTATGGGTATAATCATAGAACAGAAAGAAAAAAGGAAACAAATATCTAAATATGTTTCAAAAATTTAAACATCAGTTTAAAAAGACCAAGTGCATCAGAATAACCTCAGAATAGCTGAAAAAGAAGAGAACATTTTAAAATAAAAAAACATATTCCGAAGTCAAAATCACAGCAAGGAAACACATTAGGAAATCAGTTAAAGTACCAAAAGCTGGTTGCAGATAAACTCACTTCGGCACATTAGTCATGCCTTATGCTATTCTGAAAGCCTGCCAAGTTGCACTGTATGGCCGGATCATAAACTAAGGTCTCGGGGTTGGACGGATGGTTCAGCACTTAAGAAACCTTTCTTTCTCCCCAGAGAACCTGAGCTCGCTTTCTAGTTTCCATGGCCCATGGCCCATGTCTACCTATAACTCCAGCTTTAGAGGACCCGACACAGTCCTCTGGCCTCTGAGGGTACCCACCCCATCCACACACATGCACATACACATAAATACAAATTAAATTAAGACCTAACATTACCAGCTGGAAACTTCAAATATATCCTTAATTTACAGGACTATTTAACATATGCATTAGGAAATCAAAAGGAAAGCAATCTTTTAAAAATAAATAAATCTCTGAGCACAGGCTGTTTGTTAACTCATGGATCTACTCATGACCCCCAGGAGTGTCCCAGATCTGTACACCTAGACAATGGCTTCCTTTCAAGTCACTAAATGAATGATTTTAAATTTTATCACATAATTGTTTGAATGAAGACCCCAAAAGGACCACAAGATGAAATTACACTTCAAGTCTAAGACAGACATAGGTCAGGTTATTAAAACAAAAGCATTCCAATGATTAAGTGACCCCCCCCCATACTTTCAAAGATGGCTCACTCAGGGATCTGCTCAGTCCCACATTTCAGTAGGAAGACAGTGATGCAGTGAGACACAGTCTCCCAGTTTTAAAAGGCTATCGTACCTGCTTGCATTCTTCTCAATACTCAGGACAGACAGCCAAACAGCAAAGTAAAAAGAAAGTTCCGATTGCTCTACCTTGTGATTATCAATCAGGTTCATCACTAAATCAATGTCTCCATGGACAGGCTGGTCTTCTGCCAGCTGGGGCTCAACTCGATACAGCCAATCAATGAGGGCCTGCAGGGCATCTGTGAACTGTCCAGAAAATAGCAGGGCCTCCTCCAATTTGTTTTGTCTGGGAAAAAGGAGATAAATTAGCCTTCTAAAGTTCACTGGTGATGGCTGGCAGTACTGAAGAGGAATAGTGATCAGTCTTCACAATTCTCTCTGCTTTCCTTAGAAAATACTTTCTGTGGAGCTGCCATGTTAGCCCCCCAGTGCAAGAGGAAGCTCTTAGCCCTCATATGACTGATGAACTGAGGGGGCTGAGATGTGGGGGCACCCCACACCAGAGGAGTAGGATAGGTGGGAGAGGGCGTAGAATGTGGGAGGGTGGGAGCGAGATGGGTGGTGGGAGGGTGCTGTGATGGAGATTTAACTTGAAGTAATAAACATAATAATAATAATAATAAAGAAGATACTTTCCTCTTTTATGTCTTTAAATACATGGCCTGGCATCTGTTACAGGAAAACTCCTTTAACCCCATCTTTGTAAATCACTAATCCTTCTAGAGTCTAAATAAAATATATGCAAGTTTTATTTTAAAAGGCTTATTTATTTACTTGTATGTGTGAAGCTGCCTAGAACTGAACAGTCTAGTTCATCTCAATACAGGCTGAGCATCTCTAATACAAACCTCAAAATGAAAAAACTCAAATCTGAAATTTCTATCACTAACATGATGCCACAGAATGAATCCTGGGCTATGAAACTCTGCACCATACATGCTCTTACCAAAAACAACAACAACAAAACCAAAACAAACAAAAACCCCAGCTTTCTAACTGTAGCTCTGAGGCCCTGGGATCCTGTGAGGAAGAAATGGATTAGTCTTGGAGACTGTGACAAGAATGAGGGAATTTGTAATGTGAGTCAACCAGGACTGACACCTCCAAAGAAAAATTACCCAGAGAAAGTCACCAAGAGGGTTATCACACAATGCCACAAAAGATACCTGATCCAACAGACGAACAATTCTCAACAAGGAAATATAAGAAAAATCAGTTGGAATCCTCAGAAACAGATTAGACCAGGCAGAAGCCAAAAAAATAATAGAGCTTGAAGACAGGTCTTTTGAATTGTTCTAGTCCAACAGAAAGAACAAAAGAGAAGTAGAAAAGCATGGAGAGAAGAAACTGAAAGAGCTTTGGGATGTCCTGAAAAAACCAAAACATTCCAGTCACTGGCATGCCTGAGGAAGAAGAGCTACAGGCTGGGGGCACAGAAAACCACTTCAGTAGGACAACAGCAGAAAACTCCCCAAATCTCAGGACATGAACATCCAGGCACAAGAACCATTTAGACCCTCAAACACACATGACCATAGAAGTACATCATCATAATGTATTATACTGAAGTTGTTAAAAATATAAGGCAGAGAAAGAATATTACAATCTGCAAGAGAGATATGTCCAGTAACATTTAAAGGCAAATACGGTAAATTAACAGAAAAATTTCTCAGAAGAAGGGCTAAATGCCAGGAGGGCGCTGAATGGTGTATTGTAGGTCCTGAGAGAAAATAACCAACAACCAAGGTTGTTGTACCCAGCAGGTTTGTCTTTCACAGTCAAAGGAGAAGTAAGGACTTTCTGTGATAAGAATACGTTAAGGGAACTCATCACCACTAGATCAGAAGTACATGAGATGCTTAAGGGAATCCTACACCCAGAAACAGAAAGAATTTAGTGAACACGACCATTGAGAACATGAAAACTCCACTAGAAAAAAGAAACATGCCAATGAGGAAAAAAGAAATATCTCTGATACAGTAAACATCAAATGTACAAGATAAATAGGAAGAAACAAGCAAACTATGTTCAAAGCTACTTGAAGAACATCAGAATGAGATGGGAATTTACATGCCAAGTGCTGGAATAGCACCTATTTTTACAAAAACAAAACACCATTAGACATAAAAAGGAGATTTAGGCCCGATTACAACCATAGGGGTCTGTAACACAAAGAGTAACTTTGCATCCCCAAATCACCTGAGAGCACAAAAGACTTCTTGTGTCCCAAGAGACTTAAGCAAAACCATGTTGGGGCCAAGATAAGACACAAGGATAAAACACTTCAGGATGTTGGTGCAGGTGGACTTCCTAGGTAAATTTCAGAAGTAGAGAAAAGAAGAATCGACACCTGGAATCACATCAAAGCTTCTGCTCAGAAAGGCAGATGGTCTTCACTTTGTCACCTATAGAACAAAATACTCTGAATTGGACTGAATGAGGAGGGCGCTCACAGGCTCTTATATTTGAATACTTCATCTCCAGTTTGTAGAACTGTTTGGGAAGGATTAAAAGATGTGGTCTCATTAGAAGCGTGGACTGGTTGCAGAGGTGTGCCAGTGGCAGTGGGCCTTAGGGATTTAGAGGGTATACCCAGTGTGTTCTCTGCCTTTTGTTTGTGGTCTGAGATGTGAGTTCTCAGCTGTTCCTGTGCCATTCTTTTATCCCACCATCACGAACTCTAACCTTCTAGAATTGTAATTAAAAATATAAAAATAGGAAATCAAGGCTACATATGTAAGGCATATCTGAAACAAATGGATTTCAAATTTAGACTAGAGTCTCATCCTTGCAATGAGACACTTTTCACTGGTGGTGCTGCCTTGTAGGACCCCAGTGTATGAGAGGCTCTTGGTCCTCATATGACTTCTGAACTGGGGCAAGGGACTGTTATGTAGGGACATTCCACTCCAGAGGAGTGGGATGGAAGGGTTAGGGGCTGGAGGGTGGGAGGGCAGGGCTGGGAAGGGGGGAAAGAGGACAATATGATGGAGATGTAACCTGAAACAACAAGTAAGTAAATTTATTTATTAAAAAAAGATATTAAGAAATATTCAAAAACCTGCAGGAAAAAAACCCCACCCAAATATGAGTATTTCTGCTCTTAAGCATTTTTGGATAAGGATACCAAACTTTTCTGACACAAGTAACTAGAACTAAGGATCAATGAAAAATCTAAAATACAGGATATTTGAACTTTTATACTACTATTATACTTTATTAAATGCTTGATAGCTTTAAAGTGTAAAATCTTGGGGTCTCACAAAACTACAGTGGGATAGAGGGAGACTGGATGTTTGAAGGGGTGCTGGGCCAGAACCGTGCTGCCTTGGATGGCATGTTATGGAGCCTGTTTAATTTCATACCCAAAACTAAGTTCCTAAAGAGGGTGGAAAAGAGAAACGACAAGGCTCTCACTTACATTTTCATAAAACTACCCTACTAGTTATATGCAAACAGAAGACCAAAGTAGGTACACCTGGGAGCCAGGCATGGTGGCACTGCCTGTAACCCTGGCACTCTAGAAACCAGTGTAAGTCCAAGGCTACCTTGGCTACACAATGAGTTAAAAGGCCACTACAACAAAGTGTGGGACCATCTACAAGCAAGCAAGCAGACCTAGTTAAAACAGATTTTCCTTACCCAAAGAAGTCTCTGAGGTCTACAAACTATCTCTGCAAACACTCTACTGTGTATCTGAGGCAGCTCTACAAAGTCAGCAACTGGCCCAATGTCCTACCTTTCCACGGACTTTCCACATATGGTGTCCCATTTGTCCCTGAGTTCACTCAGCATGTTGTCCAGCTTCAGGGTGTCATCAGCCAGTGAAGTTTTCTCCTTCAGAGAACGTCCAGTTCGATTGGTGGTATCATAGACAGAATGTTTACCTCCAAGTGATTTCTGAAACTCCTACATATTTAACAAGAAAAGAGTAAGTTTCGGCCTGGAGCTATTTGTTCATCAACAGGTAAAAACCCTCAAAAGCAGAATCCTGTTTAAGGCTGAGCATTCAGTTACTTGTTCTCAGCATCATGACCACTCTCTGTATTAGCTGTTTTTCACTGCAAAGAGAAGCTTCTTTACTCAAGGTAGGGGGTACCATTAGCCTTTGGGTTTAAACATAAATATTAAGGAGGCACTTTGACATGTCCGTTTAATGAAACAAAAGTAGTATGTTCATCTTTTGTGTTTATGATCTCCATAGCCATAAATCTTTGACCAGATCCCTAGTAACAGATGTCAGATCAAATCCCAACTCAGCTGGTTATTCCTGTAACAGTCATGCCACTATTGTGCCGGTAGGCATACTTTGTCTGGCACATTGGTACTGTAGCATGAAAGATGCATATGACCCTCTCCAAGTCCCTCAAAAAAATTGTGAAAGAGAAGGCAGAAAGAATCTAAGAGTTGGGCAATTAGGAAGAGAGTCATTAAACATTGTCTTATGGGTATGAAAAGCCATGGCTTGCATAAACTCACAGCAGCTGCAATTGCTTACCTAGGAGCAGCCCAAGGTTAAACTCAAAAATGTAAAATAGTTAGTCATAGGTTGTGTGTGTGGGGGGGCCATAAAGTCTACCCTAACCTACAGAGCTATTTGTAGGAGAGGGACACTATTGGGGTGAGGAAGTCATTGTCGTAATGATATAACAACTTGTCAGTTATTCATGACCCACATTCATGTCTTCATGGGTAGCCCTTTTTAAACTAAGAAAGGAAGGAAGGAAGGAAGGAAGGAAGGAAGGAAGGAAGGAAGGAAG
>CAJQZJ010032473.1:1995210-2017464 GCA_907164525.1 Lophiomys imhausi
AAGGAAGGAAGGAAGGAAGGAAGGAAGGAAGGAAGGAAGGAAGGAAGGAAGGAAGGAAAGAAGGAAGGAAGGAAGGAAGAAATAAAGATATGAAGGAGACTTGATGGGAGGAGGATGAGAGGAGGTGAAGATATGAGGATGACCAGAATGTACTTATAACTGTATGAAACAACCAAAGAACATTTTTTTTTTTTTTAAAAAGAGGCATCTCTAACATATGGAGGGCTGGCAATGGAAGACATCAGCAAGTAATCAGGCCTGAATGTCCCAGGGTAGAACACAGTCTCAAATCCTGACAAGTGAAGGCTTGTTCGTTCTCTTAGAAGCTCAGTGACCCTAAGAGTATGTTTATTATAGAGAAAATAATTTCAAAGCAGAACAAATCCTACATCTTCTTTTTGATGATGTGGATTGAGATTTCTAAAACCAGGGCCTTGTGCACAGTAGGCACGTGGTTGACCTCGGTGCTACTATGTCCCTAGTGCCAATACTTTTGGAGACATAAATCACAAACTGCAATAACTGTAATAAAATGCAACTGCCAATCAATGACTGAAAGGTTTTGGAGATGAAAACAATATGGCCAAGTGTGCACAAGTCCAGTCTGGATAGAGTGACTATATAATGGAACTTTACTACAGGCTTTTTGTTGTTGTCAGACATCCTTATTGTTACCTAATTTGAATATTCACAATCAGGATACAGGTAATTTGTCTGTGAGACAGGGAGTCAGAACTGCCATTCTAGGGTCTGAAGGTTAGACCTTTGGGAAAATCTATATCTGTTTGTTCTCCCCAGCTGTGTAAAGCCTTATCTCTATCTCAGAAGATAGGATCGAATAGCTACAGTGCTAATGTAACATCTATACAGTACCATTCTTTACCTGTTAGCTATGACTTTCATGGTTATGTATGTATGTGTGTGAGGAAGCAAATTATATTCTTTCCATGAAACATGATGGTATTTAAAGACCAAGGACTGTGTTTGTGGGCCTCTCAGCATCATTTTCTAGCTAGCAGGTATTTGTAAGTATTTACAAAAAGAGCAGAAGAATGAGATACTGCTGCTGAAGACACAATCATCTCAGGGATAAAAGAAAGGTTAGCTTAGTTAGCTCCACTTCCTGTGCTCATGGGACCCCAGGTGACATCAGCACAAGGACTCTCAATGCTGGCAACACAGTGGGTACACCAGAGCAACAAGTGCGAGGTGACAGTTATAGCTATCATCCTCGGAGATAATCTCAGGGTCACAATTACCCAATTCCTTTTTATTGCATTTTAATAGCTACATTTTGTATGTTTGTTGTTTTTTTTTTTTTTTTTCCGAGGCAGGGTTTCTCTGTGTACCCTGGCTGCTCTGGACTCGCTTGGTAGACCAAGATGGCCTAGAACTCACAGAGATCAGCCTGTCTCTGAATACCGAGTGGTGGGATTAAAGGTATATACCACCAACTTTGTATGTTTTTTTTTTTTTTTTTTTTTGGTTTTTCGAGACAGGGTTTCTCTGTATAACAGCTCTGGCTGTCCTAGACTCACTTTGTAGACCAGGCTGGCCTCGAACTCACAGAGATCCGCCTACCTCTGCCTCCCAAGTGCTGGGATTAAAGGCGTGCGCCACCAACGCCCGGCAACTTTGTATGTTTTAAGATGAAAAATTATTTATTTTGTCTAACAGGAGGTAACCACCCCAGGGAATTTTAAGTAATAACACACTTATAATATCCCACTATTTCTACAGCTTGCATTTTCATGTTATTCTGAACAGATTGGCTGTGTTTAGAATCAAGGGTTGACATGGATTTGCTCTACACAGCAGATGGAAACTAAACAATCTATCTGACTACAGACAGACTAGAGTTTTTTAGCGACAAAAGACCTCAAATGCTGACTAGGAAAGCTTTCTTTTAAAACTGGTTTTATGGACTGACTAAAGATGTGTCTTGGAGAAATGCTAGCACTGACAACAATGCTGGGTAAAAAAAGAGACCCTAAAATTCTCTGCATTTTCTGGGCTTCTCTAGCTTCAAAATGCAATGCTGCTTTCATAAGATTACATAATATCCATGAGTAAATTCAAATAAAGCATTTTATTTTGAGCAGGGGACAGATTTTCCCAGCAGGAGTATGAATGATGCTGGCCACCGTGGCAGCTCATAGGAAGGGGCCATCAGAAAATCAGGCCAACCTTAGGCCTTATGTAGCTCAAGGGCACAAATGTTTCCCCCCTCCCCATCATCCTCTGGTCACAGCCTCCTGGGTGACTCCATAGAACACATGTGAAGACGATGACTAGATTTTCCAAAGAAGATAAAACTTAAATTATCCCACAGTTTTCTAACCTTTTAAAATTACCATGTTCTAAGCAGTGATTTGGATACATGTAGAGGTCTGAACTTGTAAAACCATCCATAGCAATCATGCTCGACTGTTCATACCTTTACCTGTGCCACCAGTGGCCACTTTGTAACAGAGATGCACAGGTGCAAAAGAGCTGAGCACTGGAGGTAGAAGGATGCTCCCTCAATGAGTGGGGGAAGGAGTATAAAAGGGAAATATTTTTTGAAACCTTATTTCTACACTCTTCTAGTCTCACAAAGGAACTAATAACTGTTTCTTTGAGAGAAGGAATGGGATTTTACACACATGCACGCACGCACGCACGCACGCACGCACGCACTGCTATAATTACCAGTTGCTGGGTAGTGTCAGTCAACATTCCCTACCTCTCTGTCTACAAGGATCTGTTTACTTATGGAATATGGTTTTGCTATGTTCCCCAAGCTGGCTCCCCTGCCTCACTTTTCCAAGCAGCTGTGGTCAAAGGTAGCCTCCCACTGCATCTGGAACTCTGCACCTATACTCCAGATTTATTTCCATGGTGGGACTGTTCCATTTAAAAATGGCAAGTTAGGAGAGTTGCCTTGAGAAGCTAAAATGGTCAAAACTCTTAGTATATTCTAGACTGAAGAAGGGACATCCAGTTTTGATTCACTCTTTCTTTTAGCCACTGGCAGCCCCCCCCCCACACTTTTGTCTTGTGATGGGTACACACATGAACAAGACAGAGCCAGCAGTGGCCTTGGAGAGCACACCAAGTGCACTTTGGGTACACACACGAACAAGACAGAGCCAGCAGTGGCCTTGGAGAGCACACCAAGTGCACTTTGGGTACACACACGAACAAGACAGAGCCAGCAGTGGCCTTGGAGAGCACACCAAGTGCACTTTTTATAAGAAGCTCACCTTGTGCTGAGTCAGCTGTGTCTTTATTTTGTCTGGATCATTGGCAATTTCCAGTTCAGAATCCAAACATTTTTCTGACTCTTCCAGCCATTCCATCAGCTTACTCCACGCTTCATAGAACTGTTAAAGAGACCCACATTTACCCAGAAGGTGTGGAGCACACAATGTTTGAAATTTAGTATATTATGAAACAGAAGCAATCAACAAGGGATACACTATATCAATTTGAAATTTCCCCTGAAGAGAAAAGGGGGTTGTTCCATAAGCTGTAAAGCGACCTGCAACTCTGCAAAGGTATGTCTTTGACCCGAGGCAGTGTAACTGTAATTCCGTCAGCACATCAGCTGACTAAGTGCAGGGAAGAGCCAGACAACCAAGGAGCTCTAGGGACCCACCCTACTACCATCACATTGTCTCCTCTTGCTCAATAGTTAACATAAACCCTCAGGAAAACGTCTGTTTTATTTATCTGTCTCTTCACACATCCTGACATTCTTCTGTGCTCAACTCCTATGTTAAGAAAAAGGAATAAGCCGGGCGGTGGTGGCGCACGCCTTTAATCCCAGCACTTGGGAGGCAGAGGCAGGCGGATCTTTGTGAGTTCGAGGCCAGCCTGGTCTACAAAGTGAGTCCAGGACAGCCAAAGATACAAAAAAAAACCCCGTCTCGAAAAAAAAACAAAAAAAAAAAAAAAAAAAAAGAAAAAGGAATAAAAGGAAAAAGTACAACACTTGTGAATTATTCTTTAAACATGGCAAGAAGTAAATAAAAACAGCATGGTACTGGTATAGAAACAGACCAGTAGATCAATGGAATCGAATTGAAGACCCAGAAATGAACCCACACACCTATGGTCACCTAATTTTTGACAAAGAAGCCAAAACCGCACAATGGAAAAAGGACAGCATCTTCAACAAATGGTGCTGGTCCAACTGGATGTCCACATGTAAAAGAATGAAATTAGACCCATACTTATCACCTTGTACAAAACTTAAGTCCAAGTGGATCAAAGACCTTAACATAAAGCTGGTCACACTAAATTTAATAGAAGAAAAAGTAGGAGAAACCCTCGAACTCATTGGCACAGGTGACAACTTCCTGAACAGAACACCAACAGCTCAGGACCTGAGACCAACAATCAATAAATGGGACCTCATGAAACTGAAAAGCTTTTGTAGGGCAAAAGACACCGTCCTTCGAACAATATAGCAGCCTACAGACTGGGAAAAAAATCTTCACCAACCCCACATCTGACAGAGGGCTAATATCCAAAATCTACAAAGAACTCAAGAAATTAAATGCCAAGAAACCAAATAATCCAATCAAAAAGTGGGGAACGAGCTAAATAGAGAATTCACAAAGGAGGAATCTCTAATGGCTGAGAGACACTTGAAGAAATGTTCAACATCCTTAATCATCAGAGATATGCAACTCAAGATGACTCTGAGATTCCATCTCATACCTGTCAGAATGGCTAAGATCAAAAGCTCAAATGACAGCACATGTTGGCAAGGGTGTGGAGAAAGGGGAACCCTCCTCCATTGCTGGTGGGAGTGCAGGCTTGTGCAACCACTATGGAGGTCAGTATGGCGATATCTTAGAAAACTTGGAATAGCTTTGCCTCTGGACCCAGCCATACCACTTCTGGGTATACACCCAAATGACTCCTCACCGAATCATAAGGAAGTTTCCTCATCTATGTTCATAGCAGCCTTATTTGTAATAGCTAGAAACTGGAAACAACTCAGATGTCCCTCAACCGAAGAATGGATTAAAAAACTGTGGTACATCTACACAATGGAATATTACTCAGCTATCAGAAACAATGAAATTATGCAATTTGCAGCCAAATGGATGGAACTAGAGAAGCTCATCCCGAGTGAGGTAACCCAGACTCAGAAGGATGCACATGGCATCTATTCACTTATAGTAGGATTTTAGCTATATAGTACTACAACTATACTATAACCAACGCACCAAAGGGAACATGGACATAGACTTTTGTTTGTTTGTTTTTTAGTTTTCTCTCCCTGGCAATGAGACACTTTTCACTGGTGGTGCTGCTTTGTAGGCCCCCAGTGTATGAGGAGGCTCTTGGTCCTCATATGACTTCTGAACTGGGGCGGGGGACTGTTATGTAGGGACACTCCACTCCAGAGGAGTGGGATGGAAGGATTAGGGGGTAGAGGGTGGGAGGGCGGGGCTGGGAAGGGGGAAAAGAGGACAATATGATGGAGATGTAACCTGAAGCAACAAATAAACAAATTTATTAAAAAAAAACCCAAAAAACAGACTGTCTCCTTCTTAATACAAGAGGTAGCCTAACACCCTTACCTGCTCTCAGAGTCCCACTCACACACCCACTGTGGTCTGATATGCACAAGTGCTGCCATGCTGGCATTCTAACAATGTTTATTCTGTTTGCCAACCAGGAACTTGAAATTATTCTGAGTCAGCATGTGTTTGTTTCCAGCCACACGTTTTTGTTTTTTTTCTGTTTGTCTTAAGGTAGAACAATCAGGTATAAATTCTGGATACCAATTATGAAACTGGTTACGTGTTATTTCTTATAATAAACTTAAAAGAAGAGCTACGTAACAAAAGCTAAAGAAATCAGGGTAAGATCCCTGTATGCCTAAACACAGTGATAATGAAGTAACAGAAGCTGTGCAGACAGGCTGCGGGAGTGCACTAGAGAGCAGCTCGTCATGTGCTTTGGCCTCCCTGCCCAGCACATCCCTCTCATAGTGCTGATTAATTTAAAGGAAAAACAATGGAGGCTAAGACAAACTCATGATAGCCAAAGTTAGAGAACTACCACCAGGACACAAGCCAAAACTCAAATAGAAGAGGAAAGGAATGAGAGGAAGAGTCTGAGGTACAAGGTAGTTTGGCTCTAAAACAGCTGTGGGTAACATCTGGGCTCTTGAGTGCTATAAATACTCGGGTTCTGAAACTCATCCTATTTCTAAATCTATTCTTAAGCCACAGACACAGGGCAAACACTATCCATTTGCACTGGAAGCAGGAAAATAGAAAGCTGGTTAACTACATGAGACAATACATTGGTTAAATGGGGAAAGGGGAAATTGCAAGCAGCTACTAGTAGTCAATAAGTCTTTGTAAATTAGCTGTTCATAACTCAAAAAAATACTTGAGGAGAGGAAGATGTCAGGCTCAGAATTAATATCAATATCGTCTAACAGAATTATTGGAGATTGATTCTACGTAACGGACAGAGTGATATTGAAGGTGTCATACTTCTCACTCAGAAAAGGCCTTTGACATTTCTAAAGCCTTTAAATTCATACTGCTAGCCTTAAACACCAAAATGCTAGACTCCTGTAACCACTTTTGGGCATCACGCAATGAGCCTAGCTCCCCAAACACCAGATTCCAACATTACCAATGCCAGACAACAGGAACTGAATGAAGCAAAATCACACAATTCAGCCTCAATATTAAACTGTTTCTAGTAAAAAAAAATTATATTCAATTAAAAAACCATCTCTGCTAAGTAAGGTGGGTATGTCCCCACAGGGCAGGAAGATGTGTAATTTTCCTCTTGTCTGTGGTTAGTTTGGATTGGCGTTAGTTAATAATAGGTCAAGAGAGAATGGAAAGCTCCCTGTGAGGTTTGTGAGAGTCCCTAAATTAAATTAAAAGCAGACTCCAGAGACTCAGACAATTAACTTCAAGTGAGATGGAGCTATACAGAATCTTTGGGAAGAAATGAAGGCTGTTAACAAGCAGTCTGGGAAGGGAGGGCATAAACGAGACTGCGTCCCTCAGGAAGCACTGGGGAGGCTGTAGGTCTGCTCCTCAGCGCTGATGTGAAGGAAGCTTGGCTTACAGAGGTAGCAATGTAAGGAGGTCTGGTTCCCCCGTCTCAGCAGGATAGGAGTTGAAAGGACAAGGGAAAAAACAAAATGTGGCAAAACAAGTATCTGTAAGTTCTTAATGGGCCTTGATGGTAATCTATGAAGTTGAGCTCCTTAAAGCTTTTCAAGATGAGTGAGTCCCCATGGCCCAACATGGCTGCCAGGACAAAAGAGTGACGTCAGATGTCCAAAGTCAGGCTATCTCCCTTTCAGGAAATGAACACCACGGCTCCTTATTGATACACAGCATAGCAATAAAAGTCCTGTAATTGCTCATTTCGGCAGCTCCAGGTCTCTTACTGCCAAGGGCAGAAACATCGGCCAAGTTTATTACCTGCTTAGCCCTCTTCCTTGCCTCATCCAAGGACCTTCCTCTTTCTACTAACCGCTGCACCACCTTCTCCCACCGACTCTGCACGCTGATGAGCAGGTTCTTAATGAGGACGACATCTTGCTTCTGACTGAAATACTTTAGGTGGGTCCCAGTTTTGTCCAGCTCTACTATCTGATCACGGTGAGAATTTACTTCATTGGCAAAGACCTTTTCCCGAAAGAGAGAGAGAGAGCATGATTAGAAACAAGGGGAAATGGATTGACTTTAAAAATGTACAACTGTTACAAGGCTCGCGTTGAAGGACAAGGGAAAAGTCTTAGGTGAGGAGGGTGAGAGGAGAATCCAGGAGAAATTAGGGAAGCAGCAGGGGGTGAATGTGATCAAATACACTGCATACATATATGAAATTCTCAAGGAATTCAAAAAAATACATTAGAAAAGAAACTTTTCAAATTATTAAGTTGATGTTTCTGACATGAAGGCAGGAGCTTCCTATCTGAGTCCTGACGTACCTTGTGCTCATCAATCTGAAACAATATGGTGTCCAAGATAAGACTTGGCCGAGAAGCCACATTCAGAGTTTGTTCAGCCTGGGTAAGCCAGTTGATGAAGTCTTGGAGGGAGTTGTGGAAGTCCATTGCTAAGTGGAGGGCCTCTTCCAATTTAATCTGTGAAGAAAAATGCCTTAGTATTTGGTGCTCAGTTTGCTTGCTGTGTTTCAGTTTAATCAATCAACGTTTCTGTTGGGGTCACTGTCCCATGAGAACGCCATGTATGTTCCATCAGCGTTGGCCTACCATCAATTTCTAGCTGATTGTTTTCTGTTGTGCTAAGCAAAATCATTGAGATTTTCTAGATTATTTTTCCATTGTTTGAAAAGGTGATGCAATGCATTCAATAACATGAATTACAATTGGCTTATCAGTTTCATTTGAGAGATTATAAAACATAAGTACAATCATATCATTCTCTTTCATTTAATGTGTGGTTAGAATACAATTATTCATAGCCTAGAGTTTGAGTGCTCACAGTTTTAAAATTACCATAGGTGAAAACTGAGCAATACCTGACCTGTGATGTATCTCTATTCTCTTGGGTTAGAAGTAGTTATTTTTAACTTCATGAAACACCAAGTGTGTGCAAAAAACATGGACACGAGTCATGAAAATTACACTCCCGATATCTAGAAATGAAACACAACCCAAGAACTAACAACACACAAGCCCTGCTCTGTGGTACTGATCAAAGCACATACTTTCTTCTCGTTGAGTTTGCTTTTCACTGATTCCCATTTCTCTTTCAGGTTGTTTACACTTTGGTCAATGTTCGTCTCTGCAGATTTGGGGCATCTTGCAAGCATCTGCTGTCCTCTCTGCATCAGGTTCTTGTATGTTTCCTCTTTGATGTGAAAAGCAGTGCAGACTTCCTAAAACAAGATGCTCTCATGTTACATGACTTGCCAAAGGACAAAACCTAACAGTTACTTTAAAACAAACAAACAAAAAAAACCCCAAAACAAAACATGTTTTTTTTTAAATACTTTATTTTTTTTTCTTCAACTTACATCTCAGTAATAAACCCCTCCCTATTCCCCCTTCCTATCCCGCCCTTCCACCCTCTTCCCCCCAGAAGTTTCCCCTTTCAGTCCAACAGATGGTTCCTTCTCTTATAACAGTAAGTATTATACAAAACCAATAGATATAAATATGCCACATTTATGAGAGTTAAATGGCCCAGTATACCTTCCCAATGTCCAGTTTATGCATATTTGGCCCCTGACTTTAACATTCTACTATCTAACCAACTCCATGAGTTTAAAGGTCTATATGTGACTCAACATTCATACTATCTTGCAACACACTTTTAAGAGTATCTTCTTAGATCTATAACACCCTCTTGATTCCTAAACAATTCAAAATTTAACTATGAGACACAAAACATGTTTTAAAGAGATTTCTTGTAATGTGTATGAATGTTATGAGCTGTCATATAGGAGCTTGGAACTGGACCCGAGTCTTCTCTAACACCAATGAAATGAGCTCTCTTAGCCCCTGAGCCCTCTCTCCAGTCCAGAGAGACATGTTTTCTTTTAAAGGTCCACCCACTCTAAGCCATTTGTCTTTCTGGTTTACAGGGCAGCCCTGACGTCAACACAGCTACACTCTAATCAATACTGAAATAGTATCTATGCTTACAGCCACACCCTGTCTGCTGAGAAACCTATCAGTACGCGTTGTGTGCTAAGGTCTAAAGCAATAATTAGCACGCCGTCGAGAGGGCTCTCACTGCACAGTGACAAGTCAGATCTGTAATGCTGTGCCAGCAATTTAACTTCTCTGAGTATTTCCTCCTTTGTAAACTGAGAGAAACATTGATGTCCTCCTTTTCACCATGATATAATAACTAAAAACAGAATATTGGTACAGTTTAAATCCTGGAGCTAGGCTTACAGGTAGGTGGTTGTGAGTTGTCATGTAGGTGTTGAGACATGAACTGGTCTCGGCCAGAACAATAAATGCTCTTTACTGCTGAACTATCTCTCCAGGCCCTCCTCAGACTTTTTTTTTTTAAATATTGAAAAAGAAAATTTATTTTGTGAATTTCACATCATGCACCCTGTTCCCTCCCATCTCCCACCTCCCCCCAGACCCACCCTCCACTCTTGCAATCTATCCCAGCATAAAAAATAACAGCTCATTGTGGAAGCTGCAGTCAGACTTTTTTTTTTTTAACATGGAATTTTTAGTAAAGGAAATTATATAGGGTTATACAGAGTTCATTTTGTGTATCCCACCCAAACTGCCTATTTCATATATAGTAGTTTTCTGAAAGTTCTAAAGATAAGTACTCTGCTTGCAAGCTCTTACATTCTTTTAAAGTATAACATTCTAAAGATATAATTAATTATTAATTAGTTAAGAAGTAATGAACTATGTGAAAGCTATGTAAGGATTTCCAGGGAAGTAATGAACTGTTTGAAAAGTCAGTCAGGGTTTTCACAAAGAGGAGTACTGTTAGGTGACAAAGTAGGCGAGACTACTTTGTCATTTGAGCAAATGGATCTTGCTCAGCTGCAAACAATAAACCCAAACCATGGAATATCAGGCACATGATTATTATACTAAATGACCAGATTATTTTAGAGATCCTTCTTAATACTTCAGGGGATAACGGTTTATCACTTATACAACACTGCATTATTATAATCCTCAAAACTTGGTGTGTGTGTGTGACAGAATGTCTCAAAACTGCTAGACATCTTTAAACCTTTTTCTATGTGCTGACATAGTAACCTCTGACACAAACAGATTTTGATTGAAAAATTTAATTGCTAAGTGGTGCCGTTTCTAGAATTTACACACAGGGATTTCTGCCACAAAACTTAATTTTCTAACCGTATCCTCTTCCGTTATTGTTTATGCGTTGCCAGGGCGAGGGCCTGGAAGGTTCTATACGCACCATGTGTGAGGTAAGCTGCTCCTTGGCTGTCTCTGGTAGACCTCCCAGAGGTCTGGATGCCAAGACATGACGCTCTGTGTCAGTCAGCCACTGCTGCAAATCTTCTATTTCACCATGGAACCCTTTGGCCTGCAGTGACAGGTAGTCTTAAGTTTGTGCCACAAATAGTATCATGTTTTAAGCAAGGTCAAAATGGCCCCAGCCTGCTAAGCCCCTCTTCTGCATCTCATAAGAAAGCCAGGTCCCAGGACCGGTGGCTCTCTACCTAAGCACTCCAAGAAAGCTCAGGACATAAGAGTATTAGGCTAAGAACTGGAGCGCTGCCCTCTCATCTGCTCTGTTTTTTCCCACTTATTTTTTCTCCTCTCTTTGGAGTACTGTCATTACATATCTGTCTGTGAGTTTAGGATGGTGAGTCAAGCCCACACTAATTAGGACATGGACGGCAAGCAACATGAGTCTAGGGCTTGTCCTCTCTATTCACCTGGCGCAAGGCACTGTCCAGCTGCTGCTTCCTTTGATCTGTTTTTTCCAAAATATCTTCCCAGCGTTGATTTAGGATTTTGAGCTTGTATTCGAGGTTGCTTGCTTCTTCTCCCTCACTTGATGCAATCAGATCGTTTCCTGCTTTGTTCACTGCTTCCACTGTGGACTGGTGGGCTAATACATCATTTTGGAGCACCTGAGAATGTTTAATAAGATCATTTGCTGGAAACACAGTAACAGTAACAGTACTTATAATGCTATTTTTTTTTCTTTTAGGTACCAAGAGGGTCTCATGTTATCCGAAGCAAGCCATGAACTCAACATGTAGCTAAGGATGACTTTGAACTTTAAAAAAAATTTTTTTTTTTCAAGATAAGGTTTCTCTGTGTAGTCTTGGTTGTCCTGGGATTTGCTCTGTAGACCAGGCTGTCCTCGAACTCACAGAGTTTCATCTGCTTCTGCCTCCCAACTGCTGGACATGTACACTGCCATGTCCAGCTGACTTTGAAATTTTAGTCCTTTTTTTACCTCTCAAGGAATACAGGTACGGGATACCACATCCAGTCTTAGGTATTGCTGAGGGATCAAACCTAGGTCTTCATGCATGCTAGGTAAGGAACCTGACAACTGAACCACACTTCTAGTCCATTGTACCTCCTTTAATTTATAGTTGTGCAACATTATGAAATAAAAACCTCATAACAGAAAGTTTTAATAGCAAGTTTTAAGGCAACAGACTTCCGTCTCTTCAACTTCATGGTTTCCTAGATAGATATACCTTTAGCTGACCAGCAGTCCCAAGAGGACTGCCCAAACACTGACAATTATTTCCAGTAGAATGACCTTGTAACTGATACACTATGTACTTTTGTAGAGATTATAATTAGATAAATTAAAACATTTTCATTGTTTCAAGTTCCTCTTTAATTTAATCTTAATGTCTTAAGGGATATTTTTACCCTTATATATTTATTTTCCAAATATAAAATTATCACATATCTAAGACATATACTTTATGATTACTGTTTTGAAAGAAACATATTCCTTTATTCTCTCATTGGAGGGATACTAGAACTACTAAGTTGAAAGGACTCCTTCCCCTTATATTAGTTAAGAGTTTATTAAACCCTACCCTACCATACACACTGATGTATGTTTGGCAATAATAGAAAAAAGAATGTCATCTCTTATCTTCTGTGAGACATCACACCTCTGGAGGGGAACCCAGTCCTGGGAGGCTTTCCAGATGAGAGAGGCATCCCCTGAGTATCGCTTCTGTGACTCTTTAATCAATATCTGAGGCGTCTGATGAGTCAGTGTTTTCCAAAGGCACAAACCCAACTGAGTGAGATGAGAAGTCACGTTCGGGAAAGCATGCACTGTGATGTGTTAACACCAGGAAACGCTTCCTCAAGGCCTGAGAGTTAAATATGACACTGCCTGCATTTACAGGACAATTCTATAAAATTCCTTCCTCCAACGCTCCGAGGCAGGGGGAGAATGCAAGTGAGGGTAGAAACTTTCTTTCACCATTGGTTTTGGCAATCCGAGTCACTACACACTGACCTTTCAAAAATGAAGGACAAAAAGGCCAAGGGGATGTTTCTAAATAGTCATATGAACAGAATTAAAAGGTTCCCACAGATCTACAGCCTAAATAACCAGGATGGGTATCTTACTTTCCACCTCTCTTACATACAGTAAGATTGCTGGTGTAGGCTACTTTTAAGACAATTGCCAGATTTCCCAAGACATAAATGCTTCTATAAACCCACGCCAGGAGACCAACCATACTTTGTTTTTATGAAGAGACATCCTGGCAAGTTACTATTGCTCAGGGACCCAGAGACATTAAAAGTCATGGTAGAACAAAAGCCTACAAGTTTTTAGGCTGTTCCCTACAACCTTAAAAAGTATTCGATGTTAACTCAGTGACAGGTGTATGGAGGGATTAAGTCTTTGGCATTTGCCATGCAGCCCTGCTGAAACATAGCCTTGCTACATTTGATAACTGTTACCCCACACAGTGAGAAAATGCTTTTATTGTACTTGCTTAGGCAGCACGTTTCAAGCGACTTAAATCATCTCTGTTAAAAACCATAAACTTGAAAACCTCAAACGTCAACAGTAACAGGCAGTAATAGTACGTACATGATGCTTAGCGAGTTCAATTTCAATGGCTTTCGGGTCTCCTCCAACAGGTTTCTGTTCACTCAGCAAGCCCTTCGTGTGTGTCAGCCATGCCAGCAGCTCATCCAGGGCATGCTGGAACTGACCCAGTGCCAAGAGAGCACCCTCAAGCTTGTGCTGCCAAGAAACAGAGAAGAAATCTGCTTAGACTGACTTCATGAACAATGTGCTCTCACAAAACAAGGGCAAAACCCAACAGTGTGATGGTGTCCAAGTCCACGCTCACAGCATGTGAATCTACTCATTCTGGTCAACAACTCCAACTTGGTATGTGCGTGTGTGCGGTCAAATATGGCACAAATTGGACACTTTTAATAAGAAAATTTATGTGCATCTAAAGTTTATTGACATTAACTGCTAATTTGATTTTTAGTAGTTGTTTTATATTCCTGTATGAGTGTCCATGTATATTGTATGAACACGAGTCTTGGCATCTTACCTGTCTGCCGACAATTCTCTCACCCAGGCTGTCCCATATCAATTTCAGTTCCGCCAACGGGGCTTGAACAGTGTGTCTGTCTCCCTCTTCTCTTACTTTCTTCAGCAAAAGTTCTGCTTGATGGTTCAGTCTTTCCATTTCTATCTGTTGTTGATAAGCCTCTGACTTAAATTGCTATAAGAAAAATACAGGGAACATTTTTTTAAAAATCAGTAATTTTAAACCAAAAATATTCTAAAATTTGTGTTTTCTATTGAAAGCAAAAGAGGTAGAAGCTTCCCTCCTTTATCCAATGTTTTATGTTTAGCTACAGTTTTGGTGTTTCATTTTTATTCTGTACAATTTAACAAATCCCATGGAGAAACTTCTTGTAATACCTGATCTTATATTAATGTACATAAAACCCCAGGAAACAATGCCTTTAAAAAATTTAGTAATTCGGGCTCTCAAACAAGCACACGTTATGCATTTCTTCATAAATTTTCATGTTTTTACAGCTGTGTTGTATTCGTTGATAATTATTTCTATGTCTCATTGTTGATGCAAAATAAGCTGTAATTATTATAATTACCACTAGCAAGCAAGGTCTCGCTGTGCAGCTCTGGGTGGCCCTTTGTCACTATTTTGCTTAGGCCTGTCTCCAACCCATGGTAATCTTCCCTCCTCAGCCTCACAATTCCAGGTGCTACAGGCCTGAGCCATCACATGTGGTTTGGAATACCATCCTACTTCCTGCTCTTTCCTATATGACCAACAAACACTTAATGATCTTCGTTTTGCCGGTCAACATTTTATTAACAACAGAAAATATTTATTTGAATCTCTTATATTAGCATGATCCAATTTGGCCCTCCCCTCTACACACACATACCCTTCATTCAGATATGAGGGTATCTGAAGGGCTGTACATCAAATCCTAGGCATAGTTGCTTTGAAGTATATAGCTTTGGGAGTGAGTTACTAATCTTGCTGCCCCCCATTTGCTTATTTGTAATTCTATAAAGAATAAGATATAATTAAAATAAAACAATCCTTCACTTAAAAAAATAAGCGCTTATTTATACTTACTACATGTAGATATTATTCTAAAACAATTTTAGGGCCTGTGAAATGGATCAGTGGGGAAAGGTATTTGCTACCAAGTCTGCCAAGCTGAGTTTGATCCTCAGGATCCACACGGTGGAAGGTGAGAGCTGCCTACTACAAGTTGTTCCCTGATCTCCTTATATGTCCGGCACAGTCATGTGCAAACACAAACACACATGTAAATAAGTACGTCCAATAGGAATAAGTAGCACAATTTTGAAGTCCATATATATAGTGTTTCAATCAGTTAAATAAACTAAATGAAGTTAATTGGGAAGTCTGGTGAATCAGCAGCTTTAACATATAGGTAGTTCTTTACCAACCAGGAGCCCCATGCATACCTTCAGCTCTTCAATCTGTTGCTTGACAGTCTCAAGATCCGTTCCAATTGGAGTCATTGAGGCTAACTTATTGCCTGAGATATCAACCCAGTCAAATATTGCCTGAAAGACACATTTTCCATGTGTTATAACAGTATCCCTGAAATGGCCATGGCTCTGGTGTTACAGGGAAAGGCAATAACTAGAAGAAATTATGAGAGGCGCCTACTTTATAAAACTAAGATCCTTCATCTGAATAAAAGCAGTAATATAAAACAGCTCTTCAAATACCAAGTAAATGTCACCTCCAATTCTGCACCAAAGGTGGCAAAAGAAATCCTATTCTTAAATTATTAAGCACTTTCAAAGAAAAGTTCATCTGAAAAAGTTTATATATTCAATCACAAGAGTGAGAAATTCCTATCTGCTTACATAAAAATATACTGAAAGAAAAAGATCCAAATAACCAGGAAGGTCACTGTTTAGCGGTTCATCTAACCTTCCTATATTACCTAGATTAATATTAAAATCCTGTGCATACATATGATCAAGATTATTTAAAGGTAATGACTGTGTAACAGAACTATTTTACATTTTAATGAAGTTGACAGAAGAAGAGAAACCTTATAAACTACCTGATATGTTTCCATGACATTAACCGAACCCTAATTACTTAAGCAGCATCCTGGGAAGAACGTGTCTCAATTTACACTCAGGCCTTGAGCCTTATGGAGCACCTAGAACCACATTCCAGCCACAGCAACACAACTTAGTAACCCACGTTGCCACTCATGACCAACAGGAACTCTGATGGGTCTTATGTTTCCTGCTGTTGGTGAGGAGTCTGTGTCAAATCACAGTGCCTTGCCCATGACTTCCCAGTGACCTCACACAGTAGCATTATCATTTCTCACATGGAAGACAATCCTACTCAAAAGACTTGCCATCATGGCGCAGCCTCACCCAGAGGGAGTGGGAGCCCAGTGTGGCTACCACTGGCCACTAGCTATCTAAGCAAGAAATCATTACTTTTCTTAGGGTGGTGTGTGCGTGCAGTGTACACGCATGCACGGGAGTTATAATAAGTTTTTATTTGTCATGAAGAATTTCATGTATTTCCAAAGTTCAAAGCCTGTTTGGCTGACATAAAAGCCTAGCTGGTGATATTTATTTTTACAAACATAAGATGAAATGGCATAATGAAAAAGGAAAAAAATGTTCCCATATGAGCTTTAAAAATAATATTCACTTTAGTGTTATGGAAATACTAAGAGAGGGTTTTTCCATGTGGTAAGAAGTAGGGAAGATTAAGCTCCTGCCAACCTGTTAGGAAACAGGACAGAGTGGAGGAAGGTACAGAAGAAATATCCCTGAGCTGCCCTCAAGAGAACTTCAATATTTAAAAAACAAACAGTTTCTAACTGGCTGAACTCAATGACAACAGCACCTTGATACCCCCAGTTATGAGCCCATAAAACAGAAATCTGCTTTAGTACACAGAGGAAACACTGGCTCCCCATCAGCTCTCTTTAATTCCGACCAGTTAAACGTGGTGGTATTTTTAGCCCGTGTTTATCCCTTTCATCTTATTTCACTCAACTTTAGAACAGAACTCAGACTCTGCTCCCTGTCACTTCGCCACCTCATGCTCAACAATTTATGGAAAATACTGTGGGAATATTTACTTTCACTTAAAAAAAATTAGGATTATTTCTTTTCCAAGTAAATTTTGCTGACATGTGTACAAAGCCACATTTAGATGTACGTATAAATCCGTATGTCTGAGAGGTAGGGAGTTATCGTCTAAAAAGGTTGAATCAAAGTAGCTGCAGCAGTTACAGGAAGAGATCTGTCTGCAATTGCACATGCATTCAGGGTGTTGGGCGGGTCCCAAAGTGTTAATGTGCAGACATCAATAAACAAGATTCCCGTTTCTAGGTCAGACCAGCGGACATGGCAACCACCTCACCTGCAATCCATCCTGGTACTGGACGGCAGCTTGCATGGCCTCTTCCAGCTTGTCAACTCGGTCTTTCCAAGCTTTATTTAGAGAATCCCATGCTGAATTTAACTATAATACAAATGTTACAGTCAAATTTATATAATTTATACATTTCACTATCTGTAAAAACGGGTGTTAGCTTGCTACGTCTTCTTACAAATGTGGAAAACAAGTCAAGGGTACCTCGTCTATACTCTTTTTGACGATGGGCTTGTCAGGCTCCCCACACGCGGTGATGAGCTCAGAGCCCAGTGTGATGACCATGTCAAGCTCCTCTTGCAGTCCATCAATCTCCTCCCTTATTGCCTAGAATTCAAAATGGAGCCTCAGAACACCATGTAAAACCACACCCAAACCAAGACAACACATCTCACAGAGCTGTCCATGGGGATTCCTATGTGAGATTAGCAACATTTTGTTTAATTTCCCAAGTTCATATAGTCATTTTGAGGGGTGTACAAGAAAACAAAATAAGTACTTTAGAGAAAGTAGTATACTCTAATGCCAAATCTTTACTATAAAGACAAAAATAACATTATAACAAAATACTAGAACAATTAAAAATACCCCAAGTACTGTAAAGCACTGAGAGATTTTTTTGTTATTCACAATTAGTTTGCCTTTGTGTGTTCAAAATAGATGCCAGTAAAATACAAGCACAAAGATATTATGCAAAGCAGTGTATCTGTTGGGAAACTCATGATAACCTAGCTCTGGAGTTCCATGTTATGTCATCAGCCTAGGCAGAACCTGTTAACTGCTGATACATCGACAAAAGAAAATGATTTAGCTTTGTTTTCCACTGCCATGGTTACACATACCCACTCAGCAATAGGTATTTAATAAAAGTGAACAGAGTTCTAAATCAAACACTTGAGAAGAAAATAATTGCCTAATCTTCTTCGAGGCCTCATAGCCCAGTAGGTAATTCAACTAAGTGAACAAGAAAATAAGTACATAGGGTGGGCAATAATCCAACCAAATCCTAACGTTTATCACAGGAGTGGCGCAAATGACACACTGAGGCAAGGAAAGGCTGAAAGGCACGGCGGACACTAAAAAGAGTACAGTGGTAAAGGAACAGCAGAATGATGCCTGTGGCAACGTGGGCACCAGCTAGTGTGTAAAAAGCTACATACGGGCTCTACCCAGTAGACAGTGGGTACATCGGAGGGGTTTTAAGCGCAGGTTAGAGACAGCAACAAGGTTAGGGGCCAGCAAGAGAGAATGAACGTCCTGTCCTCAGGTTACTTGGGAGGCTCTGAAATAGGCACGAGGAGCACAGAGGCAGAGAAATGATTTTACAAATAATCTCCAAGTGAAATTTTCAAGTCCATTATATCTTGGTGCTCACTATGCATTTCATGTTCAGAACCAAATGCAAATTTTAACAGCATAAGTTTTCAGTTATACACAGAACTGGTGTGTTATCATACTGAACTTAATTTTTTTTTAGTAGCTGAAATGAGTTCTGTTACTTACCTCTGCTGCTTCCTGCTGCTGTTTCACTATTGAGGGGTCAATTCCAGGATCTTCCAGGTCCCGGATGAAATCTTGAGTGTCTTTGGTGGTAACGACCAATGACATGTGATCACACCAGAACTTTTCTGCTAGTTCCATAACATCCAGCAGTTTGGCTTCCCTTTCTTCTACCAGTGTGTATATGTTTCCCCAAATGAAAACCATTTGGTCTAACTTATCTTGTACAGCTACAAAGCAAGACAATAATGTCAGTGAAGATACAGGTTATTCTCATGTAAGCAAAACTTTACCTCACACAGCAAGCAGTTACTCAGCTTTTGCTACATATACAGATGGAGCCAAGTTTTTGCTAACTGCAGTCTACACATTATCACTAGGCCCAAAAGCCACACAATGCAGAGTCCATGGGCCCACTCAGGCTGAACCAAGAATTCTGACAAAAGTAGACTCTTAAAGCTACAAGGAACTCAGAGTAGACTCAAGTTTACCAAGTCTGAAGTTCACTAAGGATGGCCTGAATCCCAAAGACAGTAAGTAATTAACCTAAGACATATTTTCTTATGCTCTCCAAGAATGAAATTGCTTGTTCAGTACTTGGAATAGAACAAGAAGGATTTTATTTCTGACTTGTTTCTGGAACGCTTGTATTTCTACTCCTAATCCAAAATGAAGAGTGCGAATAAGCACTCTTCCCTTTCACCCACAGATCACAACTTAGTCTTACAGCCTGAGAGGCTCAGAGAACACGTAGTCTTTATATGACCACATTTTGTTTTCAACCAGTTGATTTCACAAACCGAGGAAGACATCAAAGGACTTTTGTACAGTAACACATCACAGTGCAAACATTTCAAAGACCTGGCATTCTGTTATGTAGTCAGGCAGTCAGTGAACAGCATACAAATCTAGAGCTGTTTTAAAAGTTAAGTTGAGGCCAGGTGTGGTGATGTGTCTTCAATCCCAGTAGTTGGAAGGTAGAGGCAGATGGGTCTCTATGAGTTTGAGGCCAGCCTTGTCTACATGGTTAGCTTCAGGTCAGCCAGGGGTACATAGAGAGAGACCCTGTCTCAAAAAACAAAATAAAGCAAACAAGTAAGCCAAAAGGAAAGCCGAGTCTGTTTCATCACTCCAAAATTACTACCTCTGGCAGATATGTCTTTTTCGGCTCCCTCAGATCTGGCGATCATCTCCTCGCCCCGCTGCCTCAGAGTTTCGTACAGTGGCTGCAGCTTCTCCATGTCCACAGACACACTCTTATTTTCACCAATCTGCTCCTTGATCTTTTCAACCTCAGCAGAGATGGATGGTGGCTGCCTCAGACGCTCGACAATGCGCTCCAGGCTCTCAAGGATCTGGTCGATCTTGTCGTGAAACTACACGTAAAACAATGGGGTCATTGTAACTTTGCGTGTAAAATTTCTTTCAACTGAAAATTAAAGACCCTTTGCCAACAATTCCACCCAAAAAGTTACATCTGGATGGTGCACGAAGCCATGCGTAAAGTCATGATCTCTGTACACTTTCACATGACACACTTAGAAAGAGAACACTTGAGTTTCCCATTAATAACTGAATGTGTTCATTAAGATATAGTCTACACTCCTAGGCAGCGATATGAATCTTAACCTGATGCCTAATTTTCTTACAAGTCAACTTATTTGTTTGATAAGCTGCGCATTTGGCTGGCAAAACTGATTATTCATTTAAAGAAACCAGTGTGAAATCCTAAAACATTATACAAGTGCACGCAAAATTCATAGGTGGTTTAGTAGTTTCAAGGGATGCCTTGAGTTAAAAGAAACGTAAAATTAAAGAAAATAAAAGTATGTCCAATGTTGTATCCAAAGTTTGTTTTTTAATTCATGGTCAAACACACAAGTGGATATAAGGAAATAATTTTAATTTTATATTTATAAAGGTGTCATATACAATTACACAATGTCATCAAACCTTGTTTATTTTAAACTCTGTACTAGCTTCAAAGTTGAGTGAAACAACTCTGTGCAAGTTAGCTTTAATTGTCAACTGACGCAGCCTAGAGTCATCTGGGACAGGGGTCTTACTAGAAGGACTTCCCAGATCAGACACATCTGTGGGCGTGTCTATGGAGGATTGTCCTCAGTGGTAACTGGGCAGATGGTGCAGGCTGCAGAAGAAAGCTAGCTAAGCATGGGCCTCTGAGAAGGAAACCAAGCCATGTCCCTGCCTGAGTTCCTGCCCTGCTGTCCTACAATGACGAGGACTGTGACCTGGAGGTGTAAGGTGACAAAGACCCACACCTCCTCTCACTGGCTTCTGGTCAGAGGATTTCCCTGTAGCCACAGAGGGGAAACTAGAATACACAGCTAGGATTACAGAATATGCCACCCCAATGCTCAGTTTCTAATGACAAAACCCAAAACCTTGAAAATGGAGAACTTACAGGTATTAAAAAAAAAATCAATCTTAAAAAATGGTATTTACAAAAACTTTGTTTCCTACTTAATATTTATATCTTTTTTATTTGGTTTATTGCTGAGGATTTCCTCTAAGTGCTTTTTTTTTTTTTAAGGAAAATGTCATTACAAATAATTATAACTGTTTCTTTTCTGTCCTCACTGTCAAATACTGTGTTGCACTTACCATGGACAGTGAAGTAAGAATCTGACCATTGCTGCGATTAGGTTTCCTACTCATTGAAAATTATTTTTTATTGTACTCTGAAGGAGGCAGAGAAACCTAAGAGTTGGTGACAAGCAAATTCCACCTCTGAGAGAAAAGGTGCTGTACTTAGAGTCAATCCAGGGAAATTAAATTTCATTTATGAAATTTAATCAGAGGGTCCAGGAAAATGCTTTGTAAGCTCGGCTGTGGGAAGGAAGTTAATTTTTTTCCCTAGTATAAAGGATTACCTGAGTTGACTGAGAAATGGCTTCATCGAGCAGCACAGCTCGCTTTTTGACGTCCTCTTTGATGTGACTGTAGAGGGTGTCGGCTGCCACATACTTCTCTTGGATGAGAACACCTTCCTGTGGGCTCAGCTCCAGTAGCTGAGGCCCCGTCTTGTTCATCTTATCTACGTGAGGCTTGTGCTCTGCTACCAGCTCTCGTAGTTGCTGTAACGAAGCAAACAGCTTCTCAGTGCCTCAGCCACACGTGCACAGTGCAGCGGACCCAGCTTCTCAGTGCCTCAGCCACACGTGCACAGTGCAGCGGACCCAGCTTCTCAGTGCCTCAGCCACACGTGCACAGTGCAGCGGACCCAGCTTCTCAGTGCCTCAGCCACACGTGCACAGTGCAGCGGACCCAGCTTCTCAGTGCCTCAGCCACACGTGCACAGTGCAGCGGACC
>CAJQZJ010032473.1:2017864-2046730 GCA_907164525.1 Lophiomys imhausi
AGAATGACGTGATACCAGGATTTTGAGAACCTCAAGATAGGTATGAGGGTGACGTGGACCCACAGGCGCTCTCTCAACTCACACATGTGAACCAGTGTCAGATGGATACTCATAAATATTACAATATATTATGTATGTACATAGAACCTACACTACATATACATGACATATGGACACTAAATATATTGATGATGCACTTCTTTAAGTTATCCTATTACATTTATTTCTATGTGTGTAGTTACAGGTAAGGTGGTGAGCTGCCATATGTGTGCTGAGAACTTAAACAAGATGTCTCTAAGAGCAGCAAGTGCTCTTCAGTTGCCAAACTCTCTGTCCTGCCCCCTATTTATTGTAAACTGTTAAAATTTCAAGGGTAGTAGATTTATCAAACACACAACTATATGTTGAGCATTACTGTAAGGTATATTTGGAGAAAATACGCATTATATAAAATGTTGCTTAATTTTGTCCTCTGATTGAGAGACACATGACATTTACAATGGCCAGTGGAGTTGGAATTCAAGCGGAGTCACTTCTGCTAACAGGCTCAGGTGCTGGAGCCCAACAGAGCTGGGAAGTCTGAGGGGCTACTCCAGAACCATTCCCAGGGAGCCTTCTCCAATAAGCGGCTCTCAGGCCAGCCTCTAAGAAGTACAGATGCCCCCCATTCCCCTTCAGCAGTAGTCTCTTGCCCTTACCAGGTGTATTCAATCTGTTTGCACTCCAGCCTCCAGCAGGAGCTTCTGAGAGGGCTCACACTCAGGAAAGGCAGTCTAGAGAAAATCTACAGGTGTTTCGCTGCTTTGAAGTTGTTCCGAAGGCTCCTGAAAACACTTCTACCCACAAATACAATTATAAAAGTGTGTTTGTGGTGATGTCTAAGCTAACGTGCTGCCTGAAGGAGCCAGAGAGCCACAGTGGCATTCTACATTGTGGGTGTTTTGGTCTACATCTTACTTTCTTTCATTCCATCTTGTGCTGTTTTACAGAATGGAGGTGGTAATGGCCCCATGGGCTGGCATGGAGTCACATGGATAAGAGAGCTGTTGATGTTATACATGCTCCACTTTTGTATTCCACAAGGCATGGTTGAAAACCAAAAAACCAAGACTCTCAAGGGAAGTGCGAGACCTCAGCTGAGGTTTCTTGAACTGCCTGGCCATCTCATCTGTGTGGGGCTGCTGGAGTGACTTAACCCAAGAGCAGTGTCTGAGCCTTTTGTAGAATGCTCCATGACAGGGCACAGAATACTGGTTAGATGCTCACTCGCATGGCTGTGTGTATGAGTAACCAGCCTTTGGCTGGATGTGGTGTTATACACCTGTAATTTCAGCAGTCAGAAGGCTGATGCAGGAGGATGGTGAGTTTGAGGACAGCCTGGATTACATACAGAGATCCTTCCTTGGGGTTGGGGTTTGGGGGTGGGGACCATATGCCTCTGCCTCCTATGTGACCAAATAATTCTTTTTTTTTTTTTTTTTTGGTTTTTTCGAGACAGGGTTTCTCTGTGTAGCCCTGGCTGTCCTGGACTCACTTTTGTAGACCAGGCTGGCCTCGAACTCACAAAGATCCACCTGCCTCTGCCTCCCGAGTGCTGGGATTAAAGGCGTGCGCCACCACCGCCCGGCTCCAAATAATTCTTGAAGTCATCATGCTAGAGAAATTTCACATGACTTAAAGGCCTGGAACACTTGCTAACCCAGCCTCTGGAGGCTATTTTCATTTCTAGATAGATCTTCCCCCCTGAATAGTAGATATGGAGTAAAAAAATAAATAACATTCTAGAGGGTTTCAAAAAACCGTTTGGTATGAATAGTTTGTAGATATGGCCCCTATAACACCTTTGTCTTTCCCTTTATATGTTTAACCATAAGTTTGTTCTGCAAGTTCAGGGATTACGCAAAAGAGGAAATCAATTCAATTTTTAAGATTCTAGCTAATGAGCCATTTCTTACCACCAGGTGTTATTCTAAAAGCAGTTATTTGAATCACCTACAACAGAGATGTTCACAATCCATTTTATGCTAAGAGTCATTCAATAAGCAGCCACTAGGATTTCTGACACCAAGAAACTTTATACTGAAATTAATTCAGTTCCCCACCATTTTTAAGTCTTTTGCTAGCTGAATGATTTAGATAAAGCTCCATAAAAATTTAATTTTGCCTTAAACTGCTTTTACAAACTCTCCTCTGAGTACTTCTGCTACAGATAGGCTTCACGTCAGTGTGTTAAGAAAGTAAACAAGATTAACAGGCAGGAGCTGGAGGGACTCTGTGGTAAGAGCATCTGCTGGTACTACAGAGGACCCGGCTTTGATTCTCAGCACCCAGGTGGCAGCTCACAACAGTCTAGAATGCCAGTCCCTGAGGATACAGTACCCTCTTCTGGCCTCTGAGCACTGCGCAAATGTGGTACATACATATGTGCAGGCAAAAGACCCGTACACACAAAATAAAAGCAAACAAATCTTTAAATAAGTTTATCGTGTCTTCTGAAGGATGTTTTAACATTTCCTGGGTTAAGTCTCACCACCTCCTGATTAGGATCAGGATCCACTGTGTGCAGATCAAGGACAACTAGGGTCATAAATCCACAAGTATTAAGGGCTCTAGATCTTCTTCTGAGACTTGAACTCTCCCTCCAATAAAATTCTTTTAAGTTTCAAGTTTCAAATCCTGTTAAATTAACAGTTAAGTGACTGTTAGAGGGAGGGTTTTGTAATGTCAGGGTTCCACGTACATTTCATATAGGTAGGTCACCTCTTCACTGTTTTAGAGTAGAGGTGGCGATAGCTGTTGACAGCTGGCACAGAATCACTTGGGGATGTTACCCAGCCACCAATCTATGTAGATACTTCAGGCCATTTCTTTTTCATAGCTTTCTGACATTGTTGTTTTGACAGATGGATGCCATTGTATGTTTTCTCTGAACTCAGTGGCTTTGTATGTATGATGGTTCTTCTGTATACTTCTACTAAACCTTTTAATATTTTAGATGTCTCTGACCACTACATATGACATGTAGGACATATTCAACATATAAAGCTCATGTAGTTAACATTTTAAAGTGGTGTTCTCTCTCTTACCCATATGGGCTGTAGTATACACTACTCTGTGATAAAGTTGTGATGTGGTGAGGCATACAGGGTGTGACAGCTCTCCAGCTGGGAGGGAGTGCTGACCTCATACGCCACAGCATTATTAAAATGCCGTTTCTGTGTGGTGTCTAACAGCACTCCATTAAAGACCACGATCCTGGTTAATGGCTTGTTCTCTCGTTCTTACCCTGTGCTCTTCCTGCTGTCGTCTCAGGGTTTCGTATTCCAGGGCTGGAGCAGGCAGCTGGGAGATGACTGTTTGTGTTTCTGTCAGCCACGGCCAAAGTTCCTCGTACGTCTCCCAGAACTGGCTAACAAGGGACTGTGCCCGCTCCAGCTGCAGGTGCCTCTCTGAGTTTATCTGGCAGATGGCATCATAGTTCTTCAATACCTTATCCAGTTTTTTCTAGAAAACAAGGCAAGGAAATATGTTTGTCAGGCTGGTAGTTGTAGTTCAGGATGCTTTGGTCGGTTCTGTACACTTGGCACAGAGTGGGCACACAACAGATGTATGTGAAATGAGTAAGTAAAAGAAACCTGTTCAGATTAACTGTTCCTAAGCATATGTTCGTGTTGACTAAAGAGGGCACTCAAATTTTTATGCACAAGGCACTGAAACGTAACAAGCAGAATTCTCCAGTACTCTTACATGGTTCTCATAGCTAGAAAGTAAGTTTCGTACAAGTCTACCAAGATGTAGATTATCATGTAAAGGAAAAGAATGATTACCTTTTACAAGTGAAACTGTAAGAGCAAAAATCAATTAAAAATAAAATCAATTAAATTACATGCATGGATGGGAATCAAAGAAGATCATAGATTATGTGCTACAGATAATCTGTAATTTTATCTGTGGTTTACCTGAAAGAATGCATTTTTACCTAATATAATTTGAGGGATGGATATTTGTATATCTTTATTTGGAGTCATATACTTACCTGGAAGCACTAAAATGCAGTTATTTCTTTAAGCTCCTCAAGATGTATGTAGGTCGGGGTAGTTAGTTTTACCTGGATGGTTCTCTACCAATCTGAAGAATTATTAAAACTACATGTACCTATTGCTTTCTTAGATCTTAACTCATTGTTTCCCTCTTGGCTTAGAGTAACTTTATACAGAATGAAGATTTATGTATTTTGGATTTTGTTTCAGTGTAAAAATTACAAATGTTCCAGAAGTATATAGCCCAGAGCTGACATACCTTATAACTTACATAAGCTGACATATCAGCATAACAATAATACAGCTAATATTGCTTGAATGTTCAATGTGTGCCAGCCAATCAAGGAAACTTTAACAGTTCAGGTGCATTAATATACATGGTTCTCTGGGGGGATGGGTTACCATGGTTATTCTGTAACCTTGAAAGATGCCTGATTTAAATTTAATGGTTCTGTTGCTTAAACAGCAGCTGCGGATACAGAGAGAGTGGCCGTCTCAAAGGTAGCGCTCATCTGATGCTATCCATCTGAGGCCCACTGCCTAGCTTATGGGTAAGGGGTTACCTTCATTGACTGTTTCTCCTCTTCAGTGGATGTGGTCATGATTTTATGTCCAGATTTAACAAGTTCGTCAATGATATCCTTGTGTCTCAAAATATCCATGGTGAAAGCCTGTGATTTCCCAAACAAAGACAAAATACAAAGAGAGTGTGTCATTCAGTGAAGGCAAGTAGGCAAAGCAGTTGAAAGCAGCAAGTTACACCAACAGGATCGTGGAAAGTAAAGCCAGGTGAATGGATTTTCTAGACTTGGAGCCTGGCGACACATAACTTAGACGGCAACTGAAAATGTATTTTTTCACCTTTTGAACCTGTAGCTGAGCAGAAGTCTGTTCTTGCTCAAGCCTGATGTCACCCAAAGACATTAGTTTCTTCTCTGTTTCAGTAATCCAGGATAGTTCAGCCTCTGCCGCTTGGTCAAACTAAACAAAAGATAATAATTAGGTCAGCAAGTTCTTGGGCCAGAAAAATTACCTATTTGCATTGCTTCTAAATACCCCTTTTCCTAACTGGAGACTCTCAGTTTCTCCTTTTCTTAGCATCCTAAAATAAATGATGTAACCGAGTGACAGAGAGAGAACTCTGTTCACACACTGTTATGCTCTGCTGTTGGCATCAGCACAGGAAGACGTAAGTATGGCTGGCTCCACAGCCTTCTTTCCATGTGTCTTAGACTCCGAATGTCAACTGCTGTAAAGGTTGACAATTAGATACCATTTTAAATAAATTTTTCCTGTGACAACTCTCAGGGCACGTAGCACTGTGCCATCAAAGTACACGGGTCCTTGATAAAAGAATAAAATATTATCATTTCTTCATCGTATGTGTTTATATATAAATGTGTGTGTAAATGTCTGTATCTGTGTATGAAGAATAGATTCAATTCATGTGCAACTTGTAAACATCCCATCTAACACTGGACTTTAAACATATACAAGATCATTCCTAAATGTTTGAGTTTATTCTCCTCATCTTAACAATAATTCATAGCACGGCTGAAAATTTTAAAGCACAAAGCAAACAGAGAAAATTAAAATCCAGAGTTAATATTGTTGGTAATTTAGTGATATCCCCCACCCAAGAAACTGGGAAAGCCACACTTGCAAAAATACCACATAAATTCCATATCCTGCTTTTTTATTTATTATGAACACTTCCCACATTTTGCTTCTGTCCTGTTGTGTAGTCAATGTGTATAAACATTTTTAGTGTCTTGCATCAGATAAACTCCCAAAACTGCTCTGAACTGAGCAGGCATCAAAAGGTGGATGCTTGTCACTATCATGGCCAAAGAGGAATGTATGAAAGAAAGCCTTAGCTGGTGGAATTAATGGGAAACGGAGAGTGCAGCTCGTCTAATCCAGTAGTGCCTGAACGTCCCGCATTCCAGAGGAGCTGGAAATCCAAGGGGGAGTAGGGGAGGATAATCAGGTAAGAAAAGAGAAGGGTGGGGCTGGAAAGTAAATTAGAAAATAATTCTACTTTAGAGACTCTACATTAACACAATGTAAACACACGAGAAAATGGAACAGACCTAGTGTCTTCATTCCAAGACACATAAGCACAAGTGAGAGCCCCAGCATCACGGACGGACGTGCAGGTGGACCACGGAGGGCCAGGCAGAGAGCCTTGGACCTTGTGTCCTGAGATCGACACCCCAAGGCTCATACGCTCTCTGACATTTCTCTGCACCTCACCTATGCACGTTTAGGTGCAGAACAGACAGGAAACCCATAAACACCAGTGAATGCAAACACCCCCCCCAGAAGAATCCTGTTCTCTCTAGCCAAAGGACACGGGAAGGGGCAGCTTAGCAAGGCAGAAAACAGACCAGTACCCACTCCAAGCCAATCAAATGCCACAGTACAAACGATAGCCCCACTTGCTCATGACAAGAGAGGCAGTGTCAAAAGCCTAGGACTTCACCCTTGAGTCTGTGACAATGTTCCTAATATCCCTTCCAGGATGATGTTAAGCAGGGGCAAAAGCTTTATTCCCACTGGCTCAAAGCTAAGCTCCTTCCTACAGTGTAAATGGAGGGCAGAGTGGAGTATTAATGAGGTACTACTCCTTCACTCCATTCTGATGGTGTCATAACCGTCGTAGTAAGAGTCAGGATGTCCCTTGTCACTTGATGCTAGACCATCATGGCCTTCCTCATTGCTCCATCAGAAGAGACTGTGCAGGGAGCTGGAATGATCATCTCCACCCAACAAAAAAATGAGGCATATGCCCTAGAGCCCCAGGGATCATGGGTTTTCACCTCCCCTGGCAGCACGCCCAGTTGCTTCTGCCTCATTGAAAGTTGATTCAGACAGATGAAATCACAGTTTAAATCTATAAAAAAACCAAGAAGAAAAAAAATAAACAGGAAGAGATCTGTCTGTCTCTGGAGTGCTGGGATTACAGGAATATGCCACTGTGCCTGGCCAATATTGTTTTCTTTAAAGATGGATATTTTAATATTTTAGGTTCAAAAACAATGACACTAACCTGATTTTTTTTCAAGTCTTCAGGAAACATTTGCAATTTTTTTTTTTACTATAACTGATCTGTAGTTAGTGACTGAGCAAGCTTCAGTGCGTGCTAACCAATACGAACTCAGCCTGTATCTGTCTCACATCACTCAACTAACTGAACTCAGTCAAATGCTCAAGAAAATCCTGCTCCCAGAGGACAGAATATTTGTCTCGTTATTCAGAGGTTTGGGGCCAGTCCTGAAATGTTCAAATAAATGGTAATGAAAAAAGTCAGTATTTTAAAATAGCTGAAGAAACTTCACAAATAAATAGACCCACTTTCCTACAACAATGAGGCATACAAATCCCTGCAAACTATAAAACAGGCAGGCAAACACATTCTTCGGGCATGAATGCCCCTCACAGAAATTTCCTAGGCAGGAAAATATCATGATCTCCATCAGCCTTGGTGATCCTCCACCATTACTCTAAAGTGTGGACAGAGCATGAAGCTTCCCAACCTACAGATTACAGCTATGCCGAGCTGGAAAAGCGACGTCGGAGACGCCCTTCCACAGACTGCTTGTGCTTCCTGCTTTCTCCTGCTATGACTGAAAGGTTAACCACTCCTCTCCTGCTTGAGGTAACAAAGTCTGTAGCCCAAATCTGATGACTTAATGTAAACAGCCACGAAGACTTCAACAGAAGTTAAAGCATGCGCGGTAAGTTCCTATTTCCAGGACTGCCTTCTCTGCCTACCATTTTCCACAGAGCTGTGGCTAACAGCAGAATTCTCTCAAACTTTGGAGGAGAAACTGTGTGAGCCAGACAGGTTCAGAAACTATAATTTTTCCCCCTTTAGTCATCTTTGGAAAAGAAAAAAGTTTACATCATCAAGAAAACTCATTCCTTTAAAAACAAAGACCTTTTCATTGCTACAGTAGCACGTCAACAAGCAGTAGACCCCGACCTAAATACTAATTTAAACTATTTCCACAGAGATCAGGCTTAGTCTAGGCATAACACTAGTATGAACAACATGCACATATGTAGACACAGCACTTGGCTTGGGAGGCAGGGCTTCCTGTGTGTAGCAGGGTGCTGGCTGGGATGTAATGGGGGCAGGCGGCTGTCAACAGTGTGCAGATTAGTAGTGCCTTAGTACTCAGATGTAACCCAGTCAAATTCTACTGAAACCCTTGAATTCATTTCTGAGGCACCGCAACTGGAACAGAAATACAGGAGTAGACATGTCTGCTCAGGTAAAGACCCTGGGCTGAGGGAGAATGCCTGTTGCCTAGACAACAAGGCGCTGGACCTACCTGCTGAGACCTCAGAAGGGCAGCATCCATCTCTTCCACTTTCTGAGTGATGGTGTCGCTCACCAATCGGTAGCGTTCATTGTCCTCAGCTACCATTTTCTCAAGTCCTTCTCTCGCCCTCCAGGGAACCAGTTCCAGCAAAGCACTGCTCACTTCATTAAGAGAGTCCAGTAAGGCTTTGTTGCTCTTAACTTCTTTTTTCAGTTCCTTGAATACATTCAAACATATGGGTAAATGTTTGGACAGGCTCTTTCTCTGTTCTCGTGGGGTGGGGGTGGGGGTCCTTTGCTGGACGACAAGGCTGTGCTTGGCCCGGTTAGTTCCATCTGAGCTAAATAAACCTCCGTTATTTATAGCTATTTTGTAAAGACGAAAGTGTTTCCAGAGAGGTTTAGAGAACAGTTCATTTGTCAACATGGCAAGAGTTTATCTTTCAAATGGAAAATAAATATTTACAGTTTGGAAAAACAAACTCAAACAAGTTAACATGTAAGTGATCAGGTAACAAAAACAACACAAGGAGCTTGTTACATTATGGAGGAATACAGCCTGTAGCGTGGGCATGCTGGTTTGCACCAGCGCAGCTCCCTGACTCCCTTCCGCCCCTGTGGGATCTGTGACTGACATCTCTGGAATTAAAGTTCAGAAAGACAGTGTATTTTTGTGCTAGAAAAATCCCTTCATGCTACCCATCTCTGATAGAAACGTTTTTCCAACCAAATAACATGTCTCTGAAATAATGATCATCTTTCTTTTTCTGTTTTTCTTTCTATCTTGGTAGGAAACGATAATCCCAGTCACATGATTCTTGAGGTGAACAACACATCTGTCTGAACAGTAAACTTACTGTCTGCTTCCACCAGGCCCCACCCACCAAGACAACTGTAATTGGAATCCTCACAGATAACCCCTTACAGGTAACAAAATGCATACTTTCTGTCTCTCTTGGACTTGGCTTGCAGCTTCCCCTTTCAGGATTGGAGTCTCGTAGGAGAGCAACTCCACCTCTACCCTGTCCAGCCAGCCGCACAGCTCCTTATGCATGGACTGCAGCTGTCCAGCGAGTTGCAGGGCATGTTCCAGAGTCTCCGCTACATCGGCACTCAACTTGGCAATGTCTTTGTACCTTGCTTTAATGGCTTCCAACTTATCTTGAATTATTAAGACTTCATCACCTAAAATTTCAAAAGATAGGTCATTTCTTATGGGAGGAAAACAGGTGAGGGGCAGAGTGTTCCTTCAGATACCACTGATGATATGTTTTGGGGGAACAAAGAAACATTTTTTCTAAAGACGACCTGACCCAAAAGATGCTCTTACTTCTTTGGCCATCACGTTATTGCTAAAAAAAAGGGCTGTAGATGGGAAGGGTACAGAAACCTCAGTTGTGCAGGGTTTTATCTGCCTTGCAAAGCTTTCTGTCTTTGAAGGATGGGGGCTAATCCTGCCAGCACTCGGGTCACTGATGTCATGGCTTACAAGGAGGGTGACGTCAGGATAGCTGAGCTTCCTGTGCTTACTCAGAATTACTCACTTCTACACTTCCGGGAATCTTTATCTGCCTCTACTTCCTTTTCAGACACACATAAACTGTGCCCTGAACTTCAGTCTTCTAATTCAAAGTTCCAGATACTTTATTGCATGCTTTTAGCCGCTGTGAATAACTGCCCCCATGTGTGTGCACACACACACAGACACAGACACACTGAAATAGATATGAACTTCCTTATAGCTATAGAATTGCTAGAATAACTTTGTTTCTGAGTTGCTCAAGAGCTTCTCATGTAGGTATCAAGCCATGCACCTGTTTTCTTAGTGATGTAAGCTTGGAGAAATTAAACCTGTGGACTACCATAACATGCATCACTGTGATACAATTTACCTTAAAAACAAAACCAAACCTGTGTAAACCCATGTATTCATCAGTCTTCCAACAGTGGAAGACTGATGCAGCTACATTGCAGGCTTCTCTGGCCAGCTCCTGGGCCAAGCGATTTATGCTGTAATATACACAGCGTCCACCAAGGACTCAAGTGAGGTCATGAGAAACCAGTGAACTCACATCCAAAGTCCTCTTGACTGACCTTCAAAGCATTCTGCAGGAAGAAGCCTTACAGCTGCCTCAAAAATCAGAAAGTATTTTGTCTCTCTGCCCCCATTTTTGAGATGCCATGGAGACAGACACTGCAGGATGCTGCCTGCGACAACTCGAGCTGGAAGCACCTCACCTGTGGTTTGTTTGAGCAATTCTAAGCCATTCAGCAGTGCCTGGTCTACATCGTGCTTCCGGAGGATGATGTCTTCTTGCAGAGCCTAAAAACACAGGTACCATTTGTTTGAAAGGAGGAGAGACCATGTTTATATCAGCCAACAGCACGTATTAACCTAAGAGGCCTTTTACTGGGCTCTACAGGGACAGATCTGCAGACATATCTCACATTTTAAATTGTCCTTTACCACTCCCTCACTGCCCGTGTTCCATGCCCTGTGCTCATGTACCATGACTCACAGCACTGCCATTTCAGAAAACACTGAGGGTCTCATAAAAACTGCCTTTATGGAGGTAATGAAGTACTGGTTCATTACGGGTCCTTGAGTACAACAGTGATCATACTGAATAAGCTGTGAAAAGGCCAGCTAAATGGATAGATCCAACCTCATGCCATTAAAAGTGCCCTGTACACACTAGAAGTCTGCTGCAAATATAATGAATCACATGAATTATAATGGACATGAAATAATATACAACTAATAAAAGTAAATAAAATTAACAACTGAAATGAAGGAAAAAAAAAAAGAAAAGAAAACCAAGGAAAAGGAAAAGAAATAAATGAAGATACCCGAAGCTCAGACTGCTGCTTCCACAGGGCCTCAGTGCTGTGATCCTGGACTGACAGCTTGCTCAGTTTGCCATGCACTTCATTCAGCCAGTTCATCAGCTCAACTTCATCTTCCCCAAAAATCTTAGCATTACACAGGGCCTGCTGGAGGAGCTCAGACCTGCTGTGACTTTTCTCTTGAATCTCAAAGTACCACACTTGAGAGAAGTCTAGTTTACTCTGCACCATATCTTTATCCTCCCTGGAGCTCAAAACCTTTAAGGACTGGCCAATGCTAACAGCCTGGTGTAAATGTTTATTGTGATTGATGATGTCATCTTCTAAAACCTAAACAAAGTTCAAGAAAGGAAGAAAAACAAAACAAAACAAAAAGGAATGGACAAATGAAAACATAAACAGAACCAAACGATGACTTTTGAAAATGGATTTAGTTTTGCAATTATGCATGATATAACAAATGTTATATCACAAAACCCATGAAATAAATGAGAACCCAAGCCCCATGGGCACGTGGCACATCTTACTTTGTGCTGTGCAATCTGCTCCTCCAGCTTTGGCGCCTGGGTTCCTATGGGTTCAGAGTTTGCCAGCCTCTTCTCTATGGCTGTGAGCCACTCGTTCAGCGGCTCCAGGGTCTCATGAAACTCCTGAGCTACCACAGAGATGCCTTCCAGTTGACGGTTCCTATACGTGTGCCAAGATGAAGAGCAGTTAGGCGTGGAGAACATGTAAAACTGTCAGCCGAGATCTTCAGTTGCCCTCCTTTTATCCTATTCTAAACGTGGCTCCATACAGGTCATCTAAGGCTGAACTTTACATCACGGATATTTAAAGGACGTGTTAAAATAGCCCTCATTAAATAAAATTAAACAAGGTATCCTCAAGTTCCTGAACTTCATGAAGGGTGAAAACCATCTCCCTTGAGAATATGTCCATTAATCATAACAGTTTTTATTATTTCTTTCAAGACAGGGTTTCTCTGTGTAGTGTAATCCTGGTGGTCTTGCACTCGCTTTATAGACCAGGGTGGCCTCGAACTCACAGAGATCTGCCTGCCTCTGCCTCCTGCGCACTGGGATTAAAGGTGTGTGTCCCATGCCTGGCTACACCAGTTTTTTTTAATAATAATTTATTTTTTATTTCTTCAAGTTACATCTCAATCACAATCCCCTCCCTACTCCCCCCTCCAGTCCCACCCTTCCACCCTCCTCCCCCTCAACCCCTCATCCTCTTCCCTTCTTCTTTTTTTTTTTTTTTTAGTTTAAGGTATTTCTTTTTCCCCCCAACAGCTCTCCCTTTCAGTCCAAAAAATGGTTCTTTTTCTTATAAGTATAAATACAATACAAAACAACAGAAACAAATAGGCCACAATTATGAGGGTTATATGGCTTAGCGTACATTCCCAATGTCCAGTCCATATGTATTTGGCACCTGACTTTAACATTCTACTATCTAACCATCTCCATGAGTTTAAAGTTCTATATCTAACTCAGCTTTCACACTAACTTGCCTCATAATTTTAAAAATATCTTCTTAGATCCAGAACACCCTCTTGATTCCTAAACAACTCAAAATTTAACTATGAGACTCTAGCTATCTATTCTTCAACCACCTCAGAGACCCGAGAGGGATAAATATATCTGATTATATAGGAAGTGCAGGGCCTGCAGTTTCCAAAACTAAGAAATGACATACCAGTGGCTGCCTGGACAGTTCGGCTACACCAGTTTTTAAAGGCAGCAGCAATAATGACCAGAAGCACCACTGAAGACATATTTCATACTTGGCCTTGCTATGAGCACTGTAAATATGAATCTCAATGGAAGCGACAGGCATTGAAGTTATTTCTAACATGTCAGAAGTAAATTTTAAAACCTGAAGGACTGTGACTGCTACATTACAAGAATACAGTATCAAGTGTACTTGTCAAAGCAATAGTTAATACTTTATGGACTTAAATGTCAAAACTAGGAGAGCTCCTCAGATTTATTTACAAAGTAAAGTACTTTCAGAAACACATGGCTGTAGAAGAGCGTCCAAGCATCCATTCTGTTCCTGCTGCAGTTTTCTTCCCAGGCTCGTGAGTGTGCATCTGATTCATCAGCTGAGCTTAGTCCTCTTATGAGATCTAGTTGCTGCCCTGTCTTCCTGACACATTGATTTTTAGAGTCTAATATGATCTGGGAAATGAGCTTCCAATGAAGTGGAGAGGAATCACAGAAACTGCAGGCAGGGACAAAACACAATCTCCATGTCCTTTTTTTCCTTTTCTTTTTCTTTTCTTCTGAGACGGGGTAGCCTTGGCTAGCCTTGGATGCTATGTAGAACTGGGTGGCTGCAAATATGTGTGCCACCATCCCTGGCTCCATGTCATTATAGCACAGACTATTAGCACACAGCAGTTAAAAGCCTCCCCCCTTCACTCTACTTCTAAAGAGTCAGGAGTTATCCAGTGCAGCTACCTCACTGTCAACCCAGCCACTCTGGGTGAGTTCTCTTTCATAGAGCTACTACTCCTAGTTGGAGCAGAGCAAAGCACCACTGCAGACAGGAGGTGCTGCATTGGTTGCGACTCTGTAACAAAAGAGTTGTGAGCAGAGTCCAGGACAGCCACACTCTAACCATCCCTCCTGTCTTCATGGCGGGAGAGCACCTAGCACTGTTTCATTCCTTCCTAATCAACTCCTCCCTTAAAGCATGGCCATCACTCCCTTGTCTCTGAACTTCTTCCTGCTCTGTGTTTTAATTGTACCCTGCATCTTTTTAAAGCATCACACTTGTCATCGTTTTTCAATGCCAAGAGTCTACTAGTCTGCACCTATCTAGGGGAAGAGGTGATCTGTCTAGCTCATCCTTATAACCCAACATGGGGCTCTGCACCTGCTGCATGGCAGGTACAGAGTGTGTAAGACACAGTGAATGAATTACCCTCCAGGGAAATGCTTTCTTAATGAGCAGGGCTGGAGCTGGTGGCCACAGGACATCAGAAGGACGAGGGATGCACCACAAACCCATGATGAACAAACTTAGAGAATATGGACTTAAAGGCATGGTCACCCTAGCCCACAGCCCTGAGTGCACTGCTGCTGTTTCCCAGGAAGCAACCAGTACCTTGCTTCAGCTCTGCTAAGCAGCGCCTCCCATCTGCTGTCCAAGAGGCTCAGCTGCCTTGACAGCTTCACTCTGTCTGCAGGCTCTGCTGAAGAGGCGATTTTCTCTCCTTCCCGTTTGATCACCTCCACAGTAGACTTCCGGTCTTCTAGCAGTCTCTGCAGAAGCTTCAGACAAAACACTCAGTGTTTTAGAAGGCAGCAGAATGTTTAAATAAATACAAAGCAAAATGTATCTCATGCACTTTTGCTATGGAACATATATTTTGGATAGATATACATGAGAAAAATATGAGAAGCAGAGTTTTAAAAACAATCTATTTGGAGCCAGTGAGACACCAGGTCAAGGAAGCTTGATACTGAGCCTGATCCCTGGGACCCACATGGTGGAAGGAGACAACCAACTCCTGAAACTTGTCCTTTGACCTCCACATGCATGCTGTGGTACATGCAGTCTGTGTAAACAAATAAAAGTCATTAAAGAAAAAGAAAACTTCAAAAAAAAGAGAGAGAGAGAGAAAGCATTTGGTTGGATGATTAGTTACTGCAGTGTCAGACAGACACTGAGGTGGCCCTGACAACAGACAGCTCCTACTGATAAGGTCACTGCCATCTTCATGGCTGATTTAATACAAAATCGCAAGGCAGAGGCACTTAGGATAAGCAGACAGAACCATGGGAGAAGTCCAACATCCTCCTTACTGTCATAAAACAGAAATGCCATAAGCACGTACAAGTTGTCAACTCTGCCAAAATAAAAGACTTCCACAAACCCCGAGTGTTTTCAAAACCCCTTCTCATGAGAGACAGTGTATTACAAGCAAGTAGGTTAAGATCAGGACAGAGGGCCGTACAGGAAGCTCCTGGCCTTCCACAGGGTAGAAGAAACATTTCAAATCCTACAAGGACAAAAATTTCAGCTGAGCTCTCAGACACAAAAAAGAAGGGAGTGTGGAGTGCACTGGGATCTCAAGAGTTGCCAAAAGACTAAGATTTCAGGACTTAGTAGTTAAAAGGGAATCCAGTTTAAATCTAATTGGGTGGCAGACTCAGGGTCACCTTGCCCTAACTAATCAAAGCAAATCACTCCTGAGCAACTGTGAGCACAGGCACTGTGCTCCAGCAACTGGAAGCAGCAGCCCAACCCGACGGGCCTCCGCTTCCTCACTCTGATCCTGAGAGACAGCTAAGGAGCAAAACCTTCACAACTGCCCAGAACAAACATGATAGGGGAACATTTTGAGACTCAGACCACCAAGGAGGGCATGAGGGGAAATGCATACTTTGGAAGGGAAGGATCACAGTCATTCTCCACACAGTTCAGGGTATCGTGTACAGAATGTGAAGTATGTGGCCTAGGTAGCAAGGAGAACTAAATTAGATACTTAAAAAATTACATTCATCGTGTGTGTGTGTGATGTGTGTCACATATGTGTGTATGTGGCACATGTGTAAACGTGTGTGTGGACAAGAGGACAACTTGCGGGAGTTGGTTCTCTACTGCCTCCATGTATGTTCTGAGGACTGACCTCAGGTCGTCAGGCTTGGTGGCAAGCCCTTTATCCACCGAGCCATCTTGCCAGCCCAACTGGGTTACTTTTGGTGAATTGGAATAGCAAAGTCTTTGGCAATTAAAAAGACAAAGTCAAGAAATGGATTTTATTGACTAATCATTATTAATTATTCCTGGGAGAATAACTTAAACTAGTTAATGGTAGTGGTTATATGATTAAGAGCCAGAGATGCAATGGATTTCCAGTACGTTTCCTTAATCCTCCTGTCTTTGTTGTCTGGTGCTGGAGCCTGAGCTAGAGCTCCTGCATCCTAGGCTGCTGCACTGCAATTACATCATACCCCCAAGCTTCTTGCTCACTTGCAGTTTGCAGACAGGTTCCCACTGAGTTGCTTGCGAGGCTGTATTCCTGCAGGCCTACAAGCTGTGACCCTCCCAACTCCACTTGCCAAGTGGCTGAGCCACAAGTCTTGGCTTCATTTCTCAGATAACTTCCTAATTGGCTAAAGTTTTCAGAGAATTTTTAGAGAGTTAATATGTAATGCAGAATTAAAGGAAGCAGTAAGATGTGAAAAATCCAAGGCCAAAGTGGACATTTTTTAAAAAGTTTAAGCTAGCAAACAGTGTATGTATTTATGGGTTACAATGTGATGTTTTAATACATGTGTTCAGTTGGAGAGATGGCTCAGCAGTTAAGAGCACTGTTTGTTCTTCTGAAGGACCCGGGTTCAAGTGCCAGCACCCACATGGCAGTTCACAGCTGTCTGCAATTGCTGGGCATAGTGGTGCACACCTTTAATCCCAGAACTAGGGAGTCAGAGGCAGGTAGATCTCTGTGAGTTCAAGGCTAGTCTGGTCTTAAAAGTGTCCAGGACAGTCAAGGATACATAGAGAAACCCTGTCTCAAAAAACAAAAACAAAACAAAACAAAAATTACATGTGTTCACTGTAGAACAATTTAATCCAACTAATTAACATAGCTAGTACTTCCTCTGCTTACAATTTGTGTATATGTTGAGAATATTTGAAATCCTTTAGCAATTTTGAAATATACAGTATATACTATTTAGCTCAGTGGTAAGGCACTTTCTGACCACAGATGAAGTCCTAGGTTCAGTTCCAAGAAAACACACACCACACACACACACACAAATACACACACAGAAAGAGAGAGAGAGAGAGAGACAGAGAGAAATGTGCCATATATTAGTAGTAGTAGTATTATTCCTGCTCACTAAATTAAGCTAGGGCTAGAAAGATAAATTAAAACTTGATTAAAGGGGTTGAAGAAATGGTCAGCAGGTACACGTGCTTGCTCTACAAGCATGAGGACCCACATAAAAATAAAAAGCCAGGCAGGACTGCATGTGCCTGCAATCATAACATTCCACAATGGATGGGTGGAGACAGACAGATTCGAAGAATTCCCTGCCAGCGAGTCAGGCTGAAGCTGCGAGCCTTGGTTTCAGTGACAGACCCTGTCTAGAAGAGAGGAGGTGAGGAGGAAAAGAGGGACACACCTGACATCCTGCTCTAGCCTCTGCATTCATGCACTCACACATACTTACAAACATTCGATTAAAATTTTATATATAACGATTAATTCAATTTCACATAATTAACCTACTCCCCATTTAAAGTTATTCAGGAGAAACATCACTAACATGCCATGTTTATGCCTTTTGCGTGTATCATTTCAAATCACAGCTGCTAAATCACTGGAATGTCATTCAGTGCTTCATGCCTGACCACTACACCATGACGAGCCCCAGAACTGTACATGTTGTCTCAAGCAGTCCTCTGTCTGTCAACACCAGAACAAGAAGCAGCATGATCCCAAGCATGTGTGTGAGCCAAGGATTTGCATCATCATCGCTCGATGAACTCCGAGAACCTGCCAGCATTTAACCTATACAAGGACAATTCATATGGACAAGACTCATGTATTTAGGCAACAATGATACTTCTGTCCAATGCCACATGGTCAGTCGAACATTTCTTGGTGTTCTATTTAAGGCTGCTCACGGCATCCCTCTACTCCAGTGCCTCGTGCCCTGACGTTTGGCTCTGTTGGCTATGTCCAGATTCCCACTCAGCCTGCTTTGAAGTCACCCTAGGTTGCACAATGACTTTGTTTATTGGCTTTTCATAGCCTTTCTTTCCCATTAGAACTTATGTTCAATGAAGGACTCTCGCTGTTTTCATTCAGGGCTGTAACTCCTGCAGTTAGAACAAGACCTTGACCAGAGCAAGGCAATCAGTAAGTGCTAGCTGAGTAACTGACAATATTAAAACCAGCAAGAGAATATTATTATGACATCCTATTAGTATAAACAAAGAGGTACACTTTTATTGTAATTTTAAAAGATTTTATAGGAAACCAAATAAAAGCATCACTAATCCACCTTTTGCTCCTGTATCTGGGCTTTCACCACTTTGAACTCAGCTGACGGAGGCTTTTGATTGGCCACTAGCTCCTCGGTATCTGCCATCCAGCTGAGCAGGGACTCCAGGGCATCCTGGAACCTCCCACAGTGCAGCAGGGCCTCCTGCAGCTGGGCTTCTCTCTGAGCCACCTGTAAAGTTCCAGTTGTTTCAAATTATTTACTTGTTTCGTTAAAAAAGAAAGAAACCTGCCCACCAGACACTATTTCTCATGATTATTTCCTAATTTGGCCACACACTTTCCTTTTCCCTCCCTCTTCCATTTGCATGTGTGTGTGTCCGTCCTTGTCCATCCATCCATCCTATGGTGTTTTTCCATCTGTCCATCTGTCCATAACAAGATGCCATTCTTGGACTTTGCCACTGTAGCCATAGCAAGCAGAGCAAAACAATAGAGAAGCAGCCAGGTCTATGGTAATAGTAATGGTGCTGCTGACACTCCCTAGGGAGGTCTGGAGAGACTACTTTGGGATTCCTGCTATTACTCTATTCCCCAGCTACAAGTGATCTTGGGTGATGCTAAATTGTACAGAAGAAGTGAAAGGTTAATGCCATCCATGATGGGGTGGGTCTTTATGGTGACTGAGCTACATAGGGGATCACTCATGCTTTAGTAAGTAACCCTCACTTGTACCCTGTAAAAAACCCCAATAAAGTCATTGGTCTCATTAAGGTGGACTTCAGTGAAATCCCATTTTGGTCTGTTGCTAGTCCATCTGGGTAATGAATGTTCACTCGGATCTCCCCAAGAAAGGTTAATACAACAGGGAGCCTGCATCCCTACAAGTCAGGGAGTCATAGGAGCAAAGGAGCTCCCACAGCATGAGAAGGCCCTTTCAACATAGGACCTCCCACAATGGCTGCCTTCAGTCATACCTTCTGGGTCTGCAGCCAAATCTCTGTCAATGGTGAGATAATGGCAGGGAAAGTCCTGTCTCAACCCATGAACTTCATTCATTCGTGTTCCCTACCTATCGCTATGGGCCACTTAGTGCACAACAACATGAAAAGACCAAGCACAGTATGACTATGACCACCATTCATCAAAAATGATAGTGAACAATTACTACAGAGCTGAAGGGACCAAGCAATTACCTTCTTATTGAGAGTCTTCCACCGTGCGTTGACATCATCCAGGTCACGCTCCAAACGTTGAGTGCAGGTGTTTGCAGCTGCACTCTGAATGAGGCCTTGACCTAACCAGTTCACATCTTGCTGCTTCACCTGCAAGGGTTCAATTTCTTCTTTCTGGAATACCTGCAGGTTGGGAGAACCATGTTGTAAGAATTATATTATCTAACAACACCGAATGTATGAAGACTACGTGCTTATTCATGACACTAGACACTTCCAACTGTCACTGAGGTGTAAGGAACCATTGCTACCAAGACACTGTTTACTATTACCTTGTGAGTATGAAATATAAATTTGTGGCATTTAATAATATATTCTATATACATTTAGTAAGATCACCTACAGGACCAAGACAAGTATAATGAAATTTCCTATCTCCATAACTTAATTCTATGAAAAAAATATGTAAAAACACTAAGGAGCAAAACAGATACCACTTTTAAGTCAAGGAATTCTCATGGGGGCTCATAAGAATTGGTGAGGTATGGACGGCTGGCAGCTGAAGCTTGAGATTCAAATTAGACGTGGAGACGCACTGGCAAGAAAGACAACAAGGTAGGTCAACAGGGCAAGTACATGCCTACCTGAGGGGCCAAAATACAAGAGCAGCAAATGGAAAAGGCAGAGGCATGTGGGCACCGAGCACATGGGGAGTTCCATAGTCATCACAACAGAAGGTGCAGACCTAGGGGAATGCCTAAGGTGATAGAGGGCAGGAGCCACATGCATAGGGGGTTTGAAACTGCCAGTGCAGAAGCTGTGGACCCAGAGCAGAACCGACCCTGAGAGTTAGAGTAGGGTTAAATAGAGCCCCTGGTCTTGAATATCAGCTTCAGTGGGAAATTATACCTACTAGGACCTCTCCTGAACCTTATAAACACCTCCAGCTGAAAGAAGGGGGACTTGGAGTTTTAACATAAACCCAGAAAGAAACACTCAACTCACCAACTAACTTCAGGCACACAAGCTGTAGCGAAGAAACAAGAACAAGTCAAAAAACCAAGTAACATGTCTCTTCCCAAGATTACCGATCCATAAGTAATGGCTCCCAATGTAAGCAACTTGGAAGAACTCGAAGTCAAGGAATTTGAAAGAATGATTAAACTGTGTTCAAACAACTCAAAGAGGATATTAACATACTCCAAAAGAACAAAAACAGAGCTGAATGAAAAAAAGTAAACTTATTTCCAAAATATCAAAATAGAATCCAGTAAAGACATAGAATTTGCTTGAGAAAATTCAAATTGAAATGATGCTAGGAAAAAAACAACAAACTCAAAAACCAGTAAGTCCAATGAAAAAAATTTTAGTGGTAAGCCTTGTCAACAGAATGGGACACATGAAAGACAGAATAGGAGTTCCTGAACACAAGGGAAAGGAATTAATCACTCAATAAAAGTCAGTGATTAAAAACATAATAATAATATGACCAGAACATGAGAAAGCTTCAGGACACCATGAAAAGACCAAATCTTCTAATTATAGGTAGGGACTGAGGAGAAGAATCCTACACCATAGGCACAGAAAAAGACTGTCAGGGGTGAATGACTGAAACGGTGGACCCCTGCACACACACCCCTTCCCCCTGGTCTGGACCCACATATCAAGAGCACACCAGATCCAATTTCTCTTTGTTCAGTACTATCCATCAATCTGCTGTCCACAGTTTTCTAGTACTGTCTTCTCTTCTGTCCATCCTACCCAACATATGGTCCCTCAGTTGCTTGTGACTTATAAAGGATGCAATGCATTAGATCAAATGCAAATTCCTCAGAAACAGAAGTTACTGTTTTGCACACAACAGTAACAATTGTATACCCTGGGCCCATTATGGTACCTAGATAGTAACTGTTATTTGTTGAAATGGTACCCACACAGAAAAGATATATCTATCTTGGGTGGATGCTATCAACCCCTTTAAAGACAACATTGAAGGTAACAAATATTTTTTTTCACAGATAATATGAATATTTACAATGTAGGTCTCGGAGAACGTCATGAGAAAAAAAACCAACTATTTTTAACTAAGTAATAAAAATTTTACACAGATATTAAGGTAAAATAAAGTTTGAGATTCTGAGTTATTATACTGAAGGATACCATAAAAATAATTAATGGCCTTATACACAGAACATATGGAAATATAATAAAGGCAGACATATTTTTTTTAAAAGAACTTCAGGAGAAAATTATACGTATAGTGTGAAAAGTAGCTGTGAAAAACACAGAGGCCAAGGAGACAGCTCCCCAGACCCCGGCCCAGTGCTGGGCATGCAGGATACTTCTATGTTAACTGTAAAACAAATACACTAGAAATAGCCAACAAACGGGCCACTGTTTCCTCTGCATGTCCTCTAGTAACAAAAAGCTCAAGCTGCTTTTTCCACTGAAAATGTATACTGACCTTTGCATGTTGGCTAAGGATTTCTATGTCAAGCAGCAACTATAAGAAATTAGCTGTGCATAATGGAGACAGAAGTAGATTCCCACCTGGTGAGGAGAAACATTGAGACACTCTCCTAAGTTCTCAAAAACCTGTAGCTTACTAAGTGTGTCAACAGAAAACTGCAACAAGGGCGGTGAGGAAAGGCTTTGGCACTGCGATCTGGCGATCTGGCTTCATTTCTACGCATCCTTCTAAGTTACCACTTCCAGGAGCTAAGTAAGGGCTTTGGGTACATTCCACAATTTACAAAAAAAATATGCACATGGTCAGGAAAACTGTCACATTCTTACATCTCTTGTATGTTATATAATGTTTCGGGGAAAAATTTTATTTCTCTCTCAGTTTTCAGGACAAAAAACTTACTGATGCAATGTTCTAGTACACCGACTGCAACCCTGATCTTGGTTAAATTAAGGGTTTATATCAGAGCAGGTCTACATGAGCCTATGATCATTTTCCAAAATTCTTTAAAATGACCACGGCTAACAGATAAAACAAAACAAAACTGATTCTACACATCAGCTATAAAGTCTTTTATAGGGAGAAAGTATTTTGCTAAACCTTTAAACTAGCAGAGCATTTGCTGCAGGCTCGGGGAAAGGTGTGGACAGTGGGACATGGGGCAAGCAGTGCTCTGACCCTGTTTAAATTCCTTATCTATGGGTGGTAACGAACACCTAGAAAGACTCACCCAACACACACATACACACTCATAGCACACAAACACAGAGAACTTTGTGATAAAATGAAGTTAACTCTGAGGCAAAGTTTACCAGGATGGCCGAGGGGAAAGACCAAAATAGCTGAACTTGAATCTGAGTGGGAAGAAAAAAAAAATCACAGGCTTGACAGACAACCCCCACTTATCCCAAGACTGTAGCCTTTACTTTCTTACCTCATCTGATACTCCTAAGAGTTAGGGTCTACAATGCCTGCAAAACCCACAACAATTTCTTTCCTCTCGTGTGCAGGGCTCCTGTAAGCTCGGGTTGGGGTTTGGGGGTGGGGTGCTTTGCAGACCACAACAATGCCATACTGTGTTTGTACCTTTATGTCTAAGCCTGTTGATGCTTAATAAACTCAAGACAACTGCCCTTAAATGGCACTGTTTTAAGCCACAATTTGGGCATAAAACCCATAACATTAAATGAACAGTGGGGGAATTCTGAGTGAACTGCAACAGCCACTGTCTGCACCACCACAGGACCCTGGACATCTGGGAATGATCATTCCCTTCCAACGATCCTAATTAATTTGTTACACTGATGGACTTATCAATTGCTGGCATCTGGAAGGGTGCTAGTCAGATCCCTGAGAGGAATGGCTGCATTTGATCATTACTGAAATCATTCTTGACTACCATGAAACAGAACCACACGCAGCTACCGCAGTGGTTTTTCAGTTCCATTAATTACCTGGACCAACTGGAAGCCATTGCAGACTGTGTTCAGTGTTCCTGCCTGGACCCCCGTTTTTCTGGGCCCCATTTTCTTTTTCACTGGAATGAACTGGAGGGAGCATTTCTTCTGGATGATCTCCATCTCCTGGGCAGAAAAGGGGACCTCTAGACCACCCTTAGACACCATGGTGCATTCTTCTGAATCATATTGTGTTAATGGTATCACATTTTCTAGCAAGGCTGTGCTACCAAAGTCTACATGCCGGTCCCCTAGGAGGTCTGTGGGAGAGATTTCTAAATCCCGAAGGGGTTCCTTCATACATTCCCTATTATGTGCTGTGATTTGGGACTCCCCTTGTCTCAAAGTTTTCTCCTGTTCTTCAGAGTTGGAAATGCACTTGTTTTCTCCATCGCCTGGCACAGCTAATACATTCCACTCCGTACTCTCTCTCAGCTGGCCCTGCATACAGCAGTTTTCACCATGGAGTGCCCTTTGACCATTCACACATATGCTCCCCTCGGGGGAGGAAACACCCTGCACAATCATTTGGAAGTTGTCATCGGGGTGGGTGCTTCTACATGAAAGCAGTGGGACTCTTTGTTCACTCATGGAATTAGCAGAAAAAAACGGCCTATATTGCCCTGACAAATGAATATCTTCAGCAGAAGACAGGCTTCTAATCTGTGGCTGGTCTCCACTTACAATGCCCTGCTTTTCTTCTTTCTCTGCTGCGGGGCTACATAAGCCAGAGTCATCCTCTTCTGAAGTCTGGGAATTAGTACCCCATCTGTACTTGCTGGCCTTTGTAACAGCATCTGACACATCGGTAGGTTCAACAAAACAACTTTCACTTTTGTTTGCATAATCCATAAAATTGGCTGGAACAAACATCCGCCATGACCGCCTGTGCTCTTTCTTTTCTGCTTGAGACTTGGGTTTGGGTAAACCTGTACTTCGAATGACATCACTATTTAGTTTGAGGGCATCAAAGATCATCTTTTCATCTAGTTTGTTAGCTTCCCGACCTCTCAGCTCAAATATACTGGAAGAAGAAAGGGCACCATTAGAGCACAAAGAACTAACATCCAGTGTCCTGTGACTGTAGGGCAAAGTCCGATCTGTAAAATGCCTAGAAGACAGGCTACCTTTGGAACCTGAGTCTATCTGCTCGTTGAGTCTAACTGTGTCATAGATCGACCGCTGTGGGACATAGCAGTCTTCAATATTCAGGTCCTCCTCTTCCTCGCCCTTCCCCACACATGGAGGATTCTGGCGCAAACAGTCCGGTCTGCTGAGTGGCTTCCCCATTTTGCAGATAGTCAAAACAAATAGTGCAGCTTTTGACACCAAGAGGAAGGGACACAGCAAAGCATTTCCCAAGAAGGTGTGCTTGTGAACAGGGCTATACTGCACCCACAGAGGCAGAAATAACGAGGCATGGTGTCTGAGGTGTTTACGGTCATCACCAGTGAATCTGTGTAAACGAAGCTGTCCTTTCCCCTCCTTCTGAGAAGTGCACTAAGACAGAGCATGTATCTCCCTCCACCTCCTGTAACCCCGTGAACGTTCTCTTGCAGTCCTCCCAAGCACATGAAAACAAGCGTGCAGCTAACAGTGGCTCACACACTCAGACGATTCCACTGTTGAGTCCGTTTCTCATCAGAGTCTAATTTTGTGTGAGGTCTCCTGATTAAAATTTCCAAATGAGAATGGGTTTTAACAGGCTGAATGTTAACTTCAGCAGAACTCTGTCTGACTGTAATCCACGTAAAGACGGATTGCAAAACTCCATGTCCTCTATGGATAAACTGCTTCAGAAAACTCAGACAAACACAAAAGCCATGTATTGTTCAGATCAGTTCCTCGGAGAAAAATAAGTTAAGTTTGATGTTGTAAAAAAGTTAGACTTTTCTTTTAGCTGGGAGGGGGAGCCATACATAAATAAACCTGACCCAAAAGGCAGTTTCCCCACCCCCCCCATATTAAGTTTCTTTGAGGTTATCCAGAATTACCCAAGAGAAAAAAGTTAGGGCAGTAAAGTCCAGCAACCAGTAAACAGTCAAAAAGCATGTCGTACTATAACAAGTTTCTCTTTCAAAAACAAAAACAAAAAACAATTCCCCCAAGATTCTTATCTGATCTTCCTGAAGACCGCTTATTCCACCTAAGGCAGCTGCATCACAAGCTCCAGGCTTCCTCAGAGGCAGAGGGAGTTCGCATCCAGTTCAAGCCCCAGCCGCAACCCTCTGACCAGGCAGGCTGAGGCCGCTCCCGCCGGGGCTCGGGCTGCGTCGGGGCAGCGGGGCCGCGCAGCACACCCAGCCCCGGCGGCATCCCAGACGCCCGCTCAGCTCTGCTCCGCTCCGCTCCCCGCTACGCCCTCCCGTGACTTAACTTTGCAGTCAGCCTGCCCACTCGGCCTCTTTCCCAGCCCAGAGCGGTTTCAAGGGGAGGAACCTCGAGGCCTGGAGGCTGTAATGCAACAGTTTGGTGACATCAGCGCGGAGCGGGCTGGGTTCTACAGCTGGGAGAGGGCGGCCTGGGTTCAGATATCCCGGAGGGATTCCAAGGGCAGCGGCAGAACCTGACACCAGCGCCACAGGGTCAGCCTTTCCCATCACCGGCTTCACCGACTGCTAAATGGAAGTGTGTGTGTGTGGGGGGGGGGGGAGGCGGGGTGTGTGCCTGTGTGTGTGTGGGGGGGGTGTAGGGAGCCGGGTGTGTGCCTGTGTGTGGAATCAGTTACTTCAGCAAGACCAGCAGGACCACTTTGAAGTCCCCTCCCTCTCCCTCTGTGTGTGTGTGTGTGTGTGTGTGTGTGTGTGTGTGTGTGTGTGTGTCTGTGAGTGGAGTGGAATCAGTTACCTCAACAGAACCAGCAGGACCACTTTGAAGTCCAGTATTTTATCATTCGTCTTTAAAGGCCAATTTCAAAACCGACTGTTTCCCACAGTAAAGGATGCCTCCAGGCACCTCGCCCCAACATTGCTGACATGAATATTTGTAATTACTAATATCCATGCAGACCTCTTGAGACTAATGCAAGGCCCAGGCAAGCAGCAAGCCTAGAAACTGACTGGCTATTTAATAAAATCGCATCTATGGGTTTTTAATCTGTTCAACAAATGTTCTTATAAAAATACTGTTTTTAAAGTAAGTTTAGCAAGCCAAACCGTAGCCTTTCTGGCAGAAATGACAAGAATTATTTAATAAACTCGATCCATTCTCATATGAAATCAACAACACTGACAGAAAAATAGGTAGTTTCAAGGGCAGGCAGACTTAAAAAATGAAAACCCTCATTAAACAACTGTTCCTGAGCGAAATGGCACTGATCCCCAAATGAAGAAACCAGTTGGCATTTCTCCAGTAATTTTACAAAATGTTGTGAGGAAACTTCTGTACTTTAAGAATCTCAAAGTTCTTTTATAAGCCTACAAACTGAATCAAAATATATTCACAACTAGAACTCACACTCAACAATTGTTAGGTGTAGCTCAGCACGTGGTCACCGTTAAGCTGAACAGCACATTTATGCAGATATTCATACAGAAGAGTAAGGCATACCATACCCACCGACATCCCAACACTCATGTCCATTTTCAGGGCCCAAAAGGAAACTGTTTCGACAAGCACATGATTCTGTCACATCCAGGCACAGAGATTAGAAATAAGTGTGCCCACTGCGTCCACCCTGGAGCACTGGGTTGACTCTGAGCCTGGGCCTGAGCAGAGATCAAGGGTTCCATTCTCAAACTCCCACTACCTTAGAAGCACAGAACCTACCCAAAGAAGGAGTGATAATGTTTCCATGAAATCTGGAACAGCACCTTTCTCTAGGCACTGTAAGGTCCTTATACAGCTTTGCATAAAGAACGGCCCTAACTCAGCCCACCTTAGACACAGTGATTAGCACAATGTCGCCCCAGCCTTAAGAAAGGCTGAGCGGAACATGTAAACTTATGCTTGAGACAGGTAGTGCATTGCCGACACCTTCATGGATGACCATGACTAAACTCAAGCATTCCAAGTGAGCACTGGGGAAATGACATCACAACACTACCGTCCTTCCTCATCTCAAAGCGTAATGGGAAATAAACACAATAAAATAGGCATGGCACAGTCTGGAAGCAGGAAGCACCATGGGAAAATGTGCGCTAGCTGGTTACGTGTAAGCTTGAATTCTTATCATTTTAGTGATTTCAGCTTATTGTATTCTGGTTTGAGTTAATTACTGCATTATTTGTAGTATATTGAGATATCTAGCATCAAGTCACATATGCCTGTTACTTGAGATCACATGGAAAGCTATATCTTGATTGACATAAAGGTCAAATTTATGAGCAAAAATTGTCTCATCTTTCAACCTTGTATTTGTTCTATGTAGCTACTCCAAACATGATAGACCCCACTGTCAGTGAAACCAGGACCTGTCACTCTGTGTTAAATACGGACCATCAATTGTTACGACACTCACATTTTCAGTGTGAGTGAAGAGAGAGAAAAACACACTGGGTAAGGGGGTTTTCCTAAAAGCAGTCGGCACCACTGATACCTCACACACCTTTCAAGATGTAACTCTCCCACGCAGTGTCTAGAGAAGATCCAGCTGAACTCTCTACTGACTACTAAGATAGGTCTAACACCAGTACTAACTGAGCAACAGCATCCTGCGGGTCTTTCATGTTTCTCAAGTAAATTCCCATTAAAGGAAATTTCTTGCAGGTAATCTCATTACCAAGTGCAACAAACCACTTTATGGAAGTCATTGAAAGCTAATTTTATAAACCTAAAATGTGGAAATTTTAGAACTGAAAGATTAGAGATACTATGTTCACTCCATCATTAAGTGGAACAATATATAAATACACGCTATGTCATCTACAAAAGCGGACAGCATTCCCTCTTGGCCCAACAGCTCCTGAAATCTGGATAAGAAACCTAATGAGGAGTAGGAGATTTGTGCTGCAGTTATGAAGTGGGTATGAAGATCAATGATTTTTACCGTTCTAAGGTAGACAAGCCATTAGTTAAAGAAAGTTGAGGGTGCCCTTCAGTTTCTGAACTAATAACCCTCACACAAATGACTGCGGCCTGAGCACAGTCTTCTGGTGTGCTGTAGCTGTTTACTTCACTGGAAAGTAATTCAAAAAGAAGTAGCACAGGGTAAGTTTAAGAGCCCTGAGTAGGTTTGATGTCTAATGCAAACTGGATTACAGATTTTTAAGCCCTGAAGAGACTGTGCTCTTAAGGCATGTAATATACAGCAAGCAGTGGTAACAGATATCTGAAGTTATCTTTCAGCGTTCAATCACTTAAACCCCATTACTAAAGGTGAGCAAATGGAACAGTATGTCAGATGTAAAGACAGTAACGACGGAAGTTTGGAAGTCCATTTAATTTCTATTTTTTTCCATGGGAAACAACTGAACCTGAAAGTTGAACCGAAGGTCTCACATGCTCTACACCGAGAGCCCAGGCTATAGTTTTATATATCCTGGTTCTGTTCGGTCTTCCTTTATCCTCAATGTGTAAAGGGTGCAATGTCCTTCTACTAGTCTTTGACAGAAAGCAAAACACATCTCAGGAACAGAACAG
>CAJQZJ010032473.1:2046740-2070938 GCA_907164525.1 Lophiomys imhausi
GCATACAGAAAGTGCTTGACACTGTTAGGGGTGCCTGGGATCCCTGTTTCCAGGAGCGAACCTATCTTTGTACCATGCAATGATATAGCTTCCACCTTCATTGCCATAAATGGGCTTAGATCCAAAGACACTGAGACAGTCAGTGTTTTAATGTAATGTCCCATTTACTAAGTACCACTGAGGCTATCAAGTGGCAGACTTGACTAGCTCCAATCAAAAAACAAGTTACTTCTAATCTCATCAGGCATGAACAGAAGATCCATATAAAACTAGGATTACAACATGAAACATCATACTGCCTTTAAAAAATATAAATTTTTACAAGAAAAACGTTTAGAGAAGAAATTAAATTAAGAATGAGAGGACCCATTTAGAAAGAGAAAGAAAGAATAGAAAAAGACTCTAATTTACCACTAAAGAAAATGCTGGGAGACAGACATCTGAAGGAGCATTCAAAATACAGCTCTGGTCACTACAGATGTCAGCTATAAATGGCATCAGAAATGACTCCATTGAGGTAAGGTTGAAGCTTGCCTGGAATTTCCTCAAGTGCCCTTTGGCTTCGTGATACCATATAGGCCTTTTCCTATAGGGACCACAATCCCAAGTCAGCTTGGAACTGCTCTGCAATACCTAAATATTATTACCATATATACTTATTCAGGCTTCTATATTATATACACTCATGTATTATATACTCATTCAGGCTTCTATACTATATACATTCAAGTATTATGTACTCATTCAGGATTCTATACTACATACACTTGTATATTATATACTCATTCAGGCTTCTGCACTATATACACTCGAGTATTATGTACTCATTCGGGCTTCTATACTATATATACTCAAGTATTATGTACTCATTCAGGCTTCTATACTATATACGCTCATGTATTATATGCTCATTCAGGCTTCTATACTATATATGCTCATGTATTATATACTCATTCAGGCTTCTATACTCTATTCGTGTATTATATACTCACTCAGACTTCTAGCCTATATACACTCAAACATTATATACTCACTTAGGCTTCTATACTATATACACTTATGTATTATATACTAATTCTGGTTTCTATATTATATGCTAGTTATTCTAGAAGGATTAAAAAAAAACCCAAACAAACCAAAAATTATCTTTTCATACTAATTAGCATTATAATAAATTAGTTATAATAAAAACATTCTTTTAGTAATAAAAACATTCAGGAAAAGTAAAGAATTGCTTACCTTGAATATGGCAAGCTGCTGGTTAATTGTCTCTGTCTCTGTACCCACAGGACCTTGCGACTCTTCATGTTCTTCAGCCTTCTGGAGCAGAGTCAAGAATTCTTCCAACTTGTGGTAGAACTCTTCAAGCCTCTCAGTGGCACCTTCTACCTGCTCTTCTCTAGCTTTTGCTCGGTCTAGCAACTTGTTGCATTGTTTGCTCAAGGCTTCTAAGTCCCTTTTGATTCCAATAAGGTCAGGAGAGGTTTCTTCAGTGGCTAGCATCATCTTGCAGGTTTTATTTGCATTATCATTGCTTGCTATGAGGGCTTCTAGTTTTTTCAGAAAGTTTTGTATGCACGTCTTTTGCTTTTGCAGTATCTCTACGTCTCGTCCCACTGAGGCCATGCTATCCAATTCATCATCAAACTCTGTAAACTGAGAAAACATCTCTCGGATGGTATTCTGGAAGTGTCCAATACCCTGGAGTTTGGTTTCTAGGAAAGAATACTTTTCATCAACTTGTTGGCTCAGTCCACTATGCTCTTTAGCTAATGTCTCTGCTTGCGACAACACATCAGAGGTTCCCTTTGGGTCTGTGGCTTCTACCACCAGGTCCTGAGCAAGCCTTTTTGCCAAGTCCACCTGCTGCTTCAGGGTCTGGAGTGACTTCTGTTGGGCCTGTAGCATGGTCAGGTGTTTGTTACTGTACGCTTGGGGTCCTAGGGAGTGATGGACATCCAGATGCTCTTTTATGCCCAGAAGCTGCCTTTTGGCATCTTTGGAAACTTCCTGGAATTCTTTAAACTTCTGGGCCATGTTTTCCAGGGAGACTTTCTTACTTTGAAGCTGTTCAGTGACCATGTCTACCTTCTGGATCAATGACTTATTTTGTTCAGTAACCACCTCTTTATCTACCTCGCAGATGCTGAGCAGGCTATTGGCTGTGTTGTTCAGTAGTTCCACCATACCAAAGTGGTGGTCCATGTCCTTCTGCAGGGACTTTAGCTCAGCAATGGAATTCTCTGTGTCAGCAGGATCCAAGCAGAACCTCACTCTGTCCAGGCTCTGCTGACACCTGTCTATCCACGGCTGCAGAGTTTCCACCTGCTCTCTGTACTTGAAGGCTTTTTCCAACGAGTCTTTCAATGTGTCCTCCCTCTCTTTCACCTGCTTCCTAAATCGGTCCCAGTCAGTTTTAATCGTATTAAGCTGTAACTGTAAGGCTGCCTTCTCTGCCCCCTGTGTTTTTAATAACAAGCTTTCACCTTCTGCAATGGTTTTCTCATAAATGTTAGACTGCTCAGTGAAAGTTTTGCTGAAGTCTTTCTGAGCTTTAAGTAATGACTGCAAGACACTGAGTCTGGTTGATATCGGGGGAGAATTTCTTTGCTCTTCTTTCTTTGCATCAAGCCATGCCTGAAAATCTTTAGACATTTGCTGAAATTGGTGAGAGCTTGCACAGGCTGATTGAAGGTGCTGAACATGGTTCTCTGAAAGTGCAACCACAAATGTATTATTTTAAGATTTTAACACTATTTATAAAAAAAAAAATCAACAAGAATCTCTAAAAGATGGTATATAATTAACCTAAAGCAGACATTTAGCACTGACTAAAAGAACTGAAAGTGAACTTGAGATACTGACAGAGAGAAAAAGGGGAGACACACACAGTAGGAGGCAGCTGGGGCAAGAAGGCAGCTATGAGGGGAAAACAAAGGCCAAGGGTATAAGTAAAAATGAAGGCACAAGGTGTGGACACGACATGCCAGGCCTGTTCTCAGATTGTATTCTCCATGTCAAAAAACAAATCAATGATGTCCCAGTTCTGGATTATCTTAATCACTCACTTCTTGAAAAAAATTATTTAAAACACTTTTTTTCATAAGTATATTTGAATTAAATTTTCCCCTCCCCGTCTCCACCTTTCTAATAATAAAACTCCAAGTTCTTCCTCTCTAAAATAATAATAATGATAAAACAATAAAAAATAAACAGCCCGGCGATGGTGGTGCACACCTTTAATCCCAGCACTCAGGAGGCAGAGGGAAGTGGATCTCTGTGAGTTCGAGGCCAGCCTGGTCTACAGAGCAAGTTCCCAGACAGCCAAAGTTACACTAGGAAACCCTGTCTCAAAAACCAAAATAAACAATAAAGTGAAGAAAAAAAAAGAAAATAAGACAGAAAAAAAATCAAAACAAAATGAAAAACACACATACACACAAATCCATGGAGTCTGTTTTGTGTAGACCAAGCATGGGTCCTCCCCTAGAGTGTGGCTGATTTTCCATTTCCCAGCAGGTATCAAATAGTTTCTTGATTAGGGGTGGTACTATGTGTCCACTTCCCCTTCTCAGTGCTAGGATTTTGTCTGGTTTGAACCTGTGGAGGTCTTCTGTGTGCTGTCAATACCCATTTCCTATCGAGTACAACCTTCCCCCATTTCTTTGGTTTTTCCATATTCTGGGGGTTTAAGTCATTTGTCAGGTGCTTCCAATTCTGAGATCAACCCATGTAGATTCTATGTACAGCTCTGCTCTATGCTCTCTTAGTGCCAGAAAAGTCTGAAATAGCTGCTATAATGAATATAAAAACTGAACCAATTGAAAAGCAAACCAGATATGACTAGAGGCAAGGACTAGAAACTAGCATGATTTCTGAAGCAGAACAGACCAATGAAACATGTCCTGCTTTGGCAACAGTCTTCATCCACTCCATTGCATTTAGTAAGTGCTGACAGGTTTGTCACAGAATTATTGCTACAGGCGAGTGAGGAAAATAGAGAAAGCCACACATTTCTCTAGAAAAGTTTTCTGTGACAGAATCAAAGTAATAGTATGAGGAAATGTGTAAATAAAGCCTTTAAAATAACTATGCATCTATTTTTCTTATGAAATAGGACAACACAGCACAGCAAAAGTGTCTACACATTTTTGAAAAGAACACCTGGGAATATCTAGAGTTGAAGCATTTGTATGTGTGGACTGTGTGCAGAGCATCTCTCTCTGGTCTATGCACAACTCTTCCACCCTGCCATGGAACTGCTCTCTGCACACCTGTGGCCAGTGGGGCAGGGTCCTTTCACAGTCCTGAATGATCACCAAGAGCTCGGGTGTCAGTTTCTGACCAGGAAATAGGTATATAAAAAGAGAGACATACCTGTCTTTTGCTCAATATCCTTAAACGATCTTAAGATGCCTTCCAGCTGCCTTCTCAGTTCTGCTTTCAAGTAGTCTTCTTTGACCAGAGCTGACAGGTCCTCGCAGAGAGCCTGGGCCGCTCTGATCTGTGTTGTCTGCTGTTCTATCTCATGCTTCAGCTTCTGGGCTGACTCCAGCTGTTGGTTCACGGCATCAGGCAGTGTGCCCACGGTAAGGCCGCCACTCAGCTTGTCGTTTAGCTCACTCACGGTGTCTGAAAGACTTCTGAGCAGGCTTTGGTACTGTGTGCTTTTGACAATAGCCTGGCCAATCCAGTCACATCTGTCCTTTAGTTGTCCTGTTAGGTTATCCCACTTCTGGGTCACAGCAACCAGTTGCTGGTTCACAACCCCATGTAAAGAAGGATCTTCCCCAGGTCTGCTCAGAATGCTCCAGCCAGCTGCTTTGAGCTGTTCATACTGAGGTTTCCGGGTGTCGAATTCTTGTAGCAGAATCTAGGTTACCCATGGAAAATAAGCAAAGGATTATACAATTAATTATAGAAAACATAAATTTAAGCAACCAAACACAGAGAAATGGTACTTAGTTCTCTAGTTGGTCTTGAATTTTGTTTAATGTTTTCCTACTTTTTGAGGACAGTGTGATTTATCTGAAACTAATGTAAAGAGCCATGGTGCTTCACAGTTAACAACTTGTTTAAAGTAATATCATCTTTCAAAGATAAGAAGAAGGGTATAAACGGTAGCCTGGGCAAATGCTCACTCACACGAGACAGTGCTACTGAGTTCACATCACCACTGGCATGTTTACCTTGCCTGATTCGAAGCATGCTTTCCTCTTGGCTAATTTAATACTCCCCAGCATTCTACCGTGGAGAAAGTGCTGTGGTAACTGCTTATCATGCTCGGGTGCTCTAGGTTTATAAGTGGTTTGTTTTTTAATAGTGGACTTACTGACTTTTCATCCTTTATTTTAAAAGTTTTAGATATAAAATCATATTGCTCAGAATGTAAAGGCTCATCACGACTGTCATTAGAAGTGACCCCATGATGCCTTCCTTATGGGGTACTTAATCTTTTATATTTTTATCTGTTTTATTTTATATTTTTATGTAAATACTTATTTACCTATTCATTTCAGACTGCTAAGACTACAAGCAAATATTTCTCCAGATATTTTCTTTTTATCTTTTTGTCTTCATTCTCTTTATATCATGAACAGTTATGAAGTAGAGCAGGTAACTCTAAACCGCTGAGACCTGATGACACGTTTGGCTGACAGGAGCTCTCCTCCTCCCTGCTGACGTCACTGCTCACCTAAGGAAACAACAGACCTCAAGCTACTCTACCCAAACTGAATATTAGGAATTTTCTTTCCCTTGTGGGCTTAGGCAATCACATTCACCCTTGAGAGTTGCAGACGGTTCAGTGGGTTTGCAACAACTACAATGTGACCAAATACATGGGGGGTCTGCCCCACAGGCTGGCTGGGGGAGAAATCTGTGGCTACCTCATAGCTGTAGTTCTAAAACTCCTGCTTTAGATAATATGTCTCACAACAAGCCACACTAATGTGTTTACACTAAAAACGTTTGTCTTGCTAAGTCAAGGGGCTGCTTCACAGTTGGTTCTCAGGTAACACTCACCTGTACCTGCTGCCTCTGTGTGTTCAACATGTTTGGGTCAATGGACAAGGGTCCGAGAACACTGACCATCAATTCTTTCTCCACAAGCCACTGTTTTAACTGGGCCTCTGTGGTCTGGAACTGGGTTAGATTATTGGAGGATTCTTCTAGCTTTTGTTGCCTATCAACTGTGAACTGGTTGAGTTCTTCCCACTTAGTATCTGAAAGAAAAAGGATAAAGCTGGTATTTGGTTTTTGTACCTTTAATATCAGCATTGTAACATTGTAACCATGTGTTTTCAAATGATATATAATAGACACCATTCCTTTTCTCCCCTTTGGTGTTAAGTTTTAAACTTAGGACCTTAATACTAGGCAAGTACATAACCTGTAAGCTCTACCTCTAGCCCTTGTTCATGTCTATCTGATAACTCTCCTTCATGTTGGTTCTAACTTAAAAGAAGTAATGACCACCTATACTTTGGGCCTTGACCTCAATAGGGTTGGACTGGAGGGCACTGCATACATGGTGGTGAGGAGTGGGGGATGGGGACAACTCCTGAAGCCCAAAATACAGAGATCAAAATCCACCCTTTCTGCGGGGCTCTTTCCCTGAAGGCATACTTTCCCATCATGCTGTCCACAGCAGCTCTCAGAATACCTACAGTGCTCTACCATCTCAAGGCCTGTCCTGTAATGTGGTTTCTGCCATCTGTTACGAGTCACAGTTCCTCCTAATGCTCTCCTTCCCACCTCAAGGCCTGATCATGGCCTCCATGGTCCTGAGGCTCTCCTTCCTTATAATGCTCATTCTATATGATGATAGGTCTCAGCTTCCTTCTCCACAAACCAACTGAACCTGCTGTTCAATTTTCTGTTAAATTTTTATTATAGATCTAGTAATTGTGTATTAACTCGAGTATAAGTAAACCAAACCTGAACCTGAGGTTCCTGTGATCTCATAGTCTTTCTGAAAGTCCTACACAGTCAGTAAGTTTTGGACATGTGCGTGAGTGCATATGTGTGTGCGTATGCGTGTACGTATATGTGTGCGTATGCGTGCGTGCGTGAGTGTGTATGCATATGCGCATTTACTGGGTACTGAACCTACAGCTTTGTGAATACTAGACAAGTTCTTAATTATTTCTAGGCAAAGGGCTTCCAGATTTGAGTATTTACTCTCAAGCATTCTATCAAATTCACTCAGTGTCAACCAGCTGTTGCAAAGCCACAGTATGACATCTTAGTAGCCCTGTGAAAGGACATGTCTAACCTTATGACTGTGGCATGACATTGCCTTCTAAAAAGTTCGCCCTTGAGAACTGGACAATAAAGTGGCAAAGAAAAGTCACACAGAAAAAACCTTCAGACTGCACTCATAGCTGTCACAGGGAGCATTAATTATATTCCTCTAAAGACTGATGTATTTGCTCCTGTTTCTACATTTCTCTCAAAGGCCATCCTCTCTTCCTTTCAATAATTCAGAATGACTTTTTAAAAAGATTTTATTTTGAATTCTCTCACCGCTCCCTGTGTGTGTGTGTGTGTGTGTGTGTGTGTTGGGGGGAGGGGTTACGTGAAAGTGAGTGGAGGTGCCCTCTGAGGCCTGAGGTGTTGGATCCTCCTAGAGCTGGAGTTATACCCCATTTGGGTGCTAAGACCTGAACTCAGGTCCTCTGCAAGAGCAGCACGGACTCTTAGCCACTCTGTCTGCAGAATGACTCTTATTTGCCTGCCAGGAACCATGGAGTTGGCTTGGCCTGACTGCTTTGAGAGCCATGTGTCATAGGATGTTCAGGTCAGAGTCCATGGCTTCCAGGGCACAATGTGCCTTCCAGTTCCTGAGAGACCGAGGAACTTCTTCAGGCAGTGAAGCATGGAAGCGTGACAGGACAACTGGTCTTAGACATTAATCTTGTATAGTTTGCAAACTTCATTGTAACCCTGGCAACTACCACTACATTCTGATTCTGATAAAGGTATAAAATTCTGATTGCTCTCAATAAAATTGTCACAGCCTCAGTCTTGTTTTGGCCCCTCCAACCTGAGCCTGGTTTCATTCCTTGGGCCATATCAGGTGACCATGGCCCGGTAACTAAGCACAGACGCTTACAGGTCCTCTGGCCTCCACGTTCATGCCATCACAGCCTCAAGCTCATCTTTGATACGCTCAGTGCTATATACTTCACTATGGCCTACACCATGCTTTTCTCAGGCCACAGTGGTTCCCACCTCAGCTGCTACAGAACCACACTGACCTGATACATTAGGTCTGGAGTGCAGCTTTGCTAGTGCAAATTTCTAACTAGTTCCCAGGTGGTGCACAGACGTATGTGGATGCAAAGAGCACACTCTGAAACCACACACCTAGCTTAGCACTCCTGTCACTCATAACCATGCTGATTCCCACTTACAAGCCATCTGATTCTAAGATAACTTCCCCTAAAAACTACATTTTTAAACATACCACTTCCCTACTCAAATCTTTCAATCAATAATGTCTTATCATTTAGATGATAAAATCAGAAGGTATTTGGCCCAAAACTCAGGGCTGGTCACCATGTGGCCCTGGAAAACTCATCTTGTGGAGTTTATGAGTCCTTGGAGATGAGTCCTCTAATCTAGCCCCAGTAATCTTAATGTTCTCAAAGCAGCTCACATTCATGTAAGCCATACCTGGGCATCTCCTTGCAACATCTCCCATCCCTCTCTGTCATTGCCAGTCCCACAGGATCTTCCTCTCAGCCAGGAGGCCACCTTGCTCACTTGGTTTCTACAAAGCATACCTCTCAAGGTGAAGCACTGGGCAAGCACTAAACCTGTGTATCACCTTATAAACAATAATTGCTTGGTGTGATTGGTTTATTTCAGAGACTTCATCTGTTTTTTTGTGTATGCCATGTGCACACACACACGGAAGCTGAAGGACAACCCTAGCAGCTGCTCCCGGAGCAGTGCTGTGCACATTTGTTTTTCTCTATGAAACAGGGTCGCTCATTGGCCTGGTACTTGGCTGTCCAGATAGCTCAAGGGGTCTACCTGTTTCTGCCTCCTCAGCACTGGAATTACAAGCTTGTGCTATCACGTCAAGTGCTCCTACATGAGTTCTGATGCTGTCTTGATGCTTATAAGTCAGGCAAGTACTTTACTGACTGAGTTGTTTCATTAGCCCTGAGACATCTATCTATCTATCTATCTATCTATCTATCTATCTATCTATCTATCTATCTATCCATCCATCTCTTATGTGTATATATACATATACATACCATATATGTACATGTATTTATATATTTTATATAATATAGTATATGTATATATGTATTTTTTTTTGGTCACTTGGCACAATATACTAAAGGGCAAACTTTAATGGAACCCAGTAGATGACTTTTATTTAATGGCATCTCTCTACCTGGTAAGCTCTAATCCAATATAGTCTGACTAGCAAGACTGTTAACAAAAGCAGGTGGATAAGTATCAAAAGCATCAGCAGGCCTTTTAGGCAATGCACATTTCTCATTCCCACCTCTGTTCTAAAACACATGACAAGACTCTGCTCAAGTCATTTTAATATCAAAAGGAGAGCCTCTTATGTAGGGAAAATATAAAGAGAAAGGAGTCTTAAGAGTTGGATTCTGTCTATCTTTGAACATTAAGAACACTTACTTGTTTCTAAGCTTATGATGTCTAATGATAAAGAGGAGAAGGTTTGAAATAAATACAATGGAATAACTGGAAGAAAAGTCATTTCAAGGACCAATGGGATATACTTCACCCAGCACACACTGTGACTCCTAGCCAGTTATACCTTAACTTACTGAAACCTCTAAACAACTAAATGAATTGGAAAACTGACTTTCTTAGTCTTCTTAGCTCACAAACTAAAAAGTCCTTTGTAGATAATTCTACACCTATGAGAAGTTTATACAAAGACAGGGAGGGAGGGAAGGAAGAATTACCCTGTGTTCTTTCAACCAACACTGGCTTGAGATAAAGAACAGCTAAGAAGACAGGGCTGGAGGAGCCCCAGAAGTGCCTCACGGAGGAGAGGGGAGCCTGCCTGCCTTTTCCAGGTGAATGAGGGAAAGAAAATATGGTAAGTCATAAGAACAATGAGGGTAAAGCTAATGAAAAAAATAATAAACACTAATGAAAACATTACTTAGTGCTTAGCATTTTATTATCAGCTATCCACCTTTTCCATAAAACCATCTGAATGTCAATTTTCAGAACAATGTTCCTGAAAACCACGATTTTAAATATTCACAAAACAGATTCTGAAACATTTAAAGAAAATCCAAAGACAAATGAGAGTATTGGACGCTCTCTGAAAAACATTCTGATGATGACAATGAGCTAGTGCCTGTAAGCTGGGACTCAAGGATGAACTCACCCATGTCTGACAGGATCTGCTTCCAGGTTGGGACCTCGGGAGCCTCTGAATTCTCCTTCAGGAGTTCTATCAGTTTGTCTTTTAATTCTTGCACTTTGTTTACATTTTGCTTCAGTTCTGCCTCAAATGACTAACAATGGAAAAAAAAACTGATTAACTACACAAAAGTATGTCACCAAATGACAAAATAAAAGCACAATTATGCTATAACATTTTCTCCCCTCTGGTATGACCCAGAAAGGAAAAAACCCAACGTCAAAGCTGGAGGGCATGAGGACCTGGATTATGCAGCAGATAGTTCTCATGTTTCGTTTTCCATCTTCAACTGTGAGATACAGAAATCCCATAGAGGAATGCTGTCACTTTCACTACAGAGGTGACAGCTGATTCTGTCACTATGGAGAATTTCCTGGTTTCAAACTTACTATGGGCAAATGCAAGATGATCTCAGTGAGAATGCAACTGATAAGCAAGTCAGCCTTGGCAAAGGCCTCCAGAAATGGAGACACTACTTGGGAATAAACACATGGTTGAATTTAAATTAAATTCTGATAATTTGTGTCAAATTTTTGCCATCACAGTGCCACCATAGAAAACTACTTTCCCAATCTGGACAGCTACAGAAATACTGTTCACTAACAAGGACGGTATTAGCCACCCCATTTTATAGTGGACAAAAGGGGCCTTTAATATTCTTAGCCCTTAACTAAATCTTTCCCAAAAGCTGACTGGTTAGTATCTCATATTTAAGTTGACTTAAAGGTGGCAAAGTTACTCATACCCATAGCTCATTCCTTTTTATGTCAGAGGGCAGGAAAAGTGACTATTAATTTGCCTCAATCTACAGAAAGACAGATTTTAACAAAACTCTCAAATTCTTTGTTGAAGGGTCTAGGTAGAAAATAGAACAGAGCTCATGGCCACCAGGGCTGCTTCTGACTTCCAGTCTGTCCTCTCTGACGTCTTCCTTCCATGTGCTCATCTACCTTATTCTGCTCAACTTGTATCTTCACAGATTCAGTGTCCGCAGGTGTTGGTGTCTGGTGCCATTTGCTTGCAGTTCTGTTCATTTTCTGTAACCACTGCATCATTGCACTAGACTCTTCCTGAGCCTTTTGCAACTTGGAGAGTTTAATATTCAGTTCAGTTATTTTATCCTTGAGTAAGAGGCCCAGGTCTTCGTAACTGTGGCTTATGTCAGTCATGTCCTTTTTAACAGATATTAAACCTACAAATAGGAAGAAACGTATACTAATGCAGGTTGGGAGTTTTGAAGAAAAGCTACAGAATTAAATTTATTGTACACAGCATTTCCTTCTATTTTGTCACTGTTAAGTCTGTTACAATAGACCACAGACTTTTTAGGATAGAAAGGTCAGGTCATACTGCTAGTTAATGACAGATAACTCAGGGACATTGCATAATTGTGAAACCTAAGAGGTAGCATGATGAAACGTAAGCATAGACAGTATAGTATATTTCTTGGGTCCCAAATATCAGACCACATCAAATACTATCCCAAGTAGAAATGCACCTCAAATCAACAAGAAGGAAACAAAACCAAGTACCAAAGTGAAACAGTAATGTTCTACTTGTCTCAGCTGGAGAGTTATATCAATATATTCACGGAGACTGTGACTACTTTAACTCGTTTAAGATTTCAATGTAACTACTGCCATTTAAAGGATTTTCTTAAAAATATCAAATTCCATTAATCATGAGCCAGACAAGTTTATTAGTCACCTTTACTTGCCAAGAAATCCTGAGTATTTGTGTCTGTTCCTTCACCATTTAGTATTACTCCACCTGCAATAAATAAATAAATACATAATACATAAATAACCAAACCAAATAAACAATGAAGTAATCTTAATTGCCCTAATATTTATACCCACTAATTATAAAAATGCCATTGCTTACTCTTACAGTGCTGACCTGGTGTCTTACTTTCTACCATTTATAAATTAATCAAGAGTTGACTCCTAAGTTAAATTAAATAGCTAAGTTGTTTCAGGCGATAGTCATCTTAATGATAAAGCTACTGAAGTCAGAAGGTCCCTGGTTGTATTAAATAAAGCAATGTAACTGAGAAGAGAATGTCTGCTTACCTAATGACTAAATATTGTCTGTGGCAGTTTACACAATGTTATCACAGGCTTAATGAAGTTAGAATGATTTAAAAAGACAAGAGGGAACCTTTTGAAGGTAAAGCCAAAACAAAAGTCTATTGCTAAGTCCAAATATGCTGCCACAGAGAGAACACAGGGGTGGTAGTGCCTGGGCCTGGAGTAGGACTCTCCTGAATTTAAATACCAGCTCTACTAATTATCAGCTGTGTGCCTGCAAGAACTAAGAAGTAAAGCTGATGGGTACCTAACCTGTAAGAGCATTGTGGGGACCACAGCTAATTAACCCATGCCTACCAGCAGAAACGCCTTAGTGAGCCATCAGAGCTACTTGTCTTTTATTATCATAACCATCTGGTATTCGCATGTTTCCATAAGCACAATGTTAATAAAATATAACTTTCTCATGCTAGCATCCACTGGCTGTTTATCAAAGCAGAGAGATATGCCCCCAGAAGCACAATGAACAGAAACATTTAAACATCCAAATTGTCCTTTAAAAAAAATCACATGTGAGACATTTTACATGGAAGTGAAAGTGCCCTAGAATCTCCAAACTAATTCTTAAAAGTAAAGAAAACCAAGCAAGAGTATACATTTATTCCAGATACAAAGGAGACAGGAGGAACAAGATAAATTAAAGACAATAGAATTCCTCTTCTTAAGAACAATCAATTTGGCATCTCAGGAAATCTGATTAGAGCAGAAAAGAGAGATCACTGCAGCATATATAATATGGGCATTTCTTGAAAAGGGATTAATAGAGTGGAATAAATAAATGGCTGGTTGAGAAAGTGCAGCTGCAACATGGGTGTCACTCACAATAGGGACAGCTGGAGGCCTGGTCAGACTAGATAAACCAGAGAGCACATAATAGAGATATGAGACTGGCCTTCTGTCTATTCTTCAACTTAACAAAACAAAACACCTCAATAAGTATGCCTTACCAACACTACATTCACATTAGATTAGTGTGAAAAGCAACATTTATAAGGAACTCCATTCTTTGGCTAAGAAAAGTAGGATCAACCATGGTTCAGCCTGAGATGTGAGGGACTGGAGAACAGGTTGCAGGATCAACTGCTTTGGGAACGACGAGTTACAGACAAGCAGACAAAAAGGGAATGAGAGAGAGGCCATGTCTTTAGAGAAGAGTCTACTCCCTTGCCTCTCTTCTTTACCAGGAAACCAAATTTATTTCTTTACCACATAGTATAATGACACTAGAAACAGCTCAAAGAGAACTTCAATATCTTCATTTAATGACAGTGGGAAGCAAACAGACTGGAACCTGACCAGCCCCCTTCCTCAGTATCAGCTTCAAATCCTTACCTGGTTACATTTTATGTGTACTATTTAATAAAATCAAACATGGGAGAGTTTTAAAACCAGATTAGTACAGTTATTTTCCCACAACAGATTTTTTTTTGGTGTATTCGTGTGTATGTATATGCGTGTTCCTATGCGTGTGGCTGCACATGTGGAGGTGTGTATGCATGTGCCTGCTCCTGTATGTGGAGGGCACAGTGGATGCTGGGTACTTTCCATTTGATTTTCTGAGACAGGGCCACTTGCCAAATCCAGAGGTCAAGGATTTGGTCAGTCCGCCTGGAGGATTACCTGTCTCTGCCTCTCGAGTGCTGTGGTTATAGGCAGGCTACCATGCCCAGCTGTACAGAAAACATGTGTGAGGACTGGAGATTCAAACTCCTTGTTTGCACACAATGTATTCACAAGTTATCACCACCCCATCGTTCCATGACAGATTTCAATGTGCTTTCAAAAGCCACTGGTCTTATCTCTTCCACATTGTATTTCTGAGGTGATTTTGTTCTTATTTAATTAATTTAAAATACGCAAGATAAACATTTGAGGTCTAATTCTTACACTGGCCATGAAAATGAAGCACATACCTGATTTGACTGCTGCCATGGCCTTTGCAGGGGTAGTCACTGCACTTATCAGGTTACATAGTGAGACCCCACTGTTGTTTGCTTTATGAATTTCTGGTGCTTTCAAACTCCACTTTTCTTGTAATTTCTTTAAACACAAAACCACATTATTTCTCAGTCAGTCTTCCATGTATCTTCAAAGTTGTACATTATAATTGAACTTCTTAAGCATATTTTAAAGCAACAATGACTGTGGGCCCAGGTGACTGTTAACACTGTTGGCAGAGGAGAATGGGGCAAAGCCCATTCTGTGTTCTCCCCCAGCCACAGTGGGAGCCAGGCTGTGTCCTCCTGGCCTACGGGAACATTCTAGGGTAACTGTCAACTGTAAGTCTGTAGGGCTATGCCAGGTGCAGCCACATCAGAAGGTATGTAACAGGACAATAAAAATAAACACAGACATACAAAATTCCACTTCACAGTGACTTTTAACTACCAAAATTTCAATGAAGTTTTAAAGATACATGATTTCACTCTAAGAAGATCGGACACACTTAGCCATAGCTTTTATAACTTAAATCAGTTAACAAAATACTTATACTATTTATGTAAGAGATTCAAATAACTTGTCTTCTAACACTGGTTAAAGTAATATATCTAAGCTGGGATAGACCTCGTACATGAAGACAAGGGTGTCTCTCTTTCTTCTGGGAGGGAAGGTTAAAAAAAAGAATGGAAATTACGCTGAGGTTTGATGAAGAATAGCAAGGAGACTAATGAGTCACTAACACATCTTTTAACAAATCAAATTAGCAAAAAGATTATGCCCTTCCTTGAAATGATTGGTTAAGGCAGTTACTGATTTCCACAGATCCTATAGGGCATTTAGGAGACTAGCTTGCTTGACTTTAGACTAAAGGACCCTATGTATCATTAACACAGGCAAGCAGAAGTGAGTATTAGGTCTAATGAACCACCTTGGTTTCTTCCAGAGATTTCCCTAAATCCTCTGCACCAAAAGAAGGCTTCACGGCAGGAACCTGCTTCGTTGTTTCTTTTATCCATGACTTCAGTGACTGCGCTAGGACTTGGAAAGCCCCCAGCTGTTCCTCACAGGAACTTATAGCTTCTTTTCTAATGAACAAAAACAAACCACAAGTTAACCTGCAAAACCAGACGCTCCAAAAGGCCAGTTATTAACCAGTGGTCACTATTTCCAAATTGAGCTCAACTGTAACAACCATTTCCAATATACAGGAGAACTCTTTGATATTAGGATGAAGTTTTCTTATGTGGTAAATGAAGTCAGCTAAGGAACTACTTGTTGATTCCTTAAGCAACATTCATAGAAAAAGAAGGAACAGTCAAGAACTATATGTCCCACACATAACTGTACTCTATAATGCCACATAAACTCTAGCAACGTTGGCAGGTCCATTTTATATAATGCGTAATGCCAGCAGACAAAGAGTCAAACAAAACAAACAAACAAGCATCCATGTATATGTATGCTGGTGACATGAGAAGAACATAGGTCATGTTGACGATGACTTAGCTCAGCACTTGGCAGTGACGACATTTCTGCCCCTCCAAAGAGAGTAACCCAATGACTGGAGACTTTTAGCAGGTGCTTCCCGACCCCAACACTCAGGAGGCTCCAACATAAACTCTACGGGGCTTTCTATATGCCAAATGAAAGACTGCCAGACCTATGATGACTGCTACGCTTGACATGTGGATGCCTCACGTGTGCAGGTGACTTTGAGTGCTGGAGATGAGGATGTACTTTAGCTGGACTAATTCCTGATGAGTAAGTACATGGCTTTAATAGTCTAGCTATTACCTATTACCTAAATTTAAAATTGGGATAGATAACCTAGATTATGTAAGAAAGTCAAGAACATTTCTCTGAGAGAGGTTCGGAAACAGAACCCAGTAGTTTTAGGGAGAGAATTCTCAGGAAATAAAACTAGAAGATTCTAAACATCTTTTTGGGGGCTCTTTCACATAAACTTCATAAAAATCAGATGTGTGTTCTAAACATGAGATAGAAAATGGGAAGCACAGAATAGAATCACATATAATCACAGGTCAAATTGGGTCCACTGTCTTTTCTTCATGGATTTGTGGCCCCTTCGCTAATTAGAGAAGTAAGCTGTTATATTTAAAAGATTATTAAGAACCATCCTGAAATTATGCATAGCTTCTGAACCGAGACCCCCAAAGCAAGAACTACTGCTTTTCAAGGTTATTTCTGTCTCTGTGAACAGAAAGACAATATCTGCCAAAGAAGCCACAGACCCCAGTGAGCTCTATCATTTCCGTAATATCTGGCTAGTAGTACCGTACTCACACAATGTTTCTCACTTTTACATAAGCAGCATCCCGTTTCCTACCTCAACATTTTAGCAGCTTGATGGTTTTGTTGTTGTGTTTTGCTTTTTAAGACAAGGTCTCACAGCAGTCCAGGTTAGGGCCTCAAACTCTCTGTAATCCCCCTTCAACCTTATGAGTCTATTTAATGCAGAAATATGGCAACAGTCTGCAACTCCACATTTTGGAAATCACCTCAGTCATACACTTACATAAATAAAATGTAAGTAAAGTGCTGAGTACCACTGAGTGGAATGAAATACATTTTTAGAGAGGTTCTTACTTTTCTTGGATAGTATCCTCCATTTCCTTGAATTTCTTTGATAAATTATTTGTTTTTTCAAACACGAGAGCTTTGTCCCCTGGTAAGCCATGGCTGGATATCTCTTTCAGGAGGCTGTGCAAAGCTTCAAGATCTTTTTTATGTTCTAAGAATTGAGTAGTTGACTCCTGCAAAGCATGTACATCAGTCAGTATAAACACTACTAGATCTTAGAGTCACATCCCACCAGAGGTGCGTATGGGAACACAGCAGCTTGTGCATTACTGTACAGCACACCACAGACTCTCAATGTACAGGCAGGATGCAGTGGACTTTATACTCTGATTTCGCTTCTCTGTGGTTTGACATGCACAGTAATAGCTGTAGCAGTGATGATATGTGTGGTAAATGGCTTGTTTCTATTCAACAGGCAAATGCTTCAAGGAGAAACAAGTATCAGTCAGAATGAGAGCTGGTACTCAGACTGTCGACAGATGCATGAGCTTACCTTCAGCAGTCGATGTGCTTGGCGTTGTGACTACTGAGGAATACGCACCTGCATATACTGAGACAGCTCTGGAACATCTTTTCCTGGCATGTCCACCTCAGTGAGTGCCTGGCTCTGTGTCTCTAGAAACATCTGGAGCTTTTCTGAGAGCTTCTCAAACTGCTCTACTTTGGCCTTTAGCTCCACCATCTTGGCAAGCTTTTCCGTATGTTTCTGACTCGCTTCAGAAAACCGAGCAGACAGGTCCTTCATTTTCGCTTGCAGTGAGGAGGCAGTGGATGGGTCTGTTGTCTCTACAAATGTCTTTACTTTTTCATTCATGGCATTTATGCTGCTCTGACGACCTGCAATATCCTGTTCCAACATCTGAAAGACAGTAATTATTGGGTGTATTTTCTAACAATGTCTACAAATAATGGCATGGAGTTTTCAAAATAATTCTTCACAGCAATATAAGCTTGAACAACCTGTGACTAAAATGGTTAACAGTTGGAAATGAGTGACATGTTTGATTTTTCCCTTGAGGAAGCCAATCCCAAAGCTCTTCAAGGGTGTGTGGAGAACAGCTGGCTGGCTGCTTGAGAAACACAGGAGGTTGTTGTTACCCAGCAAGCCCTGGGGTCTAATGCAGCATGGGGATTAGCCATGCTCTTAATTTCTAAAAGACTTGGCAATAGCAAGATCGATCTGATGAAGCCCATGAGCAGCTGGCTGAAGCAATGATAAATAAGATTAGATACAATGCAGGTTTAAACCCTCCTTAATGAATAATGACAAGTATATAAATCCCTTTCCAAGCCCCATCACAAAAATAATTTACACATTCATTTGTACAGTACTGCTTGATACTTGGCTGTCTTCAGAAGCATTCCTCTTTATCTCTAAGCCTACCTATTCTTGAATAGAAATAACTTGTTTTCAACTCCAAGTGGAATTCTATCCTTTAACAAAGGTCACTCACAATGTTTTTGCTGATGAGATCCTGGAGAGCTGCAGAGTTTAAGGGCACTTGACCTTGTCTGACCAGAGAGCTTTCCACACTGCCCATCCAGTCCAGCATCTCATCCAAGCCATCCTGTACACTCAGTGAACGGGTCAGTGTTATCTGAAGCTTCTCATTCCGTTCATTCACAGACTTGGACAGATCATCATATCTCCCAACAATATCATCTAGTCCAAACACAGAGGGGAACAGTAAACACAACGTCCTGTTTGCCTTATTCTTTTTAAAATGCACTTCAAGATTAAAACAATTAAGTTTCCAAACAACAAAGCTCAGATGACCCATTTCCAGTGAATAATCAGATCATGTATAACTTTTATAAAGACATAAATTGAGTGGAAAAATAAAATAGAAAAAAATTCACACACCTGTCATTTGCTTGAAATCTGGAAAGATTTTTAGATGCATAAACATTTGAAGTATCCCCGAGAAATGAAAGCAAGGTCTAAACAGTGGGCCACTATAATCACTATTGTGTCTCAGACTGATATTTCAATACTTATTGGTAACTACTCGGGGGCTGGAAGTGACAGTCTCAGACAACTACTCTCCATAGACAACATTCTGTCATATATATATATACACATACATACATACATACACACACACACACACACTCATGTTCAGTTTTTGTTACAATCAGAGATGTCAAATGCACAAAAGAAAGATCCAAATGTATTAAGAAAACAGGTTAACAGCGAAAATCCACTCAAGCTATGATTATGGTTCTAAAAAATAAGCAACAGAATTCACCTATAAGTTTAATAGAAGACAAAAGGGAAAAATGAGTTTACTAGAACAATCTATCTCCTATAACTTTACTTTCAATTCTAAAGATTTAAGATGAAAACAAACAGAAAATAAAAATTTTAAAAAAAGGAAAAAAATAGTACCATCCAGTCTGTATCCTCTTCAATACTAAGTTCTATATTTTGACACATCACATTTCTATACTGTGGACCAATGACAGGTTCAAAGAACACTGCTATTAAATTTCTCTCTTTGGAAGACAATTTTTTTTTTTTTTTGGTTTTTTCGAGACAGGGTTTCTCTGTGTAGCCCTGGCTGTCCTGGACTCACTTTTGTAGACCAGGCTGGCCTCGAACTCACAAAGATCCACCTGCCTCTGCCTCCCGAGTGCTGGGATTAAAGGCGTGCGCCACCACCGCCCGGCAGGAAGACAATTTTTTAATGTTTATTTATTACTTCAGGTTACATCTCCATCACAGTACCCTCTTTCCCCCCTCTCCCACCCTCTATCCCCTAACCCTTCCATCCCACTCCTCCAGAGTGGAGTGTCCCTACATAACAGTCCCCTGCCCCAGTTCAGCAGTCCTATAAGGGCCAAGATCCTCCTCATATACTGGGGGCCTACATGGCAGCACCACTAGGGCAAAGTGTCTCATTGACAGGTAACAAAGTCTATGTTCATCTTCCCTTTGGTGCATTGGTTGTAGGATAGTTATCCTGTACTATATTGCTAAAATCAAACTGTAAGTGAATAGATGCCATGTGCATCCTTCTGAGTCTGGGTTAGCTCACTCAGGATGAGCTTCTCTAGTTTCATTTGGCTGCAAATTGCATGATGTGTTGTTTCTGATGGCTGAGTAGTATTCCATTGTGTAGATGTACCACAGTTTTTTTTTATTCATTCCTCAGTGAAGGACTGTGATTTTAAAAAGTAATATATAAAGACTCCAAGAAGCATTTTTGCTATTTTTTAACTTTTTAATAGAATACAATGCAGAATGTAACACTAGAAGCTATAGCCTAAAACAGCTCTATAATTTACATCTGTGAATACTTTCTCCTTATCTATAAAACACCTCTACTTCAAATTTACCCATGAGACAGGAAATAAGAGCTAAGACCTCACCAAGTGTCTTCTGGATATCATTCTTGGCAGGAAGTAACGAGCCTTTGGCATCCAAGAGCATTTCTGCAGTTTTCTTCAACTTCTCTACAGCAACTTGCTGACTTGATATTTGTCCTTGCAAAGCCTGTGAGATTAAGTGGTTTTCAATTATATTCAGGAGGAAAAACAGATTCCCAATAAGAAAAAGATGACAAACTAAATTGGACAGAGTGAACTATACAACACACAAACTTTCACTGTCAAGCTTATTCTGGACTTCTGAGGATAAAGTGGTTAGAGAGCGGTAATCAACCCACCGAGATGGCGAGCCACAGCACACCCCGAGGAAGAGTTCTTAACAATATTCCTACTTTCGACTTGCAACCTGATTACTCTGTTTTCCCCTAATTTCCACTTCAATGTTTTGTACAACACCCCTACCCTCTAATCCCAATAGCAGCAAGGAAACTAAAACACAGAGAACCCCCAGGACTATTTCTAACTCCTTGAATTCATACTGTCATATGCATTTGCCTAATTCAATAAGTTATTGAGCATCTAAAAATTCAGAAAGCTTTTGTACATTCTGCGGAAAAATAGCTACAAAGCTTACAAGTATGGTTGCATCCCAAAGGTAAGAGGAGATGCTGGTGGAGGTGACCTAGACGAAGAGCAGCAGGGAAGTGAGGACCAGTTAGTGGTGATGATGCTGGGCCCTGAGTAAACTATGGAAATGGAAAAGCAGAATACTTCTCCACTGGACAAACAGAAGGCACAGAAATCTCCTGGAGAGAAAGAGAGAGAGGGAGAGAGACAGAGAGAGAGAGATAGAGAGGAGATGATGATGATAATGAATGAATAAATAGGGCTGCAAAGGCCTCAGATGTTAGGCATAGGGCTTGATATTTTGTCTGGTAGCAATGGGGGAATTATTGAAGGCTTTGAAGAAAGTGCTAAGTAAGGGGGCATATAGCAATGTAGGAAAAACATAGAAGAAATGTAGTGAGAAACGAAATGCCAAACTGTGTAATGGGAGTTATATTATCAGACTGGCACATGCAGTATAAGGTCCTGGGCAGCAGATGTAATTAGTAAAGCCTGGGAAAGTGAGAAAAAGAGCTTTTGGATGCTGCCTCTCTTTAAAAGATGTTGAACGGAGCTAAAATGGGCAGAGTCCAGTTGAAGCCATGGCTCTGATAGATATGCAGCAGAGTTTTGTGGAGGAGCATGTCAAAAAGCCTAAGAAACCTCCAGACAGTGTCCTGCCTAGGGGCGTGGCTACAGGAGCAGCGAGAACCACATCCTATTTAAGGGGCCTGGTGGAAGAGCCAAAGGGGGGGGGAGCCCAAGATCTGAGGTGGGGGACGATGAAATGCGAAGCAACACGAGCCATTGACTGACTTCATTGCCATACTGGCAGAAAAAAAAAAAGCTGCAGAGAGTGACTTCTGCCAAGGGCAAACCCAGGAGGCGTTGAAAATCCCTGGAAGGCTGGTTGGCCCTGATGCACAAGGTGAGAGGTGTGTACACGCTCTGAAGCCAGAGCCAAGGCCTAAGGTGCGTGTGGGCTGAGAAGACCCGTGGAAGTGACAGTAATGGCGGCCTGAGAAAAGTTGTGCTTCAGCCTGGCTGGACCTGCCACAAGTAAGCTCTGGCTGGCAGAGGAGGCATGGCATAAGACCTGGGGGAGACCGTAGAAGCAGAATCCTGCATGGCATGGCTGAGGAAGCCAGGGACCTACTAGAGGCCTTGGTGCCGGGCAGGCATATGCCAACAGCTGGCGGAGATAACAGAGACGAGGTCGCTCGGCCCCTCGTCTGTGCTTAGTAATAGCCTCAGCTGACTGAGGATGCCAACTCCAAGCTGAGAGGCTGAGGCAAGGTGGCTGCAGCAACAGGGGACCAGCACACAATGGTAGGCTTGGAGGAAGCTGAGCCAAGCTGAAGTGAAGTTGCCATAACAATGCCAGACCCAGACTGCTGATTGCTGTGTGAGGTGTGCCTGCAGATAGAAGGCTGACCAATTGCCCAAAAAGATCCACGGCCTGGTATCCTTTCAAAAGGGTTAGGGTAGGGTTGCTTAGGTGTTGTTAGGTTATAGGCGTTTGTTAGGTTTTATTAAATATAGTTTAATAAAAATTTTCGGTTACAAAACTGAGATTAATATAAGCCAGATCAAGGCAACCAGGACTTTACCAAGGACTGAGGTACTTCTATTCAGAATGCCTGGATCACAAAGTATAGTATGGTATGGGGATGGGAAGAGTCAAAAGGACTTGTTCACATTATCCAGAGCCAAAATACCCAACACAGTATGAGTCACTACAATTGTATTTTACACCAGAATCAAAGTACAAAATTTAATTCCTCGACTGCATTAGCCATGCTTCCTCAGTGACTATGGCTATGCTGCTGGACAGGTCCCATGACGGAACGGCCAGCGTCACAGAGGGCAGGGACAAAAGACACGAGAAATCAAGGGTAAAGAAGTAGGCTGGGCTCTCTTGAGCTCAGGTAAACTACCAAAATTTATAAACTCAGGTGAGATCAAACTTCAGAGTGTGTAAGACCATTTGGTTTGTAGGTCATGACTTCAAAATGTTGATAGAATAGTGCACAGGAAGAAACGAGGAGGCTGGCAACGGATGAGACTTCACAAATGGACCTGTGTAGAAAGAACTACAGCAGCAAGAGGAAATGCTACAGCAGACAGTGCAGCAACATCAGAGAAGGAAAAAGCAGGGAAATGCATGGAAGATCTTCACATCACTGTGATGGGGAAGGGAGACAGAAATAAGGTGGCCAAGGAGTTAAAACTGCCCAGAAGAATTCTATGCCCAAAGCTGGAAGAGAGGGAAAAACTAGATGTGGGTTAACTGTGATAGGTGACTCACACTGATGCCCAACATGCCCTTGCCAAAAGGTTCCTACAGATCTCTGGGTGAACAGGTGGAGTTCCACCCTGGGGTGAACTAAGAAGGGGGTTGGAGCCTGCAGCTCCTAACATCCCAGGTGGATTTCTGCCCATGTAGGCTGCCCAGCCTCATAGGCTTGACAGGGGTTTCAAGTTCACAGAGGCATGACAGCTCTCCTTACTATGATGTTCTTGTATTTGAAAGAGTCAAATGTCCAGGGGCTGGGGAGATAGCTCAATGGAGAGTATGCCTGCTGCATGCATGAAGGACAAAGGTCAGGTCCCCAGAGTCCACATTAAAGGTGACTTGAGTATGGTGACCCTTCTGTAGTCCTAGCATTAGCAGAGCCAAGACTGGGTCCTCAGGATGAACTGGCAGTGAAGCCTAAATGACTCTGTCAGCCAGTGACCAGATCTTAGTACGACAGACAGCGAGCGGCTGAGGGAGTTACCTGACATCAACCACTGGCATCCATGTGCACACGTGTAAGTACACACACACACACACACACACACACAAGCGTACACCCAACTGCTGGTGAATGTACCCCTGGTTATGGGCCTTGGTCTCTAAGTGCTCCTTGAATATTTCATCTGGGTGAAAATAGTGACCTTAAAGTTCAATACGGCAAAATCTGAAATCTCATTCTCCACAATTCTACTTCCTCTCAGGCTTCATCTGATCCCCTAAGCCTGAGGCTCCCAGTAGGTTCTACAAGGTCCCGACTCTTCTCCACATACACAAATAACCAACAGCTCTTGACACTTTTCCCACTTAAAGCTTTTCTTCTTCTTCTTCTTCTTCTTCTTCTTCTTCTTCTTCTTCTTCTTCTTCTTCTTCTTCTTCTTCTTCTTCTTCTTCTTCTTCTT
>CAJQZJ010032473.1:2070948-2131851 GCA_907164525.1 Lophiomys imhausi
TTCTTCTTCTTCTTCTTCTTCTTCTTCTTCTTCTTCTTCTTCTTCTTTTTAGTCAAACTCTGTATTTCAAAGCATACAGACTTCTGAAAAAAGACTCCTACTTGAGAGCCTGGCTTCTCACAGCATCCCTAGCAGACCCACTCACCTGTTTTACCTAAAACATATATACCTATACATCCTTGTTTTGGTTTAAACCATTTAACAGCTTCCTTTTATATCAAGAGTCATAAAGGCTCCAATGAAATTTCTATCTTCAGTCTCATTTTTTCAATTCTCTGTTGCAGCAACACCTAACAGCACACCTATTCCTTGCTACTCGCTGAACTCAGTGCTTTCATATCTCTACATACAAACCTTTACATGCTGCCTTTAGGCTAGCTCTTACTTAGACTTTAAACCTACCTGGGAAGTCTCTGTAACATTCTCCTCACCTAGTCATGTTAAATTCTACTCTTTGGATTCTATAAAACCCCCATAAATACTGTTCCTCCACCTGTCTCTGTTACCAAATTATCCTTCTTGCAAACCAGAGGTCCATCCTACTCAGTTTTCTATCTCTCATGGCTTGCTCAGTGTTTGAGCATACAGTTGGTCTTGATGAAAATTTCTGTGATGAATAAGTGAGGGTATTATGAGAAACACTAAAATAGAACCCTTTCTATTTCCACTTTATTCGACACTATTATTGACAACAAATGCCTATATTAATGGCAAATGTTTCCTTTACTATTATAAGCAACCATGATGCTGCACAGACAGCACACGTATATAACGGAAGGTCTGGTGACTAGCAAGGTCTCCATGATCTGAACAAAGATCCTACAGACATTCACACACATGACTACATCAGAGGGGATCAGTTAGTTACAGAGACCTGAAGAAACCCTCTGGGATGTGAACTCTGCACACAGGGTGAAGAATCCAGGACAAGGGTGGCTTAATGACATCACAAGAGATAAAATAAAGTTAAGGGTACCCTATGCCCATTTTTTTCATCCTTTAAAACATGAGTTTCCTAAGCCAGGCATGGTAGTGCACGCCTTTAACCCCAGGACTCAGAAGGCAGAGGCAGGTGGGTCTCTGTGAGTTTGATGCCAGCCTGGTTAATGAAGTGAGTTCCAGTACAGTCAGTGCTGTTACACAGAGAAACCCTGACTAGAAAAATCAAAACAAACAACTAACCAACCAGCCATGAGTTTCTCGAGGGCAGAGTTACAAAAATTACAAAACCTAACAATATATGTAAAAGTTAGAATGAGCCTATAACATACCTTGTATCACCTTTGTCTCTGACTGTTAAGGAAAAAAGAATATGAAGACTATGGTGGTTTGAATGAAAATGGACCCCATAGGCTCTTAGGGAGTGGCACTATTAGAGGTGTGGCCTTATTGGAGGAAGTGTGTCACTGGGGCAGGCTTCGAGGTTTTAGATTCTCAAGACAGGCCCAGTGTCACTCTCTCTTCCTGCTCCCCATGATCCAATCCAGATGTAGAACTCTGATCTCCTTCTCTGACACCATGTCTGCCTGCGTGCCACCACACTTCCTGCCATGACAGTAATGGATTAAACTATAAGCCAGCCCTTGCCTTTATAAGAGTTGCTGTGGTCATGGTATCACTTCACAGCAATAGAAAACCCAACTAAGACAAAGACTACCTCATCTTCACAAAAGTTTAACCTTATTACATACAAAGATCATCTGTGAGAAAAATGTACCCAGGGACACCATGAGTATTTACTCTTCTGTTATTCCATGGCTTAGTTCTGAGTTGTCACTGCCTTTGTATCACAGGAATCTTGGCACACTTACCCAGTAAGCCTTTTTGCTCCAAAACCCATCCCTGTGTCAGTTTAATTAAAAGCTACATGCAGGGTTCTTTCAGGTTTTCCTTCCCCTCTGTTTTGTTCATTCCTAAAAATTCATTTAGATAGAATACAGCACATTTACACACATGATACTTGAAATATTTTATTTTCCTGTAATTAAGATATTTTTGTTCCTAATTAAATGTTAGTCAATCTTAATAATTACCACTGGTATTTCTTAACCAAATCATGGCCCTAAATTTCACAGTATCTCCTCTGACATCATTATTCAGTCCTTATGTATACAACCAAGAGGAACTAAACAATTAAGACAGATCTGTTCTCGTATTTGAGGAACAGAAAAAATAAAACAAAAGCAAATAAATTAATAACAGAGCCCAAAGTGCACATGGGAAGGCAGGCAGTGGACTTAAGCTGGGGATGGTGGCCTCGCCCAGAACACTTTCCTGGTGTCTACTCAAGGGTGATGACAATGCTTCAGCTTCAGAAGGAAACTGTGCCTATGACCTCTGCAGTGCCACCCTTCTTCCCTTTCACTGTTCTTTGCTCTCAAGCCTTCCATGACCTTTCCAGGTGTAACACTGCTGTGCTTCTTGGCAGGGATGTAGATGTTTGAGAGACACATCCGTGGCTTTCCTTAGACCATCAGACCATTGAATCAACAGGTCTCCAAGAGTTGGAATTTCCCCAGGAATCTCATGCTGGGAGAAGAAAAGGCTAAGGTCCTAGTGCCAGCCAAAGGGTGAGCTTTTCTCCTAGTAAGAGATTTCACACAGTTCTCCCTGCTTGTCAGACCACCTTGTCGGAGAGTGACGCTAAGACAAGGACGGCCCGATGACTGGCAAGAGCACACCCTGACCAGGGCTGCTTGTAATGCATTGTCTCCTCTTGCTTCCCATTTAAACCTAAACCTCAGTCAAGACCTCAAAGATGGACTTCGTTTCCCTTCCCAATGTGGCCACACTGAACATATCTCTCCTCTCTGTTTTCACCATCACTTGGTTCTATAATTGGCCTATTGAAGCTGGCAACCAAGCCTAGCTTGCTAGGACCACCAGGGCTCAGGCTCTGACTCTAGCAACTTGAGTACCCCCACCTGCTAAAAGAAATCATCTCTAGATTAATGAAACTTTTAAAATCAATTTTTTATTTTATCATACTGAGTAAGAATAAAGTATCCTAAACATTATCTATCCTTTAAAATTTTTTAAATATGCTTTGGACTTAAAAAACAGAATAAAGAATAATTTGACAGTTTGACTGAGAGTTCGGTAACTATCTTATGATATAAAGTTTGCATTTCTGGAAAGGCTGGAAGACCTTCGGTGATGTAACTGAAGTTTACATCTCTATACATCATGAGGGAACATAACAGGAACCCCAATACTGACTTTGAGACACTCTGAATATGACAGCAACATCCTTCTATATGCCCGCTCTTGAACAAATATTCATTGTGCACTTTGGACCAGATAGTGATTCTCAAGCTTCCTAATGCTATGACCCTTTAATACAGTTTCTCATGTTGTGGTGCCCCCCACAACCATAAAATTATTTCATTGCTACTCCATAACTGTAATTTTGCTACTGTTAGGAATCATAATGAAAATATCTGATATGCAGATTGTCTTAGGCAACCCGTGAAAGGGTTGTTCAACTCCCAAAGGGGTTTCGATCCACAGGTTGAGAACCACTGCTTCAAATACAACACTGAACAAGACAGACACCAACACTTGCTTTCACGAAGCTTAATTCTAATGGAAAATTAAGAAATATAACAGTAAATAAGTGAGCTGGGTTTTGCTGGGGTAGGATGCAGGTGCAGCACAATGCAGGCAATATCAGCAATGTGAAGCCAATCAAGTAACAGTGGGACAGTGACGGAGACTTCAGTCGAGTACAAACCCTTCGGGGACAGAATACTTTCCACATCTCCTTGACCCAGAGTAAAACTATCACGCAAGTATAGAGAACAGAATTCTTTCCACAGGACTACTGACGGGTTGTTTCTCTTTCCCTCCCTCCTCCTTCCTTTACCTTGGTCTCTTCTAACTGTCTTTGCAGATTTTTGGGGTCCACAGCAATGGGCTCAAGTAACTGTTTGCTTGCTTTGGCCTCGCAGGCCTGGAGCCCAGAGAGAAGTCCACAGGAAGCATCTTCATAGTGTTGGTATTTATCCACCAGATCTTTGAGGTTGTTTCCAAGAACACTGCACTAAAAACCAAAGAAGAGAAAGGAAGGGAGACGGAATTATTTTCTTATATGTCAAATAATCTCAAGATGTGTGAGCTGTGTAACCTGGGGAAAAAAAAGACTTTAACCAACGTTGAGATTTTTTTTTTCATGTGGAGAAGTCAAAAGCTAACCATAAAAATGAGGAGATATTTCTAGAGTTACAATAATTAAAAAACATATTGGTGGCTGGCCTGAAACAAGAAGGGATCACTGGAGTAGGAAGATTTACAAGGGCACATTTCCTGGGTTTCCACACTATGAATATATATATTTGATGAAAGTCCTGTTAAGATGTTTTATATAAGTCATTTAATTTCTACATGTTGCACAAGATTAACACAATGAAGCCAAATAACTTACACCAACACACAGCAAAATGCAAGTCTCACAGGTACTCTCGAATCACTTAGGCAGGTGGATTAAGTCTGCAGAACCTATGTTGTAAACAGGAGAATTTGCTCTTGGGTCTTCTCCCTCCCCGTTCTGAGACAGGATCTTGCTAAGTAGCTCAGGATGACACAAATTTACAATCCTTTTCCCTCAGCTTTTGGACCATGCAAAACCACATGTGGCTTACAGTTTTTTGATTTTTAACAAGAGTCTTAATTTTCGAAGGTCACAAAAGAAGCAACACAGAATACTAGTCATTAATAATGAAAATATAGTGATCAAATACATCTGTAGGACAAACAAACAGTGCTATAATATGTGAAGGGAATTATATTATACTACAGGAAACTTCAGTCGGCAACCACCAGATGGAGCATATTAATTAAGCAGAGGGAGGGGCTCAACTTCTGGTGGTTAGATTTGGTACTGCAGAATTTGAGAAACTAACTTGAAGTTGCTAATCTTTACAAGACATTTTCTAGAAGTTAAGGAGATGAATAAAATTACTACTTTCCCATTCCAATGTTTATATATATATATACTGTTAAATCCAAAGCAAAAGTGAAGGTGACAGGTAGAAAAATAACACAAAAAATAAAAGCAAAATAAACTTACCTTGGCGTAGAGAGACCGGAAGCGGTCGGTAGCCTGATCCAATTTAGTCTGAACCTCTCTGTGGGCTGCGGAAGTGTTGATGGTGTCCTTGTCGACCCTGTCACCATCTCTCTTGCTGCAAGATTTGGCAGCTTCTAACACCCTGTTTCCAGAAATGGTGATGTACCTCAGGTCGCCCTTGTGTGAAATGACATCTTCTGAGAAGCTCTTCTGCCTCTTCAGCTTGTCCATCAACCCGCTGAGGTCGTCAGCACCTGCCTCCAGGTTCTCCAGCTCTTGTTCTGACTGCCGGAGCCAGTGCTCGAACTCACCACAGTCGGCGTCGAACTTCTCCAGCTCTTCCTGCAGGGAGTGTGTCAGCTTCACCTTCTTCTCACACGCAGCCAACGCGGTCTCGTATTGCGCTTTCAGCTCCTGCATGTTCATCTGCAGCTTCTCCTTCTCTTCTGGTGAGAGATAGTGGCCCTGTTTCTCAAGCAGCGCCTGCGCAGACTGTGTGGCTACGATGACTGCCTGGTGCTGAGCCACGATCTTTTCGTGCTGGGCCTGTGTGGAAACATGTCGATCACAACTTTAGAGCTGTGGCCTCACGGGGAGTGACTGGGCTTCACGGAACCAGCTTGCTTCTCCATGCCCTTCTCAAGACACCAAATATATAATCCTCTTGTTGGTTAGTTTAAAGACAGTTAAGAAACAACAGTGAAACAAGAACAGCATTGTCAGAGAAGTCCAACAGAGTTAAAGGAGCAGGGGTGAGGGAGAGCCCTGGAGACATCTGGTCCCACTGGACCTCAGTTTCTTATAGCAAACACAGAGGTAGCAACCTCAGTGCGTCACAGATTTGCTTTAAGGGTTCACGTGCACTCTGAGGCATGAGAGCAGAGAGAGATCTCAGAGCTGGTGCTGGCGATAGACCAAAGGCATACGAAGTTATTGATGGCCTCACTTTCCAGACAACCGGCATCTCAAGTTCCTCCCTCTCCATCTGTAAGAATTTTCTGCAAATATGCTGCCCAAACATGACAAAAGTTTAATAATCCTGTGCAATTTTCTCCATTTCTTGTAATGGCTTCCATGGGCCTGACCCGGTTGACACACAGGGCTCTTTCTGTTATACCTGCTCTCTGCTTGCTCCATCTCTATCCCACCCACCTGGGTAAGCACACTGGTACATTTTTTTTCTCCTTGTGTTTTTTCCTGGTGGCAGCTGTTTCAACAGAGTCCTACACAGCCGCCTGCATCCCCTCTGAATACCTGTACTACCCTCACCAACATGGTTTCATCCTAACTACTTGATTTAAATACTAGAAACTGAGCCACAGTACACTAAGTTACTCTGGGCAAGTCTTGAAGATCTCTTTCCCTCAGCACTCACTACCTTCCACCACATCATGCAGCCTAGCTAATTATGTGCTGTCATCCTCTCCCCTTGGTAGGCAAGCACCAAGCCAATGCTGACAGCCGGTGCAGAGTGAGGAGAATGACAGTGAAGTGACAAGGACTTAAAGTCACCGAGAGGCCATGTCTTGTTCACAAGTCTGTTCTCAATCAAGCCACCGAAGCACGGGCCTATCCACACTGCATTCACACTATCTATAGTAGCACCCAATGCCTTAGAGACCACTGATGAATACTTTTGTTCAAACAACTTTTCTTCTGCAAATTGGGTTTGCAGCATCTGAATCATATTCATACGTTCCTTTCTATCAGGGGTTTTGCATCTGATAGGGCGGATGTTCAGAATACCTTATGTCATCTGATCAGTATTCTTTCTTTTCTTTATGAGGAATCCCAGGCTGAAGGGAGGAGAGGGGCTTGGCTGACCTGCGGCCCAGCACAATCACAGAGGGCTGACATCCCTAACTCGGGCCTCTTGACTATGTCCCCACTCAGAGAGTAGGGTGGCTCTTAAGAAGTCTCAGAAGTTAAGATCTCAGAAGGAAAATGCCATGCTATGGACTAAAGCAAGGCCTGGCTTAGGTGACCTCTTCATGTTAAGGTACACTCACTGATAACTTTTATTCCTTTGATTAAACTACTATTTCATGACTTTTTGTCATAACTCATAAAGTTTCTTCAGGAGTTCACTCAATTTTTTTTTCCATTTTAAAAAACAGTGAGGTCCTACTCCTACGCATTTTAAAAGCGTGAGCGTTCTCGCTCTTTGGGCATAAATTATATGTTCTAGCAAACCTCACTAAGGATATCTTCTTGGATCGCAGGAGGGTCAACAGACCTGAAAGTCTGTCAAGGACAGTCCAAGCACCAAGACTCAGTCAGCCACAGAGACAAAGACGGTCAACTCTGGAACAATTTAGAACCGTTACCCCAAAACTGCCTTTGCTCCTGCAGTTGCGTGAGGTGAGTGACAGCTTCCATTGCCTTGGTTTTTCATTCTCCACAACGGCCTGCACCTCACAGGCTCAGCCGAGAGTGATGTGGGCTCAACACTGCACCACAAGCTAGTCTGTGACCATGCAATAGAGGTCCGCACAGTGACCGAAACTATGGCTGAGGCTGAAGCCAGACTTTAGCTTCACTACATGTGCAACCTGGGCAAGCCACTTTAGGTATGTACGTTGTAACTGTCTTATAAAATGGAAATTTAAAAACTCAGAGAGTAGCTAGGAAGATAAATGAAGTGGCAGAGAAGAGCCATGAGGAGTGCTTGGCACCTGGAGAGGTCAGCTACAGCCTCTTTTCTTTCGTTCCTTTTTTTTTCCCTGATTTATTTTTAAAAATTTATCTATACATGTCTGTTCTGGATGACCCTGCAGGCCAGCTGGAGTTACAGACAGGTGTGAGCTCCCTGGTGGGTGCTGGGAACTGAACTTGGATCCTCTGCAGGAGCAGCAAGCTTTCCTAACCGCCAAGCCAGCTCTCCAGCCCTCTTTTCTTTCTTAAACAGGGTTTCAGCTATGCACAGAAGCTGCAGTTAATGGCTTGCTTCTTACTATTTTTTTCTTGCTTAGAACTTACACAGTAATTTACATTTGACATGACAATGAACCCGAGGTGGGGAAAATCTTTATTCTCTGTGGTCAACAAGGCTCGGTTCTGTAAAGCTGTTTGATTCTTTATTGACTTCTACATGGAATCTGACTATATCACTGTTTAAGCAGCCCACCTTGACTTTCTGATACTGCTGGTTGAGATTCTCCTCGGTGGTCCCACTGTGCCCTTCACCATCTGTCTCCAGTAGGTTACCATTGACTTCATCCTCTTCACCAGCTCCTGACTTGCCGTCACCTTCATGCAAATATGTTCCGTTCTGCTCCATCTGTTGCATGTGCTTCACTGCTGCCCTTTCCGAGTCTTTCTCAACATTCGACAACCAGTCCAAGAGGTTTTCTATTTTGGTTTTGCTCTCTTCCAGCTGCCTCACAGCTGCCACCTGGGTAGGGCAGGTTCGTAAGCATTACAGACACAGCCTAGTTTTAACACGTTAAAAAAAAAATTTAGATAATCCTGAATTATAAAAACTAACACGGGAATTAAACCTTAAATTATCAAGCAGTTACTCTAGGTCTACATTGCCTTCAAACACGTATTTAGAAATTTTACCTATAATTGACAGAACTTCCCATGCACTTCTCCCATCCAGAATCTCTCAACAGGCTCTTAGGAAAGACTAAGGAAAGCCAATTCTTGCCATCTTTGTATGTGGTAATTATGTACCCAGAGTCCCAGAATTGTAGTCTCAGTGCTAACCACTGCTCACTACCACCTGATATACTTAATAAAGGCAAACAGCCAACGTGTTAATCATTTCTGGCAAAGGATGGTGCACCACACACTCAGAAAGGCACCTTTTCCGTCTCTTCCTTGATCGCTGTCGTCACCGCTTTATCCAGCTCCTTTCTCGACTGTTCTGCCTTTAAATTCAGCTGTTCACACTTCCTCTTCACCTCGCTCAGTTTCTGCTCAATCACAGCTTTATCTTCTTGGGACAACTGCTCACCACTCTCTTTCAGAAAGATTTCCGTGTTTCTTACTATTTCTGCCAGTGCCTGTGTACTTCCTTGCATATCTCTCTGTAATTCCTTAAAACACACATGGAAAACAGTATTCTATTGTATCATTTCAATTCTTACAGAAATGTAATTCTAAAAGAGAGTGACTGCCAGCAGAGAGACTAGCAAATACAGCTGAAAAAGCAGATAGAGTATGGTAGTGTGGGTTGGTTTAACTGAACTTTAATTTTCAAATAATTTGAAATCTCAGTATTAAAAATGTGGGAGCCTTTCATGCTTAAGAATATTTGTGAAACTGAAAATATTGAGGCATCTTGTATATGAACTACAAAAATTTGTAGATTTATGTAAGCATATTTACAGCATATATTTGTGGTGATATAAACACTGATACATATTTTTTGAGACTCCGTCTCACTATATTGGCCCAGGCAGGCTGAGAAATAGTCATCCTCCCCCTCAGCCTCCAAAGTGCTATGCTTACAGACATACATCACCCCGACACCCAGCTGAACCCTGAGTTTTAATACATATCTATTACTTAGGAAAGAAAATAGGCTCCTCAGTGAATTGGGGCCTTTCTTTCTTTCTTTCTTTCTTTCTTTCTTTCTTTTTTTTAAATACCAGGCTACATAAGATGTAATGTTTGCATCTTAGCCCTGGCTACTAGACACTAGAGACTAAGATCTTCTCTCTGGAGTTATAGCTTTCCATTGTCTGGGGAAGTAAAATTTTCCCTTTGTGATCTTTCTTAATAAAAACAAGGGAATCCATTTTTTAATGCATTTTTATTCTTTATAGTATACCACTGCATCTTAATATCTTAATCTGAATCTCCATATTTCTCCGCATTTCTACCTTGAGTGTCTCACTTGAGTGAGAGCCTGTATGTTACACACACCACTACTAAGTGGCATTAACTGTGGTAGTGACTTGACTCATGTTTCCTCACTTTAACAGCAGAAGGAACTTGGTATTTACTGAAGGAAGCCAAGGAGCAGGGCGTGACGAACCTTGAGTTTGAATCAGAAGCTATATATAATAAGGCTCTCTTTCTCCTGACACCAAAACACAGGTTTTCTTATCTGGCATCTTTGTTATTTTACCCCTTTTCCTTAGATCAAAAAGAATGAATTATAGGAAAAGACCTGAGGAACAGGAAGAGAGTTAGTACTGAGAAAGAACTCAAACAGAAGCATATTTCTCCTGATTTCCAAGTGAGTCAGCTGGGCATAAAAGAGTTTACATTGTAATGTATCATTTATGTCCTTGTTGCAGTATGTCGCCAAAAAAGTCAAGAAAAGTACCTGGCCTGCTTTAAGTTGTAAATCTAGCTTTTAGAATAAAGTTTAAAGCTCTTTCCCAGAGCTTCTGGATATGCCTTGCTTCTGACACACCTAATATGTTTCCAGCAATCCCAGTGGCCTTCCAGAGACTGGACTCAAACCTAACATGGGGCTGCGGACACCAAGGACTCAAACCTAACAGGGACATGGGGCTGTGGACACCAAGGACTCAAACCTAACAGGGACATGGGGCTGCGGACACCAAGGACGTCTACCTCTTGCTTGGCCTGGTACTTCTTTAAGTCCACCGTGCCATCCCCAATCACAAAGGCCTCTTGGTGGCTAATTAGGCGGTTTTCAGTTTGGGTGAGGAGATCACACAGCCCTTGGAGTTTCTCTTTGTACTCTTGTTGACGCTCTGCCACAACCTAAGATGGAGAAAACCCAAAACACCTTCAATGGGTGACCTGCAATCCACTTCTGATCAAGTCTTTTCTCAGAATACACTTTCTAAACACCCTCCACTAAGCTTTTTAAGTATGCTGTAAACATGATAGCATTGGAGTGCAAAGTGAACAAGGACAGACAGACAGACAGTACAGTATGAGCATGTCCCGTATGCACAGAAAGAGCCTGCTTGAGCGAAGCTGCTCAGTAGAATACTGGCCATGCATATGTGTAAGAGATGGAACTTCTGATCGACAGGAAGACATATCCCATTTTCTTAAGCTCTTGAAACCTGCAACACACACAATTAATTCTGCAAAAGGACACCAAAAGAGAAGTTAGTTGTGATTTGTCAGTAAACATATGGATATGTATATATAGGTTATCATGCTACACACAATGCCTGGATGCTTCAAGAATAAAAGATACACTGCATGCATTACTTTTATTTCACCATTATGTTCTTTGCTCATTACTGCCATCAGACAGTATTGTAACAGAATTCATTAAATCTAACAGATTAACAGGTCAAAACTTGCATCTTTACTTTCCTCTCCCACACACTTATTATCTAGCTGACACCAACAGTAAGCACAGCTAACGCTTACTAAAAGCTCAGCATGGGTCAGGCACGGGTGCTTCATAGGAATCATTTTGTTTACATTATTACCAGGTAAACATTACTATTTATAACTTATTAATGAGCAAAGTGAGGGTAAGTGACTTCACTAAGTCACACCAAGTAGACAAAATGGAGCATTTAGGACACAAATTGAGGCAATTCAGCTCTAGGACGGGTACCCAGGGGTACTTCTCCCAGGGGAAATGGTACCTGAAACTTCAGAGCTAAACTTTCATCAGTTACTCCTGGATACTTCTGAATACTTTCTAGTTCCCATTTTTAGGGAAAGAATGAAGACTAAATTACGGCTCCACAATGAACAAGCAAAACAGTGAGCAACTCTACAAGAAAGGCAAACCTTCTGATGACCGAGCTCCTGCTCTAGCTGCAAGTGGGTCTCTAACCGGTCTGCCTCATCAGCTACCAGCTCCTGTGCATCAAGAAAACACTTCTGGGTTGTATTTAAAAGTCTCAGCAGTTGTCTGCTTTGGTTGGGAGACAGATCTTGTGCATAATCAGAGATGAAGGACTGGATGTCAAAGGCTGTCATTTCCAGCTCCACTTTGGTATGCGTAAGGTCTCTCTGCACATTCTGTGAAAAAAAGCAGTACAAGTTGCCAGGAAAGGTTAGTTCAACAGCACTGGTAATACTAAAGTATACTTTCTGCTTAAATAAGATCCTTTATTGACACTTACAGGGTTAATGATACTTTTTCAGTAGTCATCAAAAAGTCTACTTATTCATCATCTGGTAATAGGTAATAAGTGATTTTCAAATTGTGTGTGTGTGTATGATGTGCGTGCACATATGTGTGTGAGTATGAGCACGTGTACACCAGGCACCAGTGTGGAGGTCAGAAGACAACCTCAGGTGTTGGTTCTCGTCTTCTGCTTTGTTTGAGACTGGGCCTTCCTTTCATTGTTCACTGCGTCCTCCAAGCTAGCTGGCCAAAAGTTAATAGGAGCTCTCCTGTCTGCACCTCCTATTCCCCACAGAATTCCCCATAGAATTACAGATGTGCGTTGTCCCACCAGACTTACATGGATGTTAGGGACTTAAACTCAGATCCTCACACTTGCACAGAAAGTATGGCAAGCACTTTATACACTGAGTCATCTCTCCATCTCAATCATAAAGTGTTTAAAGATGACGGTAGTTAACATATAACAATATATAACCCCAAGGGTATTCTCTCTTTGCCTAATATATCATACTTATAACTGACAAAAAAAAAAAAATCAAAGATCCAAAACAGTTTCATTCGTCATAGTGAATGGGACATTAACATCACAAAATAAATGCCAATATTTACATTACATACATTATCCTTTCAATTGTGGTAACATATAACAAGACTACAAGGAACACAAAATAAATATGAATTAAACAGGCTATAATTTTAGTTTTCTGATTCTGAAGCAAGGAGTCCAAATGCTCATGGAAATATTCAAATTAAGAGCCTGTCAAAAAATTCACAATAAAATTTATTACCATACAAATGTAATTTGAGTCAGTAGACTTTGCCTAATTTATAGCTATCTTGAACTTATAGAATTAATTTATAAAAGACATAAACATAAATGTCAAAATGTCGGTGGTAGTGAAAATTTGATATGGTGTAAGGAATAGCTTCTCGAGTTACGTCAACTATGGGAAGACATCTCTTCAAGCCAAAGACAGGAAATAATCCCTTACAGTCTCAGTTGTATTTGTCCTGCACACTTCTTATACTAAATCCACAGGTTTTGTTCTCTGTCATAAAAACTTTTGACACTTGCCTTAAGAAATTTCACACTGTTCTTTACAAGTTCAGTATCTTGGACGTTCATAGTTTGAATATCCTTCACAGATTTGCTTTTCTCTGATACCCAATCTGAATATGATGTAAGTTTGTGTAGCAAGTCTTCATGACGAACTGCCAGCTTAGACTGGAAAACAAAATTACATGTTCATCCCTGTTTATCCCCCAAATTTCAAAGTCCTATAGTGATTCTGTTTGAAGAATTGAGAACTAAAAATATAGTACTTAAATAAAATACCTCATAGTACAGTTTAAATTCTCAATCACCTTTCACTCAGAATTTACCATTTTATGCCTACCATTTCAGAGTTGATTGCAAGCATGATCGATTTCATTCTTTCTGAGGATACACTGCTGAGGGACAAGAAGGCATTCTGTAAATCTGCATAGCTTTTGCTCAGTTCCTCATGATGTCTTCTGGGAACATCAGTAGGAAAAGACTTTAAGAATTCTTCTGCCAACTTTAGATCTTTTCTTAAAAACACAGCAATTGGAGCCAATCCCAACTCAAATGTCTGCAGAGAAATATATTCCACATCTATTTACCACTCACCAGAAAGCACAAACCCAAACACAAAATATAAGAGCAAAGCATCCTCCTTTTTGCAAATTGTGCATTAAATGGCACCATCCATGAATCACTAGCTACTGTAGCAGGGATCGGAATGTCTCCCAAGGTCCATGTTTTGGACCCTGGCTTGGTGCTACAGGGGAGGAAAATAAACTTTAAGAAGTGGATTTAGTAGAACTTTAGATCTCTGGAAGTGGTGGACTCCCAAAGGGCACAGGGGCACTCTGGTCTTTCCTCTACCTTTCAGGTTGAGGTGAAGAACTGCCTTGCCACAGAACTAAATGGAACAGGACCAAGGGATCATAGGTTGCAGCTTCCAAAACCATGAGCTCAAATAAACTTCTGCTTAGCTTGATTACTGATAGGAAGGTGACAAGCACATCAGTAGATAACTCTTACCTCTAACTGCTTAAGCTGATTCTTTAAGGCTTCTAGATTGTTATCCATCGATGTCTGATTGTCTAAGGGGGGTTTCATATCTTGAAGCAAAGCCAAATATTCGTGCATTTTCTCAGTATGTTGTAAACACTGTTGTAACTCACTGGAACACTAAAAACAAAAGTGAATATAGTAATTAATAGCCTTTATGAAAAAATTTAAAGCAAACAAAATGTATGGGATTATCCCAACATGTTTCCTGCTGGAATTGTCAGGAAAAAAAAAAAAAACCTGTGTCAACTCACTTTTTCCTTTGAGCTATCCTCAGAAGCAATTTCTTTTGATTCAGAAATACATTCTGAATTATCTACAGGCTCACTGCATAGCTCTTCAACTTTCTCATCTCTTGGCAACGCTGCTTTGTGCACACTAGAGTGTTCTACTCCTGTTTCTCTTACAGTCTGTGGGTTCCGAGAACAGCGATTCCCTTCTTTGCTTTTAAGATCACTGCCACTGTATGACTTTCCTTCCACCATCTCAGTAGCAGCACATGCTGTTTGATTCCAGGCTTCAGCCTGTTCCCTTTCAGTCGAATACCTATCCAAAAGCAGCTTGTAAAAGGCATTTTTAGGTTGTGGTGGAAATAATTCAGATGCAATGCCTCTTTTCTCTGGATCACACTCCATCTGAGTTAATGCTTTCATCAAGTCAGATATACCTGGGGTTTCTTGGCTATGCTCTCTTTGCTTCAATGTATCGAGAAGGTCCAACCCAAGTCTTGTAACACAGTTAGGATCACCTCCACTCTCTGCCTTTAGTTCTGATGAGCTACTCATGGGGAAAACACCAGGACTGGACACACTAGACACTTCATTTGGCAACTGAGACAAGATCACTCTTTTAACTAAGTCCAGGACTGGAATTTTGACGCCTGTGCAAGCTGAAGGGTCTCCCACCTCTTGGAGCTTCGCATGAACTTCCTCTAACCTGCTTTTCAAGGTGCCCTTTCCATCTTCCACAAGCTCCACGCACGACTCAGGAAGATGGACTTCTGGCTCCTGGGGTCTTGGAGACAAGGCTCGCTCTCGGTGTGACCGTCTCTTAGTGTTTTCCTTCTCTCTGCCGCTTCCTAACAGTGAGCAGTCCACGTCTAAGCTGCTATTGGAGGTATTTTTCACTCCATTCACACGGTGCTCAGACTCCACAAAATTGGCATTTTCCCTACAGTCCTCCCCACTGTCAAGAGGTAGGAGTGACAGCGTGGTGACACTATTTTCCGGAGTGGACTGAAGCATTCCTGTTTTTCCTTCTGAGATACTTTCCTTGATACAAGTGTCACTTTGCTGGATCTTAGCATCTGGAGGCCAGTCTTCCTGGGGAAGGACTGGCTTCTCCTCTGCACTGTTTACTGTCCATAAGTCATCTTCCCTGGGAAGGGGAGCTACTGAAGCATGGTTTGGGGTACTTTTGTTTCGTTCCAGTACATCTGCGTTTATATGTCCATCACAGGGTTCTACAGAGGTGAACAGACCCCTCTCTTTCTCTGGCCCTCCAGGGAAGGGGTCTTCTTCCACCCAACTCTTCACCCCAGAGGGTGCTGCATTCGAAGTCAAGTCAGCATGAGTCCCTTTAGGAGCTGAGGTGTCAAATATTTCTGCAAGAGTCTCCAGCAGAACAGGACTTTCACTAAGCCCCCTTTGCACTCTCTTTGGCTCACCTCCAAGAGTCACAGTCACTGCTTTCGGATCCTGCTTGTGACTAAGTTCTTTGGTGTTTGTCAGTAGAAGGGGAAACTGATTCTTACCCATGCTGAGGCTGTCTGATACACTCTGATTCAGAAAGGGGTCAAGATACCTTTCTTCTTCTTCTTGTGGGCCTTCTGTCAACCCTTCCTCTTTCCCAAAGCCTGTTTCCCGAAAGGATGTCTCATCTACCAGCTGATTGTTTTTGTCACCTCTACCTTTAACCAGACCTCTTCCCTTTCCTTGCTGATCCCTGTCACTTACTGTGTATGACAAATGGCTTTCTTCTGAAGGTCCTCCTACTAACTGAGTTTCAGGACAAACAGTTTTATCGAATGATGGATTGCTTTTCGGTGATACACTCTCAAGATACTCATCTTCCGCTTTTAGACTGTTTGTAGATTCCGGCCCTTGAACCAACTTGACTTTTGTGCACATTACGTCACTGCTTAATTCAGAAATCACACCGGTATTGTTACGTAAGATACTTCCAAGGCCAAAGATTTCTTCTGAAGTGGTGCTTTCGGCACTGGGCAGCGACACATCGCTAGCTGCCACATGAGTACACAGACTTAGTTTGTCTTCTTCATCAGCTTCAGCCATAAGTTCTGGATAGTCGCTTCTGCCACTGGCTCGACCTCTCTTACCAGTTGATTCTGACTGTAAGACACTTCCATGGTGTGGCTTTTCTGATGGACTGTAATTAAGCATCTTATCTAGGAGAACCATGTTACTGACACTTTGGGTTTCATCCCTGTATTCTTTTACAATGGTGTCATACAACTGAGTATCTTCAACTTGGTACATGGGCACTCCATTCTCACCTTCTGCTCCTTGTCCTCCTCTTCCTCCTCTGTCATCATCATCTTCACTGCTGTGGCCCCCTTGATGACTATCACTGTCATCATCACCCGTGTCACTATCATCACATACATGATGCCCGTAACCTTCTCTACTTTGTGTAGAACCTACATGATCAGTGTCAGATCGACTCTCTTGGCTAGTATCACACTCTTCTCTCCTCCCTCTCCAGCTATTGGCAGGTGTTAGGACAGCTCCTAAGCACTCTTTCCTTCCTATAATTTCTCCATCAGTCAATGAGTCAGAGTCATTCTTCTCAAGGTTAGGTGGGTTTTCCCGTTTGGTTGTAGTTTCCACTAGCTGTTCATTCACCTTGCCTGGGCCAACTGAATTTAACTGTTTCTGGTCAACTAAATGTGATTCAGGTTTCTCAATGTCTACAAGAAACTCCTGGGGACAATGTGCTTTGCTTCTCACACTTATGCCGTCATCTATTCTTTCGTGAGGAAACATAGGATTTTTCTTCTCTTTTGAAACATCATAAAAAATATCAACAGGAGGAGGTGTCCCTTCATTTTCCTCCTGCAATGTGTCATAGTCCTCAGGCTGCAAACAATCATAGTCATCACCTTGAAGAACTAGAGAATCATGGTCATCGTCTTCAAACAAGGGGGTATCATAAAAATAGTCATCACTCTCACTGTCTGTCCCTGTGTCACTCTGCTGGTCAGCTAGCATTGATGTCTCATAGTCTCCCACATCAATGGCTCCTTTATGTGACAGGGTACTGCAAGTAGATGCATTGGCATTACATGAACCATCCCCGGGGATCACGATACAGGGGTAGTCTTCTTCCTCAAGCCCAGTTTTGTTTTCACCTGTCTGCTGGGTGTGTTCGCTCTCACCAGAAGCGTCTGACAAGAATTCATCACTGTGATAGTGTACTTGAAGGTTGCTACACCCAGTCTCTAAAGACTTGTGTTCACAGTGCACCCCCTGTAAGCTGATGTTAATAGCTGCAATTCCTAGAAACTGGTCTTGAGATTTTTCTCTTGTACTTTGATCAGCTGACACATTTTCGTCACTGAATGACAGTGCGGAAGCTTCACACACATATCCTGTGTCCTGTGGGGTATGTGTGTCACTAACACTCCCTTGACTGTGCCTCAACTCATCATGGCTTAACAGGGCGCTCAGCCGGGGGGAATAGTCAAAGACAGACGGACCTTTCTGTAGGTTATCTTCGTTCTCTCTCTCATTCGAATCACAGAGTCTACGACTTTTTGATGTCAAAAAACCTGCAAGATCTTGAGTGCTTTTATGATGGTTACACTCATCTGGAAGTGCCTTTGTTGTAAGCTCATTTTGATTTTTACAGTCTTTAAGTACATTAGTGGAGCCAAGTCTGAGCACGCTCCCTCCTGCACATTCAGGCTGTGTTGAATTTGATGTAGGCTTGGGGACACATACACTAGATGGACTGGCTTTATGAATCATTGTTGTTGCATTTGTTAGGTTTTCTGGGCAATACAACTCACTACTGTTATCATTGTTTCTCGTTTTACAAAACTCCTCATTTATGGCACACTTTCTGTTTTGAAGAGCCTCTTTATGTTCAGGTTGCCTGTGAGGACATTTCTCAGAACCAGCTGCTGGAGCTGAACACTCATCCTTTTCTTTACTTGAAGCATAGTTAGAAAAGGCATCGTGGACATTTAAGACAGAAAGACTTTCTTTTAAGGATGTGTCAGCTCCAAGTTCTGCACCGCAACTCTCCAGTAGCATGCCCACAGCCTCGTCCAAGTCCCCGTCACAGAGCAGCAGCCTCTGCCCTGTGTTCCCATCCATATAGCTGTTCACCATCAAATACGACAGGAATAACTTTTTAGTTTGTTCTGAGCTCTGGGTTGCGATTGGTTCTTCGTCGTCAGAACCATCCTCTTCTTGTCTGTAATCGTGAACTGAGGATGGCTGGAATTTACAAAAAGAGAGCCACCTTTTGGCATTTTTACAAGCTTCTAAATCTCCTATATCTGGCATTTTGTCTGGCAGTGTTATATTTTTTAAAATCGATGCTGTATTGTTATCTATAATTCCCAGTTGCTTAGCAACATCCAGATCCAGGACCTGAGAGCTTTCTGGGATATAGAGAGCAGCGATTTTCTGTCTCCCATTCAGAATTTTGTAGGCTAATTCATTTGTAATCAGCTCTTGTTGTAAGGAAGAAGATGTGGGAAATATTTCACCGGACTGGGGCCAGATGAGTCCAACGTAGCCGCGCTGAGCCTCCAGGACCAGAAGTGCACTACTGGATGTGATTAAGTCACACTGTACTGCCTCATCTACTGTCAACCGCTTAGCAGGGTTTGAGTGCATGATCCCACCCGTTTGAACCTGATAGGTGAGGAGGCTACTGGCAGTGTCTCTGTCAATCATTCCCTCGGCCATGGCTTCTTCAACAGTCATTTTCTGACCGGAGTTGCAACTGATCAGACCGCCAGATAGAAGCTGTGCACCTAACAGCCTAAACATGGTTTCTCGGTCTATGAGTCCTTCATGAGCGGCTCTAAGAATGCTGATGCTTCTTCCGGATCGCACAGTTATTCTGCCAGACTCCTGTGGCCTCACTGGTAAGAGCCACAGCCTGGTATTTTCCTGCAAAATACTCCTTTGTACCATATCAGTTAAAGATACCTTCTCAGAAGTGCATGGGTCAATAAGATCTTTGCAAGTATCTTGCCTTTCTAGGACTTTAGAAAACAATGCTGAAGAAATCAAATTCTGTTGGAAAGCCTTTTGTAAGGTCAGGCGTTCACCTGTGGCTGGAACAAGCAGAGAGCCCGCAGAAAGCAGTATCTCAAGAACTCGGATGGCCATGGATTCTGATATCATACCCTGAGCCAGAGAATCTAGAACAGGAATAGTGGTTGTTGATGCAGTAGAAACAATCTGCTTTACTTTATTAAGTTCTTTGAGTTGGCACAGAATTTGTTCATCAATGAGGCCATGGCTTTCAGCATCTTTGAGGTCAAAACATTTTCTTAACTCAGGTGAAATTAAACCAGAAATCACCAGCTGTGCTTCAAGCAACCTGATCCCAGTTTCATAGTCAACAAGGCCTCCTAAGACTGCCTGAAAGACAGAAAGGACCTCTCCAGTTGTCTGATTGATGATGCCTGCAATCACTTTATCTGGCTGAAAGGAAAATTCAGAAATCTCAGGTCAGTCTGGTACCCAAGGCAGTTTCCTGCAGTTTAGGTGGCTCTGTTTTAGAATGATATACTTAATCATAAAAACATCCTCTACTTACCAAGGCAGCTTGTGAATGTTAGGAAGCCCAAATGCGCAAGTGATCTATGTCAGTGATCTATTCAACAGCACAGGATGTGATAAAGCTTTCAAAACAACATGCATCTGTGAATTGAAAACTTCACATTTGTGTACACTAACAAGGTTAGTGAGGACAGGAGAGTAGGTGTTGACAGTCAGAAAACAGAATACACATCTATCTAGAAGGCACGTCATGCTTTCTGCATCTGGTGAGATTAGTCTAGTAACAAGAGAGAGCATCAAACTCCATGCTACTGATGTTTACAGCATACAGACTTTCTCAAAGACAGTCAAAGACAAAGGAGCCAAAAACTTGTTACATACCCCAAACCACTACAGATTATGTGAAAGTATTCCTGGGAATGATGGAATTAAATATAACAAACACCGTTTAAACATCAAACATCATGTTGGGCACATTACTGAGAGCCAAACAATTTTTAAGTGATTTCTGTTACTTCTTAAGATGTGAGAGTATTTTCTCTTTAAAGCAGCCTCCCACCACTCAAATAACTCTCATTTGAGTGGCATTTCTGACAATCAAAAAACTCCACAGCATATCAACTGTAGAGATGACCGGTGGGCTCTTTTCTAATCATGTTTTATAATAAAATACTGAACATAACAGTAAGGGATGGCTTTGAAGAAGAGTTAGAAAGTGAGTGAGCCCCCTTTCACCATGCAAGGCAAAGATTAAATGATCAGCCCGAGCAAGAGTGCATTTATAAACAACACGAAAGCCTCTGGACTCTTAACAAATTCTATCCACGTGTTTCCACATATAAACCCTGAAGTGCATCACCATGTAATTTCAGTCATGCACCAGACAGACTGGACTCTTAAATGGATCTCACATCCTGTGAGTACCGTTACCTTCTCCTCCACCTTCACCTCTCCTGAGGGCTGCAATTCTTGTTGTTTCAGAGATTCGCTGAGTAATAAATTATAACCTTCCTGAAGAGTTTTCACTTGTTTCTCCCATTCATCTCTCTCTTCATCTGCCAGTCTACAACATCCATAAAGTATCAAGGGGTAACGTTAGCCTTCAAGTGTAAAAGTCTGTGACTTGCTTCAATATCACTGCTATGTAGTCTTAAAATAGAGCTTGATCTAGGTATTTCTCAGGTCTTGAAATGAGGATATATGAAAATAATTAGCCTATTTGAAATATCCATTATTCTTTCCTTTGCTTGAGAAAGAGACTAAAGAGTTAAGCTAATAGGTCAGTACCTCTCCAAGAACAAACAAACAGAAACTAGAATAACTACTGCCAAGTTGATCAGGGAAAAATTCTTCAAGGAATAACACAAAACTGTTTTGGGGTAACCATGAAGAGGACATTCCAAAAGGATTTAAGACAAGGGAAAATGCCTTCTCCATCTGAATCACTGGTTGAAATATACGAAGTAACTTGTGAAAAATAGCACTAGAAACACACACACACACACACACACACACACACACACACACACACACCACATTTACAAAGTTTTCTAAAAGGTAGTTTCAGGGTAGTATGAAAAAGAAAGACCTGACTCAGGGCCTGCACTGCCACTCATTGGTTACCACTCTTCAACCTGTCTGAGGCTGTTTACTTGTCAAGAACATACAAGGATTAGCATGTTGTAGAATGGCGAAGACAAATAGCTAAGTTCACAATCTTCATGTTCTGTTAAGTAAACTGTGGTTCATTTGTGTTTCACTTTTAAAATGTCAGGGGCAATGCACTGCCTTCTATCTGCTGAACGGTTTTTCAGAACATGACCCTATACCAAATGAAAGCCAACATACTTGTCTCCATGTTTAGCCAAAAAAATCTGTGTGGTTTGAAGAGCTTCAGAGAATTGCTCCTTCTTGGTTGATATTTCTTTACTGGAAATCTGTAAGGTAAGAAGGCATATTCAAAGTCTCCCCTCAAAAAAAAGAGTACTACATAGTAATTTAAAAATACGTAATTTTAATCAAGACAAAAGTAACAGGTGTATTTTCTGGGTGACACAAGTAACGTATCAGCTGTGAGTGGTGTAGAGGCCTGCCTGTGAGGTCAGCTCTCCTGAGCACACACAAGAGCAAGTGCAGTGCCATCTAGTCACAGTGCTGTCATCTCCATAAAGGAATCCTAATGCAACACTACACAGTTCTTCCACCAGGCCAGCCTAACCATGACTTTACCAAAGGCCAGGGGCTCAGCACTGGCCCAGTATCATCCTTGTATGTCACCATTCTCAAAGACACTGTGACTGTGGGACACTCCTTCCAAAGAGGGTCTTCTTTCCAGAAGCCACTCTCCTTGTGGTGAATGCACCACTCAGTAGGCCTACACATCATAGGACAACTGCTAACGCTAGCATCCTCCACCCTAAGTTATCAGTGGTGACATGAGAAGGAAAACTCATTAATTAGGGAAACAGGAGTTTGTCCAAGACTTTTCCCTAGCCCTTTTCCATTTGATCAAAGTTTCCATTCTTGGAAATGAACAAGAATGAGAGGAAATAATGGGCCAATGAAAAGATGCCAAGTATACCATTTAGTCAATTTACATAGTATATTTTGCGTGGCTATAGGTAATCATGAAGCTTGGCATCTTCCAGGACTCACTCTTTATGCCTCACTCAAACTACTTTTTCCTTTAAAAGAAAAAGAGGAGGTGTTCTGGGAAAATTACAGTTAAGGCCACAATCTTATTCAGAAGTGTCTGTGTGTACTAGGTCTAAATCTAGCTAATGTTCTGGAGGAGAATTTGTAACTATAATGTGAAGGCACCAAGTATTTATGATTTATGTTTCTGAATACACACGTTCTCTCAAGATATCTTTGCTATAACTCATGCGCATGTTTGAATGCTTTCCGATCTGATATTAAGGGAAAACCAGGGAAGAGGGTATTTTAAATCAAACATTGGAGGCAAATGACCTCGAAGAGTTTTGGTTTAAGACACACCAAATGCTTTCTGAATTCTCAGTTCTTCCATTTGTATGATACACACCTCAAGGCCAGTCTCGACTGCATAACAAGGGTGAGACTAGCATAGACCTTGTCTCCTCAAAACAAAACGAACCTAACAACAAAATACAAACTAGCTGGAATTCCTACCATCAACAATAGCACTACTAGAACTTACACCTTAATGCCAATGTCCTGAGCTTCAAGTGGTACACCGTGGAGCAAAAACAACCCCTTGCTGTGGTATCTGACCAACAACTTAGCAATGGGCAGGCAGAAGAAAGCATGAAGAACTGAAAAAAAATTCATTCAAGTGGAAGAAGGTACTGAGTGGTGGTTGGACAACAAAGCCTTCCTTGTGAAACAGAAAAGACCAGGAAAGAACTATTAAATACTCAACAGTGTTCATAACCTAGATGGTATTCTCCATGTCCTTCTGATGTGGGTGACATGGAAAACTGATTACTTCAATGGTCAGCAGTCTGTCATTCTAATCAGGAAGCTGATCTATGTAAGAGAAGGTCCTATAACCTATTGGCTTGCTAATAGTGAGGCCAATGCAAATGAGTTAGGAATAGGACACTGTTTTCTAGCACATTCTAACTATGACTCTTTGGGCAAACTGCCGAAGGACCCAAACTCTTGGATCGTCACTGTAAAGGCCTGTAACCCTGCAGAGAATTAAGGTAAGGTTTTCTAGGTTGTGCTTTGTAGACTGTATGCTTCAGTAAATTCTACCCAGTTAGCATAGGACCTCTGAGTACCTGTTGCTTAGAGAAGAGAGGTTTCCCAGCTTCCTCCCCATCTTTCAGTGTCTTGTTGATATTTGATACCCACTTCTGTAATTCTTTAGCTTTTTCAACATGTTGTTTCTTCTCTTCTTCCAGTGACTTCTGACAGGTACGAGTGGTTAAAAAAAAAAAAAAAAAGATACATGCTAGTAAATGACTGATGACCAAGCTTCTCAACTAACCTCTTCTCTCCACTGAAAACAGCAATGTAAAAGCGTTCTCCATTGTGCATACAGGTTGCTGAGATATTTTATTCATTCCCGAAACCATGTTCACCGTGTGTGTCATATAGCAGACGTCTTTGGGAAAGCTTTGGCCATCAGTCTCTAGTCACTGCCCTCACCACCCAGCTGCTTCATGAGTAGGACAAATAGGCAAACTCAACTTTATTCGTGAGACACCAAGAGATCTGGGAATTGCTGCCTTTGCATTAGCATTACAATCGTGAATGCCTTGACACAAAGCTAGCAGACAACAGGAAGCAGAGAGAGAGAGAGAGAGAGAGAGAGAGAGAGAGAGAGAGAGAGAGAGAGAGAGAGAGAGAATGGCTACACACAGACGATGCCCCTCCTCCAATACACAGTGCATTTGTTAGATTTTAATCCAAAGGTCTCAACTAAAATAAGAGATTACAATGAACACTTTAACATGTAAAGAACTCCACTGCCCACAGGAAGCAATCTTCAGCCCTCGTAGCTCTGGAGCACATCTGCATGCTCTCTTTGATTCCATGGTGCTTTTTGAGGTGCTCTTTCAGGATGCATGCACCATGCACGAGTCATAAATGTGTTGCATCTATTCAGTGGATGGACCCTGAAGAAGTCTGAAGAAGTGAGTCTGTTAATGTGTTGACAGTCACCAGGCTCACCCCATTTTCTAAGTAAAATCCATTTATTTTAGTGAGATAAGATTTTTAAAAAGTAACTATTTCAGGAGTATTCAATCTTGTTATTCTCAATTTAAGAATGAACATGTTTTCTGAGCAGGGAGCTATTTCTAGCCTACAAGAAATTAACAGCACTTCAAGTTTGTGACACAGTTCCTAGACTGCACATTGAACAGATACCATCTGCTCTGAACAGATGGCAGGAGGCAGCCGGCAGTGACTCTGCATGGAGTTAAACACCCTACTGGGAAGAATAGTAGAGGCTGGATATCCCTGTCATCAAGGGTTCAGACACTTCTAACAGCTTAAGTCCTGTGTGGAAATCAAAATCAGCTTTCGCCAGGGCTTCTTTGTATGTCAGTTTTCTTTTAGTATGGGGACAAGTTATATTCCTGATGTATGACTTCTGATCTTTGAGTCTGGTAGCGATGAGGACATCGATGATACCTACTTGAAGAGCCTCTTCTATTGACAGCCTGGAGTGAACCTGTGGCTCTATCAGGCCCCCTGTCAGGTACTGAAATTCCAGACATCGGATTCCCATCTCCTTACTTATGATATTTGCATTCACAGCTTCCACCACTGACATGGTCTTATTAGTGACAGGATGGCTAATCCCCGTGATTACTAACTCACACTGGCGCAGCTGCTGGGCGAAGCCCTCATCAACCAGGCCTCTATGCAAAGCCTCAGCTACCCTGTACTTTCTTCCAGTCAGGGGATCAACTATCCCCCCTGTACTGACTTGGGCTTCAAGGCATCTGAGGGCAGTAATTCTATCAACCAAGTTTCTACGGGAGGCTTTCAGTAAGGAGATCCTTTCCCCACTAGCAGTCAGCCAATAGCCTGCAATGGGACTATTCAAATCCTTCTTAGGAACTATCTTGCTCAGCAAAACGTCAGCCAGTTCTGTCAGTGTGGTAAGGCCTTCTTGATACTTCTGGACCAAGGCTTTGTCTAGTGTCCCTTGCTCTACAGCCTCACTGATACTGAATTGTAGACCTGTTTTAATATCAGTCAGCATGTGAGAAGGATGCCCATAGGAGTCAAAAAATGTGGCTTCTTCCCACTGATACTGCTGCGCTGATAGTTCAAGATAAATACTTTTGTCAATCAGGTTTCTCTGGAAAGCCTCGAATGCAGTCAGTTCTGCCCCTGTTTTAGTATCTACCACAGCAATTTTGTGAGTTTTCTCTATGTTGAGATTGGATATTTCCCTCTCTCCAAATGGCAAGAGAAAGCACTGGCAACCTACATCAAACACACATATCTGCAGTAACTCCGAATAATACAGAGCCTGCTTGTTGTTGGGATTAGGAAAAGCTCTGGTGTTGCTGGATGGCTCGTGTACAAACTGTAAAATGGCATTGTTTAGCAAGCCGTGCTGCACGGCAGTTTCTGGGGGAACGCGGATGCCTCTCATGGGGTCGATGATGCCCCCACTGGCAATCTGCGCCTCCAAGATATGTTTGCCTTTCTTCCTATCAAGCATTCTATTTTCCATCGCTTGGAACACTGACAGCATCTTAGAAGCATGTGGATATCCCAACACTGCCTTCTCTGCCTCCAGGAGCCTATTCCTGAATTCGGGATCAATGATGCCTTGACGGACTGCATCTTCTACGCAGTAAGTCTGACCGGAATTGGGATCGATTATAAAACCTGTTGCAGCCTGAGCTTCTAAAAAGGCTAGAGCCATCATTTTGTCTATTATGATTTTCTGGGCTGCAGAAGCAAAGGACATTTTTTCTTTGGAAGCTTCTAGATAAAGTCCTGCAATTGAGGTGGCTTTGGTCAAAAACTTGCTAAGGCTTTTCTGAACTTCGTCGACAGTCTTCAGACCCAGTCGCAGCTGCTCAACCGTTCTCATGTCCAGAAGCTTAGCTTCAACCAGCTGCCTGGCAGTCACCGTGCGCCTGAGCCCCTGGAAGTGAAACTCATCATCCCTAACTGAGCATGCGTGTGCGTGGTTAAGGTCACAGCTCCGGGAAGCCTCTGGTTCTACGCTTTTCTTAATGAACTCTCCCTTGAGTCCAGCAGACGCTCTGGATCCTTCCAGCATCCATCCAGCAGCACTGGAACCCTGCTTCTCTTGTTTTAAAGCCGTGACTTCTGTATGCATACCGTACTGTTTGTTCTTAGCTATCTGTAATAGGAATGTTTAAGACGTTAAATGTTGCCTAAAGAACACGACGACACTTTATCAAATATTCTCCACCCAAACACAATCTTGAATAATAAATAAGTGAAGAATTGCAAACCAAGGGTAGGGAATGATAATATTTTGAGAGACTCAAGTTTTAGCAATTAAATACATCAAGGTAGTTTGTGGGAAAAGGTTGAAATGAAACATGGCCACAGAATATGCTAGAAATTGAAGGTAATATGTGATTCTTGTAGATTTTTTCTCCTCCCTCTTGTATTTCTGGAATGTGGCCTTATACACACTAGGGAAGCATTCTACCACTGAACTATTTTCTAGATTAAAAAAAAAAATCTAAAAACTATTTTCACACACAACTATTCTCTTACAAACAGTAATATTTTAAACAGTCATTAAAATATATGCTCCTACAGAAACATCACATTTATGTCTAATCTTAAGCATTCATAATAAATGTAGCCAAACTGCTGGAAAATTACAATATTATTTTCCTCTCAGGACTACACACAGCTAAGCATTCAAACTTAAAAATCTAGTCTTGGAGAGAGAAAAGAAAGAAAGAAGAGAAGAAACCTAGGAACATACAGCTAATAAGGTCTCAGAACAATGTATACCTCTAAGGGTGTCAAAAGTGTCACCAATTCCATTTCAAGTTTGTCATCTTGATATCGAACAGGTGGTCTGGAAGTACACAGGGCTTGGTCTCTCATCTTCTCTAGTTCAGACAGGCTCATAATCGGGTTTTTGTCATCAAAAGTTATCTGCAATTCAGTGCTTGTCTGAGAAAAATACTCCGAGTAGCGTGGTTGGCTGCCTTCCTTGGCCAGCACAGCCCCTGGCTGTCGGAACTGAACCTCCTTCGGCATTTCTTCAGCAACCTTGTGCTGCCATTTTTCTTCTACCTGCTGTGATTCCTGAGTCCATCTGGACAGTGGAGATCTGGCCTTTAGGTTCAGATCTGTCCAGAGATCTGAACTCTGTCCAGAGTTCCCGGAGGGGGTCTCCGTGGGGTGGTGGCACTCTCTTCCTGCCATATCAAAAGCCGGTGTGAAGGTATAATCTTTGGCTGTTCTCTTGTCTTGAATTTCACACTGGAGCAAAGCTAACTGGTGCTCATGTTCCTTTATCTGCTGGTCCATTTTCTGCTTGAGGTTTTCAACCTCCTGTCTTCGGGCTGTCAGTTCCTCCTCAAGTTTCCGGCATTTCTGATAGTGATTTGCTTCTACGTGTTGCCCTTGCTGCATCTTCTCACGGTAGCACTGAAGCTGCCGTTGGAGTTCTCTGATGTTTGTCTCCCAGAGCTTTGCATTCTCTTGCGCGCGGCAGTTTTCTCTCTGAAGAGACACAAAGTCATGCTTAATGCCTGAGATATCGTTTTCAGTGATGACCTTGGACTCCATTAATTTTTCCATCTTCTTCCGAAACTCATCTGCCGAGCGCTTGAATTTATCTGATTCTTCCTGGAGCAGGAGCATTTTCCTGTGGGTCATCTGCTCTTCGATGGTCTTCAAGTGCAGCTCACCCTGGACCCTTTTCAGCCTCTCGTTTAGTTCTTGCACCTGAGCTCGCTGCTGCTGGGCTTTCTGCTCCTCCCGTCGCTTCTCCTCTTGGGAAGCGCTCAGTTCAGCACTCAGACTCCTCACCTCCTTCTCCGTATTCTGGATGATAAGGTTCTGTTGGTCACATTTTTGCTTAAATTCACTTACTAAATTTTGACTTTGGGCTAGATCATCTTCCAGGCTTTTAATTTTTCTGTGGAAATCCTGTTCTGTTTTTGTCTGTTTATGCAAGTGTTCATTGGTGTTACGTAACTGATCCTTAAAACCATCTGCCTGAATTTGCAGCACTTCGCATCTTTGCTGGATAGCTTGCTTCTCTCTCACTATGTTCTTGGACTCAGCCTGAATTCTCTGCATCATTAATTTGGTTTCATTATTCTGTCTAGTGAGCTCATCCACCCTTTGTTTGAGCATTTCTGCACACTCATTGCTTTTCTCCAATTCTTCATTGAGCTTTTGGATTTTATCATTATTTTCTTTCTCAGCTCTAATATTCTGAAGCAACTGTGCGTGGCTCTTCTCAAACTCTTCTTTTAGATGATCCGATTTTCTTTGACAGAGTTGTCCCCTTTCATTTGAGAGTCCCTTCTCATCCTGTGAAGAATGAACTTGGGAATTTAAATGCTGAATGTTCTTCTCAGCGAGAGCATGCACCCTGGTGATCCTGTCGACCTCTCTCTGGAGTTTTCCTTTCTCGTGATGGAGAGATTCTAATTCTAACTGATAGTTGTGCTTTATTTTCTTGAGATCATTAGCTTCCTGCCTGACCTCTTCAGCTTTGTCTGTCGTTTGGTTCAGTTGCCTGCCAAGTTCTCTCAGCTGCTGGGAATACCGTTCCTGGACCTGATCCTTCCTTTCCAGATCCTCCTTGAGGCACTTGAGTGTGTTATTTGTCTCATCCAGTTTGTCTTTCAGCAACCGAGCCTTTTCCTCAGATGACACCTTTTCAAGCTGGACAGCACTGAGTTCATACTTCAACTCTCTCATCTCTTTCTCGGCCTTTTTGTTGGCTATGGTCAGCTCATCCACCTGCTGCTTAAGCTCCTCCTCTTTCTGTCTGTCATGCTCCCTCTGGGGACCTGCCCTACAGGACATAGGCTGTGTGACTGCACAGGTCGGCAGCGCATTTTCTCTACATGAATACTGAATTTCAGTTATTTTTCTTCTTGCTTCCTGCTCAATCTTTTGCTTTTCCTTCAGCTGCTTCTCAGCCACCTGTTTCTGAAATGTCAGGTCCCGCTCCATCTGCTTCACCAGCTTCAAGAGTTCCTCCTCGTGGTCTTGCTTTCGTCGGAGTTCTTCCACTAACGCCTGTTTCTGTTGCTCTAGATCACTGAGGCTCGAATCTTTCCTCCGAAGATCGTCTTCCAGTGTTCTTCTCGTGAAGGTGTTTTCCTCCAGCTGACTTCGGAAGTTGCAGAGGTTCTCCTCCACCGCAGCTCTCCGGGCCTCGGCCTCCGAGGTGAGCTGCCTCACTCGCTCCAGCTCCCGCTCGGCAGCTTCCTTCTCTCTCACGATGGTCTCCAGCTCCCTGCGGTACTGCTCGGCCTCGCTCTCAGCCCTTCGCTTCTGCAGAGCGATGTCTTCCACGTTCCTCTGTTGCTTTCTCAGTTCATTTTCTGCAGCCTCCTTAACTTTTGGGAGCTCTTCTTCTGCCCGAGATTTTTGTTTCTTTAGTTCAGCTACCATGGTTTCCAACTCCCTGATCTTCCCTGTAAGTTTGCTATTCTCAACCATGGTTGCTTTCTGACGCTGCAGTAGATCTGAATACGCCCCTTGTTCAGGACTTTCCTTAGACCTTTTCATCTACAAGAAATATTTAAAGTGTCAAAACCGGTCCACAGAAATTGATTGTGCAGCCTCTGCAGCAGTACTTAGGAGACCCAGGGAACTCAAATGCAGAACAAGCAGCCGCCACCAGCGCCAATACCAGCACCTTTAGAGCGGAAGCCTCAGAAAGGCAGCAGAGAGGAGACAAAAAATCTGCAGGACGGTTTCCCAAAGAATCCTTTTTGCCCCTCAGGAGTAATTTCTTATAGAAGATTAGCTGGCTTGAGGTTTTGAAACAAGAAAGGATTCCACAGAACATGAGTGGGCCCCCCAAACTTTCACAGATGCAAAAATTAAGCTTTGCTCCTGACGACATCTGCTCTGCTCTCATATAGAACTTAATTCTGTCAGCTTAGAACACCACCACCACACAGGTACCGAAGAACACAAGGTTTAGGTCTCAATAGTGAGGCCAGTAGAAATTAAACATGATACTCACAGTTCCATGTTTATGATTAAAGAAACAGAACGTCAGATCAGAGAGCCCAATTCAGAAATAATACTTTTAACACAGGAAAGGAGAATTACATAAAACCCTGACATTTTGAAGTTACTGTCTATGATGGCAAATGTGACAATCATAGTAATGATAATAGCTAGTGCAAAGGCAGCTTCTGTCCCTGATAGCTTTGGAGAAGATGAGATTCAACTGCTCACAGATTTTGCTATTATTGTCATTGGCATGCCTCATCTGAAATCCATTTTGTCAGATACCTTTAGTTACCCCACAAATACAAAGATACTTGTGGAATACAAAGGTTTTAAAAATATTCATAGGGATTCATATCCATTTTATCAAATAAGCGTAAGAAAGCCTTTCAGCAGCTGGGAGGGATGGGAAACTAAATATTAAGCAAAATATTAAATACATACTACTATGCTTGCTCTAGTTTGTAAATATATTCTAGTTTTCTAGCTAACATCATTATAGTGGTACTTTGTATCAACTCAAAAAATAACTGCTGTAAGAAAACAGTTTAAGTAAGAATACAGAAATCATTTTATAGATATGCTTTGTTTTCACAGGGATATATGTGAATTTCAAGAATTTAATTCATAACAAATCTTTTTCTTCCCCCACTTTCCTGATCTCTGATAATCTGGGGACTTCCTTCATTAATCTACCCACGGTTGTTAATGGCTCTATGGAGAAACAAAACTCATCACAATTGCTATGCTCAGTGGTGTATTTCTTTCAGTTTTGTATCACAGTCAACCTTTAGTACACTACAACCATTCTGGATATTTAAAGCATGAAGTTTTCTCAGGGCACAGACACGCACACCTGCAATCTCAGTACTTAGGCTGAGGCAGGAGGATTTGGAGTTCCAGGCCATCCATCTGGTTAAGGAGAGAGCCACTGTCTCAAAAATAAAATGCAGAATTTAATTCTTAACAGTTCTCTCTGAGAACCAGTCCCTCATCAGATTGTACTCTGAAACATAGCTTAGGCTGTTGCCAAATTATGCCTTTTTCTCTTGGTTAGGTTCTGCTGACCTCAGCAAAAAAATAAAATAAAAATAAAATCTATTGCTGAGTCTTCAATATCTTATTTAGAGTCATTTTAGTGGCTTATTAATAATTCTAGGTTGCCTGGTTAACTAGAATTTTCTCACATATGCTTAAAGTTACTTTTAATAATTTAGGTCAATTACTGACTTTTCATCTTGTAGACATGAAAATCACTTCCTCAAAAAGTCTCTCTTTCTCTCAGTTCTATGCAGAGTGATCAATAACTTACAGAGTTGGCTTTTCATATCAGCTACAGAATTTCTTTGATATATCAAATACAGATTTATGCCAACGCTCTTTATTTCTCTAACACATGTGGCTACTTTCAAAAATTTCAGGTATCTTTGCTTATATGATATATATGAAAAACTGTGCTCTCAAGACAGTTTACCCTGTGGATCTTCAACAGTGTTTCAGAAGTACTACTCTTTGGGGTCTAAAACTTGTGTTATGTATCTTTTGCCTGTCTGTTTGTTTTTTTAGATAGGGTTTCTTTCCATAGTCTTGGCTGTTCTGGAACTATCTCTGTAGGCCAGTCTGGCTCTGAACTCACAGAGATCCACCTGGTTCTCCTCCCTGCCTCTGCCTCTCCTCCCTGCCCCTGCCTCTCCCTCTGCCCCTCCCTCTGCCTCTCCCTCTCCCTCTGCCTCTGTGCTGGGATTAAAGACATGCACCATCACTCTTCTGGCTGAGTTACATATTTTTAAAGGACATTCCATTAATGTGATTCTTAAACAGAAGGGCATTAAATTTTACTTTAAAATATCATCTTTCTGTGTGTCTTCAAAACTATATTGTTTTTATTTTCAATTCACTACAAATCTTTAGTGTTTCAGCAACAATTATTAAGTCTTTGAAAATATCTTTGTTTCTGTCAATTTCTATCTTACTGCAGGAACTGAGCTGAGTGGTCCACATATGTACAGTTAAATATACACTGTGAGGGATGAAAAGGACTTGAATGATTTCATGTTTAACAACTGCATTTAAGATTTAAAAGACATGTACACCATTTAAAGTGGTTTAACATCTCTAAGAATGCAGTGAAAATAAGAAAAGTCTTTCAGAGACAAAAGTCTTACTGAGAAAGCTATTCATAGTCTGGGCTCTTCCGTAAGCAGAGGATGCTGGTTATAGAACTTTGGGTATATGTATTAGTGGGTTAGTGTGGAAACTCTGAACAGACTAAAACAGTTTATAAAAGAGTCATATTTTCAGAAGCTAAGAAAGTAAACACCATCTCGCATGCGCTGACGATCTTTTGTTCTTTCAATACATAAGCAGCAGGTAGAGACCCTGTAGAATTTCAACAGTCTAATTGTGATGGTCAGGCCCCAAATTTTACCATTTACATGTTTTAGCATTCTTCTAACTATTTTTGTCTGTTCTGGGATAAGAAAGAGACAGTTTGTCAAAAGAATAGAGCACAGAATAATCCTTTCAAGAATAGAACCAACAGGCTTTGATGCAATACATTTTTGAAAACAGTTTTCTCCTCTTCCTATTTCTCAGCACAATTTTGAATTGAGGATTAAAGCTGCAGAAGCCCTTTACAGCAGAACGGTACTTAACTCTTCTGATCACGTATAATTTTTTGGTAAAAACACAAAGCTCAAAACTCCACAATTCTTAAAAAGTCCATTATTTTGTACAAATATCTACTACTAAGCTTGCCTTTTTACTATAGTTAATTTGTAATAACTTTAGTCCTTTAAAAATGTAATTAATTTAAGAGGCATAGCACATACATATTCACAGAGAATATCTCTATCGGGTCTATACGAGCAGCAGCTGCCCTTGATGGAAATCATTTCTAAGCTGTGAGGAAGCTGAACAAATTTCTGCCCAAATGACCAAACCTTCCTGCTGAAACAGAAGTGTTTATGCTCCCACTCTGTCAGGGTAGGGTTCTGAGTAACTCCTGAGATTTCGGGGATCAATCCCAGAATAAAGCATGCTAAGCAAATAGTCTAGTCCACCTGAAGTAAAGATTTAAAAATGCTTTTCTGTTTTTGCAGAATCTAAAACACAAACAAACAAACAAAAGTCGAAGGCTTTCATTGTTTTCCAGAGTAAGCTTCTGACTAAGTACTTGTGTGCTAGCTATCAGCCATGTACATTATTGTGAAGCTTGTCTTGCCTTCCCAGACATTACAGTCACTGCTCACATCTAGCCCCTGTGTGCTTGGATGTTCGTTGTTATGGTTACCTCCTCCTCTTCCAGCCTTTTCAATGAATCGCCAGCAAATTTAACATACTGTGCCATGAGAGTGACCAGGGCAGTGTACCGCGTCCGCAGCTCCATGAACTGCAAGGGAGAAGTGACAAGATGGTTATCCCTGCTACTGAGGAGCTGAGTGAGCTCTGTCCGATGCCCACACTACTGACTGGGCTTTGAAGAGCAACAGAGATAGCCACTTCGGGGGAACACTGCTGCTCTCCTGTATACCACACTGAGTCACAGCTTCTGTCTACGCTTAACCGTGAAGGACATTCTTCTCTGTGCTAACAAACGATCTCGATTTCAAAAGATGTTTAAAGAGACCTAATAACATGCAGTGTTCCAGCACTTTTCTGTCAGGGGTGTTAAAAGTGAATTAGAAGTGAATGGTGATGAGTGCACAAAACTGTGGTATACGAAGTTTCCATTAAGTTATTTACAAATAATTAAGATGGCAAATTTTAAATTAGATATGTTTTACCGTGACAGAAGTTAAACTGTTTTTAAAATGTTGTTTCTCTATTTTCTGCCCCTCCTGTGCTCCTCTGTTGTTACCTCTTGAATAACGAGGTCTGCTGAGCTCTGCATCCGCCGCCGCTTCACTGGAGACTTCTGCTGTGAATCAACCATGGCCCTGTAGGTCATTGTCTGCAATTCATAGTCCTGCATAAAGAAGTCAATGTGACAAAGTTAAGTAAAGCAAAGCCTGAAAGCTCCATTGCATAGTGACTGACCCCAGAGAACTGGTAACTAGACAACTGAAATAATTTTAAATTAAAAAAATAATGAAAACTACATTTTGCTGTTGTTATTGTTTGAGACAGGGTTTCTTTGTAAAGCCCTGGCTGTCCTGGAACTTGCTCTGTAGTCTACGCTGGCCTCCAACTGAGAGATACCCCTGCCTCTGTCTGCTGAGTCCTGAGATTAAAGGAGTACACCAACCACCTCTGCCTGGTTTGAAAACTAAATTTTTAAAAATCTATTTGGTTCTAGAGATACTTGTAAGGTGGTGACATAAGCAGAGACATTCAGTGGTCAGCAAAGATTCCAATTGTCTTTAGAAAGCCACAAAAACATTTCCTGCAGAATACTCTCAGTATCAGCACTCCCCACTTATTCCATGTCAGCCACAGAGCTGTGGAGCTGGGAAGTTAAGAAGTATCGATGATGTTGTCTTACAGAATGCTGTCCAGAAAGGGCAAAACTTGGAAGCAGGTAAGTTGCCAGCGTAGCTCTACCAAGACAGGGTAGGCAATTCCTTCATAATTCCTGCTTTACAATTAATGTCTGTCAGAGAAACGGGGCCAAAAGGCTGAAGATAGATGCTCCAATGTTACAGAGAGAAATTGGGGACTGTCCAGGCAGCCATTTGTCTGTCATTTCTTAGTTTGGGAAGCTGCTGGCTCTGCACTTCCTGTTTATTCAAATATATTTATCCTTGTAGGGTCTGTGATGTGGTGGAAGACTAGATAGTTATAGTTTCACAGTTAAGTTTTAAGTTGTTTAGGAATTAAGATGATGTTCTAGGTCTAAGAAGATATCTTTAAGTTGGTAATGCATGTTAGGATGGAAACTGAGTTAGGTATAGAACTTTAAACTCATGGACATAGATAGATAATAGAATATTATTATCAGTTGCCAAATACATATGGATTGGACATTGGGAATGTATGTTATACTTTTATAATTTTCATAATTGTTGCCTAATTGTTCTTATTGTTTTGTATTATTTATTGTTACAAGAAAAAGCCCTTTATTGAACAAAAAGAGAAGTATCAATGTCTTATAAAATATGACAGTGTATCTTAAATAGAAGTTAAATGTTCTCTCAATTTTAAATTAAAAAAAAAAGAAAACAGTAAGAATCAAGTTTCAGAGCTATGTGTTTGGGGTATGTGCACTTTCATGCATTCTTGGAGACAGAGAGAATGAACCAGACATGGGGCCAACCACCTGAGTCATTTCACAAAGAATTATTAGTAAGTATCAAAGGAAGATTTTCTCTTTTTAAACAGGATAAAATGACTTGAATTACTGTTAAAAAATGCTACAGCATTATATACCTAAATATTAAATTTGCCTATAAAGAAATGACTGTTCTCACCTTTACTGCCGCAGAGTACTGCTCTGAGTGTTTTTGACATTCATCCATTTTGCTCCGTTTCACCTCTATTTCCGACACCAACATCTGTAAGCACAGTTGGAAGGAAAAGGGACAGGAATTCTACACCATTCCACCTCAAGGTCAGGAATGAATAGCCACGCCACTCAATGTTGTAAGTTTCCATGTCTCATACCTTACATGTACCACTTTACATGAGCCTTGACTACAGATAAATAACAAACTTCCAGATAAGACTCAAAAGCGATCTGCCTTGGTGAGGCTTTCAAAGCAGAAACAAGATCATTTATTATTAATATTTATTATTATTATTATTTTAACTATGCAGAGCAGACTTGGTGTCTTTCATTATACTCACTCCAGGTAAAAACAGTTAGAAATCAATGTCTGTCAGAGAAACAGGGCCAAACGGCTGAAGACTGATGCTGTAATGTATGGAGAGAAAATGGGAACTCTCCAGGCAGCCACTGGTATGTCATTTCTTAGTTTTGGAAGCTGCGGGCCCTGCACTTCCTATATAATCAGATATATTTATCCCTCTCAGGTCTCTGAGGTGGTTGAAGAATAGATAGCTAGAGTCTCATAGTTAAATTTTGAGTTGTTTAGGAATCAAGATGGTGTTCTGGATCTAAGAAGATATTTTTAAAATTGTGAGGCAAGTTTGTATGAAAGCTGAGTTAGATATAGAACTTTAAACTCATGGAGATGGTTAGATAGTAGAATGTTAAAGTCAGGTGCCAAATACATATGGACTGGACATTAGGAATGTATGCTAAGCCATATAACCCTCATAATTGTGGCCTATTTATTTCTGTTGTTTTGTATTGTATTTATAGTTATAAGAGAAAGAACCATTTGTTGGACTGAAAGGGAAAGCTGTTGGGGGGAAAAGATATACCTTAAATTTAAAAAAAAAAAAGAAGGGGATGGAGTTGAAGGGAAAGAGGGTGGAAGGTGGGACTGGAAGGGGGAGTAGGGAGGGGATTGTGATTGAGATGCAACTTGAAGAAATAAAAAATAAATAATTTAAAAAAATAAAAAAAAAGAAGGGAAAAAAAAGAAATCACTGACTCCTAATGATAAAACAAAAACCTTAAAACATTCAGCTTGTCATCAATTGTGACTAGCTGGGATTCTATCTACTACCTCTGGCCACATTCATTAATACAGCAGGCATAAAACTATGCTGCTGGCATATTGTCAATAAAAATCAGACCTAGACCATGAAACCAGAAAGATGAGGTATATGAAAACTACTCCAACACACTGCTCATTATATATGCTTTCAAAAATGACTTCCAGGAAATAAACACAAATGTAGGCAGGTTTGGGGTACAGATTTCTCATATACATTATTATTCCTCATAGCTGTCTAAGTAATTGCCTTTTCTTCCAACATAGGAGAGAAAGATGATGCTCATGGTAACCAAACTCGGACAGAGTTTATATTTCTGTCTGTACCTCAGGTCAAGTATTTCTTTCGTACCTTCTGCTGATTCAGCTGTAGGGCTAGAGCTTTGCTGTTTTCTGGCTGACTTTCCTGAATCTTTCTCTGGGTAGTTTCAATTTGCTGGATCCAGTCTTCTAGAGGGTGATAGGAATCTCTGTAGTACTTCAGTGACTTCCCAATTCCTTCTAAGTCCCGCAGTCTACAAGAACAGCAATGGAATAGTCAGGTTCCAACAGAAAGGGTGAAAGGGCAGTTAGCGAAAGACAAATTAAGACCCAAGAGCCACTAAGCACAAAGGGCAGACACCCAGCATTGGCCTAAGAAATGATTGCCAAGGAACCCCACACAGCATCACAGCAGTGAACAGAGATTCTCTGTTGGAGGAGCTGTGAAGCTTATTGGTGGAGTCCTACTGCAGCAGTAACACTAAAGCTAAAAAAGCAGGGAGGTAAGTGTCCTATAACTGGCCAACTGGCCCTGAATAGCTGAGGCCTGCCTTTGGAAGTATAGCTACTTCACCTTTGGAAGAAGAAGGTAACTCGATGGACGGTTCAACAGGTCTCAGAGAATATCTTCCAGGGACCAACATTTAACGCCGATTTCTATGATTTTAAAATCAGTGCACTAAAAAAATTCATCATGTATTTTCCAAAGAAAAAATACATATGAATAGAACTCCATTTCTTGAGTGCAACTATATCATAAAAGCATTTAATTTATATAATCATAAAAATGAGTAAGAAAAGCCATTATTTATTTAAGAAGAATCCTAAATCAATTCCATTTTCTTTTGTGTTTTTAATTCTCATTGAACAAATGATTACAATGTCAATGAAAATGACCAATAGGTCACTTCATTTTCTTATTTTCTCTTAGGGAAGTTACAAGAAATGAATTATGTGGAATTATTGATATGTGGAGCCCAAGCTTATGAATTATTTGGTTCACGCATGGTTGTTTGAACATTGTAAGTTGGTAATAACTTTTAGAGGATTATATTATAATCTTTTAAGAACACAAATTATACAAAAGCCAGGATAAATCAGCATTTTTTATTATACACAGTTGAGAATGTTATTTTTCTGGAGGCAGAGACATGGCTCAGCTTTTAAGAGCACTGGCTGCTCTTCCAGATGACACAGGTTTGAGTCCCAGCACCTACATGGAGCCTTACAAAGGTCTGTAACTCCAGCTCCAGGAATCTAATGCCCTCTTCCCGTCTCTTCAGGTACCAGGTATGCATGTGGAACACGGGCATACATATATGCAGACAAAACACCCATATAATAAAAACAAGTCTTAAATTAGAAAGAAAAGAAAACGTTTATTTCAAATTACATATTTTGCTAAAGAGAATATGTAAGAAAGAAATGCAATTAGTACATTAGCTATAGAATGTCCCTTAACACCCAGTAAGTTTAGACATGCCCCTCTGTACACAAAGGGGATCCAACCTACGTGTGCAGTGAACAGAAAGGGGACTCACCTGTTGTCAATCTGCACACGAACACTCTGCCACCGTTCAGCCAGCTGGTCTGCCTTTTCTTTGTGCCAGTCAAAGTCAAGGTCCCTTTCTTTGTGTGTCTTAAACATCTCGTCACTGATGGCTTTTGCTTTCTGCAACCCGTCTTCCAGGGCATGGAACACCGCTCTCTTTTCATCTACTTCTGATCGCCATTGCTAAAATACACCCATCAATGAGTGCCATGAAATGTACCAACAAGTCATACAGAAAATGCATTATTTACCTAATGTTACAGTTTACTCATAGTTACGTGATATATAACCAGATAAATAAAAGTATACTGTATTGAAAACACATCAGGTATAACCTTATAAGAGGACTATTATATAATTGTGCTTTGATCTGTGAAAAAATAACATTTTACTGTGAGAGGTACTTATGTCACTGAAAAGGAATCTACAAGGGGGAGGGGTGATACTTCAGAGAGATGTGTCAGCCACACAAAAACAAGCACGATAAATTAATATTTTCAACTAACGACTATAAAATGTAAAATTTACATTTTTAGTGTGTTGTGTATATGTGTGGCCGTGTGCCATAGATGAACAAATATTAATTTATCTTCTCTACAGGCACACATATTTGAATGTCTGGTCCCCAGCTGTTGGGACTGTTTGGGAAGTATTAGGAGGTGTGGCTTTGTTGGAAGAGGTGTGTCACTGGGAGTGGGCTTTGAGGTTTCAAAAACCCATGCCAGGTCTGGTTGCTCTCCCTCTGTCCTAGGCTTATGTATTAAATGTAAGCTCTCATCTGTGCCTGCCTGTCTGCTGCCATATTCCTCAGCACAATGATCATGTACCAACCCTCTGAAAATGGAAGCAAGCCCCCAGTTAAAAGCTTTCTTTTATAAACTGTGTTGGTCATCATGTCTCTTCACAGCAATAGAACAATAACTTATACTAAAATGACTGAATGTAGTTATTACAGGAAGTTGTAGAATCAGAAATATGACATGGAGACAGCACATTCAGAAACACAGTCTACATCAGGTACTTAGTGTCAGACGTTTGAAGCTTGAACTCTGTGCTAGAGAAATAATTAGAAATATGATGTTGGAGACATGGCCAGAAGTGAGATTCTTACCTTTAAAGTACTCATTAAATTCTCAATATTATTCTTATCAGCAATAACTGCTTCTTCTTCACAGAGTTTGGTTTCATAGAGTTTGACAAGGGCTTCTGCAGTGTGAGTGTTTTTTAAAACCACATTAACTGTTTTCAACCTTTAAAGAGAAATAAATACTAAGCCATGCAGGGTTTTGTTTTTTGTTTTTTCCATACCGCAGTCCTAAAGCATCATGATAACTCAAGACATGGGAACCCTGACTGGCCTCCTGTAAATCTGGCATTCAGTCGACTCTTCCTAAGACACCACCCTACACCTGCCCTACCCCTAGGTGGTATTTACACAGATTGTAACAGAAGACAGTTCTGAGGTTATGCCAAGCATGAGCAGAAAGCCCTGCAGACTACAAAAGGAGAGCTCCAAAACAGAAATGTGGGACGACAGTAATCTGTAAGGCAATCCTCCCTCGACATGGAGAAACATCATGGATGCATCTAGATTCTTAAGATCAACACACTGCTCACAGAAACCAATTAAGTGAAGATGGTGGGAGTATGGTGTGCTAACATACTTCTCTATGTAAGTGGAAGACATAGAATACATCTGACTCATGCTCTGAATGACCACACTGAGCTCCGATCGCAAGGTGGGGACAGATGAAGAGTCTGCTGCTTGACTGAAAAATTCTTCACACTTATTTGTGATTGTTCCTAAATCATCTTTGAGACGTTCCAGCTCTTTCTTCAGCTTCTAGTGCAGAGAACAAATGGAGGTTATCAGTTATCGCCCAAAGTGGGTATGGTTCCTACAACAGCTTAAAAACACATTTTACATTTTATTACCAATGTAAGTGTCCAGGTAGCTTTTTTCTTTACCAAATAGAAGCATAGCATTCCATCTTTATAATCAGCAATGTCTTTATGGTTCATTCCCTTGACTTAAATTTTTGCACACAGCAGGTGTATAATGGTATATAACAACCCTCTGTGTGAAGCCCACCAGGGTGGTTGAAGGGCAGGCGCTTCTATGTTCACTAACTCAAAGGCAGACGTGAGACACGGGACCTTAGTTTACATCCAGCAAGACATGCACAGCTGGACCTCAGGAAGGAACTGAAGTCACAGTTGAACATGCAGGAAATCAGAAAGTGACATGCATGGTCACTAAGAAGAAATGACCCTGTTTGTTTTTCTATCACACATGTAACTCTTACCTCCTGCTCTGTGATTCTAACCATGCTTTCATGTAAATCATCTCTTTCCAGGGGAGTCCGGATCTGCTGAATTAACCGGTCCTCACAGCTCTCCAAGCGAAGTCGAATGTTGCGCACTTCCGAGATGTAAAGATTATACACAGACTCCTCTTGCTCCTCTGTGAAAAAAAATTTCACGCTCAGTAAGAAACTTCTCCTCCCCAGGAAGCTCTTGTGTAAGTTTGCATACAGCAGCTTCTTTATTCTTGCTGAGGCAAACCAGTGGTTCCTATTAGCACAAATCCTAAGGACATAACCTTAAAATAGAAATCTTGAAATGTGAATCTTAAAACTTAAAAAGTACTAATCAAATTTCCAGAAGGCCATTTAAAACACCAAATTATCACTGAAATGTCCAAAGGAAGTCATGTATGATTCTGTTTAATATTCACAAAATATGAATTATATGCTATCAACTAACCATTAAATTAAACATTTTTGATTTCGATAAAATCGAAAACTGAAAAGCAGTTAAAGAATGTGTCAATGTTTTAAAACACAAAATATTACTAAGTAGAATCATTTGTCTCTAAATAGCATGAAGAATTAAGATTAAGATTTATATGCAATAAAATGTAACTAAATAAAGCACTTTGCTTTAACTGCTGTGTAAAACTGAGCACAGGAAAATACTCAAATCTTTGGAGACCCTTAAGTCCCTTCCATCCAAGTGCTGCCCTGTAAGACACTTTACACCCCACTGCCTCACTGGCATCCTTACTTACCTCATTGTTTAGAAATTAATGATTCTTCTAGCATATTCTTACCTCACAAGTTTTGTTTGTTATTGGTAGTTCTGGGATTGAACTCAGGGCTTGAAGTTGTATGCTTCTGAGTTATGTGCCCACGTGTACACACACACACACACACACACACACAAACACACTTTTATAGTGTTCATGAATACACTTAAGATTGAGATTTCCAATGAGAGTAGAAAAGAGCCTAAATAAAACTCCCTCAGGAAAATAAACAGGCACCCTATGCTTTACCTCTTTCTGCAGACTTGAGCAGCTCTTGGTAATACTTCCTACACACATTCACCTCCTTTTCTAGTTGAGTTACATCAGAGCCTGAAAATATCTGGGATTCCTGGCTGTCCTCCAGAAAGTCTTCCAAACGTGACTGGAGATTACTGAGAACCTGCTGGTGTTCGCCGGGCAACATTGTCTTTATCTGAAAACAAAGATCCTTTGATTGCCAAGAGTTACATCTGAGTGGGATGGATCATAAATGATGTCATGGTATATGTCAGCTTATTTGTAGTCAAGAAACACTTGAAATTAATATTCCTTTTATTTTATACCCTACATACCCTGTAGCACGTTTATACTGAATAGCAGGGAAATGGAACCAATCTAGTTTTCCATAACTAGATGAATGGATAGTGAAATCTGGTACATATATAAAATAGAGTAAGAAAACTATAGAAAAATGGAAGGACTTAGAATATGTATTAAGGGAGGTCACATAGTCTCAGAAAGATAAAAAGGACAAGTTCTCTCTCCCTCATGTGTGGAGCCTAGCCTATGACATATATATATATATATATAGATAAAAAAACAAATGTGTATGTGTGTACAGCATGCCACATAGAAAGGAGAACAAGAAAGGGTGAACTCCAGGGGTAAGGAAGGACAGAATGAATGCAGGCAAAGGACATTGAAGTCATGAAAGAGGATATAAAGCTAATTGTTTTTCTAGTTTCAACTCTGACATGGATTTTTAGGCTTTGGTGATGGATAAGTGAATTTAAAAAGATGTTTGATGGGGAAAGTGTAAAATTGAACGTGATGCTCCAAGGCTTCAGAATGGCTGTTCTAACCATATTGAAGTTCCTTGAGGAAACTATAGACTCTGGTCTGTTAATTTGGTGATATGATTTTTGTTTGCATTTGTAAGTTCTTTGTAATAAAGTGTTAATTAAAAGAAGACAAGTAAAGCCGGGCGGTGGTGGCGCACGCCTTTAATCCCAGCACTTGGGAGGCAGAGGCAGGCGGATCTTTGTGAATTCGAGGCCAGCCTGGTCTACAAAGCGAGTCCAGGACAGCCAGAGATATTCAGAGAAACCCTGTCTCGAAAAACCAAAAAAAAAAAAAAAAAAGAAGACAAGTAAGAAACATTGATAAAACTCGATAAATGAAATTAAGTTATTGCCACTCTGTCTGTCCAAACACCTAGTTCTAGTTTCTTACCTTCAATAGGCACTGAGCAACATGTGACCTGCAGAATCCCCACTGTAGCGTGGGCCTCGTCTATGACAGGCCCTACTAGGCACACACTGAATCCTTGCCAGCTCCAACCTACTCCAGAGCAGATGCAAACCTGATCCCGCATATGATGAAGCAGCCTGCACTTTGGGACACACTGGGTTAATGTGCACACTTATACTCACCGAAGCCACATTACCAGCTCTAATTCTGTCAATTTCATTGACTAGATAGTGCCAGGAGACTATACTCTTCATGTTTATGTGAGACTCATGCCAAAGAGTGAGGACGTTCTGATACTGTTGCTCAATTCTGAAATGTAAACAGGAAAACACAGAATTTTTTAAGCCTTTTTACTTCTTTCTGAAAACATGCTACAATTTTTGTTTCTAAAAATTTGTTTCTATATAGCTCTAGAGCCCTCCAGTCCTGTGGGTCCTTGACAAAGCACTGATACCATCTTTATCCCTCAGAAAGCCCCACAGCATACAAACCTGCTGGCAAAGTCAACTGCTTCTTTGTTTGGTGGGGGAACAGTAAAACACACAGACGGAACCATAGCCTCATTTCCAGTAGGGCTAATGACCTTCCACTTAGCTCGATGGGAGTTGTTTGCCAAAACACATTCATCGTCTTTGTAAATGGTTATCTGGTTTTAAATGAAAGAGAGGAAAGCTGAGGTCACCATTAACTTATCTTCTTCCATACACAATCTTGGGATTTTTTTTTTTTTTTTTTTTAATGAGACAGAGAAATGCCTTACGACCAGGAAGCATTATGACTTCATTTTTGAAAGTACATTGATCAATCACAGAATCTGTTCTGCTCTGAGAATCACAAGTACCTCAATCTGTCTGTAGTCACAGATAGCTTTGATCGGAATTGAAGTTTTGAGCGGATTGTCAGGGTTCCTCGGCTTCAGCTGCACTATCGTCCTTGCTCTCCCCACCAGGCCTGCCACTGAGCTCCGGTACTGCAGAAGCTCCTCCTTTTCTTCCTAGTCAGGAAACACAGCAGATGATTTAATTTAATGATAAAATTAATGATTCCAATTCTTCATTCCATAGGGCTTAGACAAATACTTTTTTTAGTCTTTGGCGTTGTTACTGTCTAACACTCTACACATATTTTATTTATTTAAAATAGTACTGTGGAGCTACCCTAACATCTAGACACCACGAGGGACAGGGATTCCTGCCTGTTTTGCTCATTGTTACATCTCCAGAAATGAAAGCTGCCTATGTAGAGCAGAGGTGTCTGCCAGGGATGTCCTTGTGAAATTACTGTCCACACATGCCATTGCTAAAGTCGTTTAAACAATATCATCAAAAACCACCCAAACTAAAGGCTGAATTGAAGGAGACAGTAGTGCCAATGAAATACAAATCTGCACATATAAACACACAACAAAACACTAATCTGTTTGCTCTATGTATGACAAAACCACAGTGTGTGCTTCAGTACCATCGACTCCTGAATAAGGTCTTCCAGCTTGTGAATGCTGCTGGACCTGTCACAGCTGTACTTGCGCTGAATGGCATCCTTCAGGTTCCTCAGGTAATCAGCAGCTTCTTTGGCATCATTGAAAAACTAAAGAAAGATAAAACATGACAGCTGAGGCACACTAAGTGCCAGTGAAGTACAGAGTTGTTAAATCCCGGTGCCCAGGCCCTCTTCGAGCCCCTGACAAGTGAGAACAGCACCAAAACCCAAAGTAACAAGAGCAACAAAGTCAGTAACAAAGTAACAAAAGCAACATCCTTTTTGGAACTGAAAATAACCTTTGATCTTGGACGGCTACAGAGGAGCATTAGTTATCCGAAGTGTACACGGCACATTATGTATTATGTTTTGGTTCTATGTTATTTTGATTGAAAGTCTGCTTTACTTTAGGGTCCAACCAATCTTTTATGTGGGGTCGATTTTCAAAATATTAAAGTTTGTAAAGAATGAAACAAAGTCACTATTTCGTTGACTCTGTAATACTTTCCTTAATATCAGACAAATCTGTAGAATGATTTTTATAATCCTTAAAGATTTTTAAAAGCTTAATTGTGTATGTTTAATCAGAGGTCAACAACTGGATGTTTTCTTCAAATTTCTCCACCCTCCTGTTTTCAGAATCTGTAGCTGCCCCATTCCTCTCACTTGGCTGGCCAGAGAGTGCCAGGGACCCTGCCGTCTACACAGCACTAGGCACCTCACTTTACTATTTCTTTCTTTAAGTGTGGTTTCTGGGGATTGAACTCAGGGTAAACAATTTGTCAACTAAGCCATCTTCCAGCCACATGATTTCTTCCTTAATGGTTACACTTTCCCCTGTAAGTCACAAAACTAGCACTTCCATCCCATAAAGAAAGTACTGGTTTATTCCCCCATGTGTTATGCACATGTTTCTTTGCGATACCTCTGCACTGCGGCCCAAATGACAGTTTTATCTAGTCAAGCTGCAATCCCACTCACACACCTCAAAATATGCGGCGTTCTCCTTTATGTGCTGCTCCACACACTGGCAGAGCTGTAAGATCCAGCTCCACTGTGTCTGCATTGCTGCTCTGTACGCCTTGGAGAGAAAACACAAGCTGAAAGCTGGGGCAGAGAAGTGAGGTACAGAGGGCGAGCGAGTCGGCCTTGAACATGTGCCCTGCATCTATAACACTTGCAGTTTTGATCCCCTGCATGCATTTATTTATGTATTTTTAGTGGCCTTCTTTCTTTCTTTCCTTCCTTCCTCTTCTTTTTTTTTGAGACAGAATGTCACACAGCCCAGGCTATCTTCAAGCTTGTAGCAATCCTCCTGCCTCAGCCTCTCATTACAGGCTGGAATTACAAGTGCGACTCATTATGCCCAGTTCAACACTGATGGCATCAAAAGACAAAACACTATACTATACAAGAGATATAAAAAAACTTTTTTAAGTGGACAGAACCATGAAAAATGGAATAGTAAATTTTCTTATGTAAGAAATTATTTCTTTAAGACAACTGGTCTTAAAGTTTATATATAACTTTAAAATTAGTCCAGATGATTTTTCTCAAATATCTAATTTCTTGAAAATTTTCTTAAAAATATGAAGAAAAATAGCTATTATGGCTATTTTATATGAAAAATAAATGTAAGCTATTTAAGCTATTCCCTCTACTGATAAGATTCATTCCTTTTCTAGACTCCTGGTCACTAACTCTGACACCTGATGTTTAAAATCTTAAGTATGCTTTTTTTTCTATGGTATCTCAATCGTCCCCATTTCTGGATTTTCATATTACTGAGCCATATAGTATTTGTTAATATAGATACACAGATCTGTAATTTTCTTTTGTGTTTTGCTGAGCAAGATTTGGGGAGGGTAGAAAATGAAGCATATACTTTCATATCAATGCAATTATTAGGTTTAATAATATTATAATAATATTTTAAAAACTCATCTATCTGAATCTGAATGTTTGTCATTTAATATAGAGTACATCTTTCGTGAAGGGAAAGACACACTGTAGAAGGCACACCTAGTTCAACATGAAATATGAAGCCCTTTTTTACAGAAGGTGCAGTTCCCTGCCTCCCAGGAGAGGGAGCTCTGTATGCGCTGAAGATGTATTAAACCTGTACTTGCTTCCTCTGGGAATTCAGGTAGATTTTCCTGCAGGAGTACAGTTAGTTGCCCCTGGGAATCTAGCAACAAATGATATTATTTGCTTCCTCTAACTAAGCTACATTTTTGTTTGTTACACACAGTAAGTACACACTTTAACACAGAATACCCACCCCCATCCCCATCAAATGAATTTACTCACAAGTAGCTTCATAAGGTCTAAAAAAGCTACCTTTATCCTAAGAGATGGTGAAGGAAGAATGAGCAGGATTCTTTGGGGAAGTTATTTTTGAGCCAGGCTGTAACAAACACTTAAGTTTGATTTCTTATTTTTCCCTTTGATTAGCAAAAGAGGTTTATGTTGAAGGTATCAGAACTCAGCCCCGACCTCGCATTCTCTCACCTCTATAGTCAGCCGGGCCGGGTGGTTTTCTAGAAGTAGCTGCTCTGCAATGTCCTGAACGGCTTTAATACTTTCCTCCTTCTGCTCCAACTCCCTCATCAGTTCCTGGTGAAGAAGCGTTAAGAAGCGTATGAGAAAAAGTGCCAAGCCCCATCAGGTCCAGCACTGGCCCCGGAGTGTGAGGCCAACTCACCGCATGGTAGCCTTTCTTCCAAGCAATGCTGGTGTTTCTATCACTCCAGTCATAAGCAACTTCTTCCTCTTCCTTCTCATTCAACCAGATAAGTTCATTAGTTGCTCGAGTTACAAAATTATGGAGCGTATCAAGGTGCCGCTCCTGATTTCTGGATGTATTCTTTTTAAGGAAAACCATTGTAAGAATCAGATTGTTAGCAAACAGACATGATGGTAAGAGAAAGTTTTAAACAAACAAATTAAAAAGAAAAAAACTTACCAAGAGCTTTGCATATTGACTCTCCAATCTGTGCAACTTATCTATGTAAGAGAGCTTAAGAGGCGCTGTCATCTGAATCTAAAACATGAGAGGAAAGACACGGAAGGTTAGAGATCTTAAGTTCTGACTAATACTAATTTATTGAACTACTGGGTACAATAAAATGCTGTTAAAAATCCATATACCTCACTAATTTTAGCTTCCTTAAGGCTAGACTCAAATTCTTCAATGGCTCGGTGAACATTTCTATGGTTTTCTAAATGGCTCTCAACACTTGGCAAATCTGAGCCCCACTCAGTGCGGTCCAGCTGCACCTTAAATAGCAAAATACTAGTTTAAAAAGCAGCAGCAGCAGCAGAAGTTTCAAGAGTAAGACCAGAAAACTGATGTCAACATACCTGCATCTCGTCAACCCAGTTCAAGAGATCTTGAACGAATTTCATATTGACTTCTTCTTCCGTCAAATTCTGATCCAGCAAGGATGACTTTAGAAGGGGCTTTCGGATCTGCATTAGCTTCAGAGTCTGTAATGAATTTGGCTCTACTCCTAAACTGAAGTTTGGAGCTACTACTGAAGGGAACCCAGGTGTATAAGCCGGAGTAACAGATGGAGTCAGGCGGGAAGTCATCCCTGACGACAAGCCAGAAGTCACACTGGAGGAGGTCAAGGAAGGTGTTAAACTCTGGGTTAGCCCTGAGCTCAGACTGGGGTGTAAGGTCTGTGTAAATCCTGAGTTTAAGCTTTGAGTGATTCCTGATATCATGAGCTTAGTTTGTTCCGTGGTCAGCATGCGCCCTTTGCTGTACACTGAGGAACATTCATTCCTTAAGGCCATAATCTCATCACGCAGCTTAGCAACCCTGCAAAGAACACGGAGAGGGATGAAGTGTGATAGAAAAGGCTAATGGAAACTTCTGGCTTTAAATAAATTTTAAATAAAATAAATTTATTTAAATAAATTTATTTATTTATATTCACATATAAAATTTAATTTCATAGTGTATAGTTCCATCATGTTCTCCTGAAACAGTTACTGAAAAAAAAAAATAGCTCCTACCTGTGCACCAGCTGATCTGCCTGGTAGTACTTCCCATCAACCAGAATCTGTACATCAATCACATGCTGGTGTAAAAGGTTCTCACATTCAAGTATGTACCCAGCGATTTCTGCTTCGTTCTGAAACTGCACTCCAGATTCTAATCTTTTGGAATCCTGTATTTAAAAGAACTCAGCATTAATTCTGTAAAACAAAAGTCAAAACTAGCTTTAAACTTCAAACTCCAAAATATTAGAAGAGAAGCTTATTTGGGCTCTACATCTTTTGGTTCAAATCTGTGTTTTCCGTTCACTCATCGCCTCCCAAGAGAGAAAGTATGAATCATAGTCTTTCAAAGCTTCTGCAGAGAACAAGGACCAGGAGTCTAGGAACAGCTCCAGCTTACCCAAGCACCCTCCATCCTTCTACAACAAGCCCTGGATCCCGCGATCAACTTACAGACTGGAGAGCATTTCGGGCAAGGATTAGTTTGTCCTCACAGACAACACTGTCCCTCTGAACTCGGGTTGCAATCTGTTGCAACATATCCAACCTAAAAAGGACAAAAGAAAAATTCTTTTTTTTTTTTTTTGAAGTCAAAGAGCTCGCCAGTGCTGAAAAACAACCCCGCCAAGGAAGAAAAGGCAGTCTCACACTGATGACTTCATACCTGTGTCCGCTGAAGGACTCACTGCCAAAGCTAATGCAGGAGTTGATCAGTGTGGGGCCACAATGAACAGACAGAAGGTTCTCATTTGAGTCCAGACTAGTCCGAGTGCTGGCAGTGTTACTAAACACAGAGTCACTGCTGCGGTAGCTGTAGCTGCTGCTCTGCATTTTCAGCCCTGAAATGATCCCCTAGACCAGGGAAGTGGGACTGGAGAATGCTGAACTCCTTCCTACCTGGTGAAAAGTGGCTTTGGCGGAGTGACCCAGCTTTACTGGATCCTTAAATATGCTTCCACATGCATATGCAATACACTGGGAATACTACACTGATAACTATTCAAAAGAATCATGCCTACAGCCACTCATGTGCTTGCTGAGGTTTGCCTTTTGTAGCTTGCATTAGAGCCCTGCAAGTACAGACACAGCAAGGTGACTGGGCGTCACTGGAAAAGATACACCAAATATTTTCACTACGAGTCATCCAGCTGCAACCACCTAAAAAACAACTTAGGCACCCAGGAGCCCAGATACCACCAATACCAAGAACCAACTAAGAGGACACAAAGCTCAGGTCACAGTCACACTTCTGCAAACATGCCATGTGCTGCATAACACAAGGCAAGATGCTGGGGTAATCACTAAGTTAATAATCAATAAACAAGCAAGCAGATATGAAGAGAAACAAAATCTGTTTCCATCTGGCCATCTTCTCATTTGTTCACTGCTTAAAATTAACTGGAAATTTTCGACTGCTTTTCTTTGTGTGATGGACTCTCTCGGTAATGCTACATCTAAGCCACTACAGCTCATATTCTAAAAGCTAAAGACTCAAAGCAGAATATTGGCTCAGTAACTGCAGATGTGTCTGGGCTTGCTTCTTCTTCACACAGACTAGTGGAGGGCCCCAGAACATTGATTCTTTCCTGCTTGTCTTCTGCACACTCCAAGCCACATAGCTATCGCTTGCAATACCTTGTCTGTACAAGAAACAAAAACAAAAACAAAACAAAACAACCAAACAAAAAATATCTTGAAGAAAAATGAAGGCTTTTACCTTAACCAAGTTCCCAAATACTTCCTGATTTCCAACACCACAAAGCCAAACTGATGATCTCAGCTCTGAGTTAAGCATTTTAATTTTCAAAGGGCATTTACTAAGTAAAATAGCAACTACAAACAGAACCAGCTGTACGTTTCACTTAGTATACAGTTGCTATGTACCAGGAAACTAAACATTTTACATACACAACCTCATCTCATATTCATGACCACCAAATGTGGGAGGGTTGCTACATTCTGTTCCAAACGAGGAAACTGAGGCTTACACATTTAAGAACTTGTCTAAGATCACGTGACATTCAAGTCGAAGCAATAAACCTAACCCAGAATAGACTTGCTCCTGGATTCTGAACTCTCAACTGCTTTCTCTCTCTCATCAGCATGTTGCTGTAGTTTGAATGTATCTCAAAAGTACCACGTGTTGGAAACATGATGCCCAGTGCAGCACACTGGGATATGAGGTGCTTAAGAGAGATTAGATCATAAAGGTGCAGCCCTCGTGAATAAATTAATGTCATTATCAAAGCGGTTGCTTGGTTACTGCACTGGTGGACAGGAAGGAGTTTGGCCATTTGGCTATCCTGCTGCAGTGAGCACCTGCTCTCCTGTGTCTGTCTGGTCCTCCCCTCATGCCTTTCTGCCCTCTACCAGGGTCATGTGCGTAGCTCTCACCGGGTACAGCACCAGATTGGATTTCTCAATCCTCTACAAACTGAGTCACCAATTTCCTCTTCTCTTTTTCTTTTTTTTTTTAAGCACAAGACACAGCATTTTTATATAGCCCAGGCTGTCGTGCAACTTTACATGCTCCTGTTTTAACTTCCCACATGCGGAGCTTATAGTAGACTGGTACCATAACACAACCCTAATAAACTTCCTTTTGTTATCCAGTCTGTACCATTCTGTTGTAACGATACAAAGTGGATTAAGACACACATTAAAATTCGGCCACTGCCGTAGTGACTAAAAAATCTATCCATTCTCTGTAACTTTAATTCAATGATTAGCTTCATACCTCATTTTATACCCCAGCTGCAGCCCATGCATTCGAAGCTCATTTTTATTCCTATGATCTGTTTACACTGATGTTGTTAACTTTATGTTTTAACAAGAGTAGAACTAGTAATAAAGGGCTGACTTTCCTTTGTATGTTTAATACATTTTCCATGTTAACACTGAAGTCAGTGTGTGAGACAATAACACAACTACACTAAGTGTGTCTGTTACATGTCTGGCATTATGTACAAGCACTGGTAAGGGACCCAGAATCACAGCTTGTCTTCATATTTTCAGAGCTAATATCTAAAAAGCAGGTAGCTTGAGTGAAACATGAGAAAATATGAAATTACAACCCAGGTAAGCACTCTGAAAAATACTCATAAATAATTAGTCCTAAAAAAGGTACGTAACCCAGCCTGGGATACTACTGGAAGGAAGATGGGGGCTGAAGTCTGAAAAGGATTAGGAGTAAAGAGAGACAGGGAAGTGAAACAGATGCCCTGCCAGAGAACAGACTATTTACAGATACCCTGGGACTAGAGGAGGGTAGAAGCCAGCGCAGGATCGCTCCTAAGGGACAGCCAGAATGCCTGCTCTGCAGCCAGATTGCGCACGCCTTCAGCTGTAAGGAGGGACACAGAGCACACATCTAGCATCCTACAGTTGGGCTGTAGGATAGCAACCACAAGGAAGTAAGTACATGTGACACGGCTGGGCATGCAGCTCACTGGTAGTGTATTTGCAGCTCACTGGTGGTGTATTTGCAGCTCACTGGTAGTGTATTTGCCTCACAAGTTTCAGGGCTTAGAGCCCCAGCACTTGGGTGGATGGGTAGTTCCTGAAGATTAAGGTGTACCTTCCTGAGCAGTGAGGCACAGTTAGAGCAACAGAACAAGCAGTGAGCGATAACTTCATGGGCTAAATACATGCTGGAAAGGGAGCCCAGACTGACTTTCTCTGTGTGTTTTTGTTGTTGCTACTGGAAACAGAGTCTCAGCACAGTCTGGTCTCTGACTCAGTACACAGCCAAGTGAGAATGACTTCTGCCCCACTTCCCAAAGGCTACAACATGCCACACCCAGCTTTATATGGTGCTATGGATATCCCATGGCTTTGTGCATTCAAGACAAGCACAGTGAACTACACTCCCAGCCCCTGTTGCTTTCCACTGCCTCTGAAGAAGGTCATATTAAAAAAAGCTTTAACAGGAAACAAAATAGCTAATCCCTAACTTATGAGTTTCCAAACTTGGGCCCTGATAACAATTTAAGGTCCTTTTGAGAAAGACTTCTTGGTGTTTTTTTTTATTTTAAACTGTAATACCTTGTTAGATGAGACTTCACACAGCAGGCCAACCTACCAGGTCCTTACGTAGTCACTAATTTACTCTTTAAGCTGTTACCACTTCTAGATAAGGAAATGAGACTTATCCAAGGTCATACCAATAAGTAAATGGAAAATGTAATTTGTGTGAGCCTCAAATCACAGTGAGAGACCATGTGTCAACGGGGGGGGGGGGGGGGGGGGCGACGACAACGACAGCTCCTGAGGAAAGACAAGGTTGAAGTCTGACCTCCACATCCAAATACACCTAAGTGTCCAGGGAGACATGAACACACACAGAGAAAAGAAAAAAAAAATCAACCAATGAACAAAACAAAACAAAAACCAAGTTCTAAGAGCGTGAGAGTGGAGACCGCTTTGCAGTGGGCACCGCAACAGGACCACTTCCTACCTCTCCACCTCTGGACGGAGTGCCTTCTCCCGCTCCAGCATGGCAATGATGAGCTTGCCCCACTCCTTCTCAATGTCATTTGGATGATAACCTTGAAGGAGTTTGATGCGTCCAAACTCTATCCAAATCTTAAGGAAACAAAATAACTAATGTAAAGCAAAGCAGTTAAAACAATTCAGACTGTGTGCCTGAAAGTACCAAAGAGTATTTGGCTCACCTCTAATAGTTTATATAGTCGTTTAATTTTTGATTTCTCTGTCTCCTTTGGTGGGATCTCTTTTTCTTTAAACTGTAAATACTGATTGTAAAGTGCCTACAATGAAAAGGAAAAAAAAAAAAAAAAAAAAAGAAAAGGAAAATAAATTATGGTCCAACTTCAAAGCCTGCTTCCATCATGTCTCTACAGCAAAGGCTATTTCCTGTGTCTCAGGCCTGTAAGAGAATTTCTTCATGGAAGCAAGGCTCCAGCTGCCAGGCAGTTGTGCACTGTGTCATACAGGACTCGACAAGGGTTGAATGACTGATGTGAGCCATGACTGAACATGTGCCACACGGCAATCTGAACAGCACCCAAATGCATCCTTCAGAGCCTGAGCTTTCCAAACACCATACATTGGCTTTTAGTTTATAGAAAACAGCTTGATGCAATTTGCACAAAAGAAGGAAAAGACCTGTCCCCTTCCATTCCGTGGTTCTTTTCTGGGATCTGTAGCACTTAGTTAGGGGCTAGCATGTGGCCTCACCATAGCACAGTTTTCTGTTTCATGACAAAGGAAGGTGTGTGTTCCTAGCTGATGTTACTACTATAGATGTTCCAATCATGTCATTACCATCCCATTGTGAACTCTTAAAATATTACTATATTCATTTAAGAAGACCTTTTAAACAATTGCGTAAATAAAACAGTTTCATGTTTATTAGGTGCATATTAATCAATTAAGCTTAATTTATGCTCTATTAAAACATAACACATTTCTCTAAGATTCTCTAAAGGTTTGTGAACTTGTAGAAATATTTACCAAGTCCTCAGGATAAGTTCTCTCTCCTATATTACCCACTAGCACTAACCTATGTGAACATTCAGATAGATGCCTACATCTTTAAAGAGCTGCAGAAGTCAGAGACCAACACAAATGTGCCCAGTGGTCCACAGACAACAAACAAACAATGCCAGGAACCCATTTGGAAATAAATGTAAATCCAAAAACTATACTGAGCCAAAACCAAAATTTTATAGGTTGCTAACCGTCATTAATCACCAAATGTCATTATGTGTGAAACACTGTTTACAGTACCATGTTGCAGCAGAAGGGGCAGGTTTTCATGGCATCGAATAGTTCATATCCACATAGGGAAGCATCTTACAATGGTAAGACCCTATAAAAAGGTCTTTTTTTTTTTTTAATTCAACAAATACCAAGTAACTTTGTGCCAAGGACAAACTCCCTGTGTGCATGAGAAGAGCCATGCCACAGATGTTCTGAGCAGATGGGTGAGCAGAACAAAGATCTTTCATGGGGTCTATGCTGTTTTACTAGAATTTTTGTGATTCCAGTCTGAGAGTTAGAAGAGAGCTTACTAAGTCGAAGAATTAAAGCTAGTCTGTAGTCAATATTCATTATTAGAGGTCTGTTAAGCAAACTGCTTTTGCTATTTCAAATACAAATGTACAGTCTATTCATTGATAAGCTATGTATTTGTAATTTCTTTATACTGCTGTGATACCTTTCTTGATGATCTTACCTAAGATTACAGCATTAGCAAAGGTTTGCTAAACCTTGGCCAGTAAAACCAGCCTATGAGCGTCAGTCAATTCTACATTCACTTGCACTCTAGTTGGATCTGTATTTTAAAATTCGGAACAAGCAGGATGTGCCTTGTACTCTACAAAAGATGCCCTCAGGGGCAGTTTCTAATGGGACTCAAGCAGAGGCATGCTCCCGATCACTGCTCTGTGTGTGAGCTTCCCCGGGACTCTCGTTGCTCCTAGACTTCACACTCATCATGTAAGATCTAGGAATGCTAGTTTCAGAAGCTCTCAAATTATACCTTTAATCCCCAATAAACTAAAGCTTTGGGAATGTAACTTCTTAAAGATGTTGTTGCTATAATGTTTTAATTATTAATATTTACCTCTACTTTATATGTAAGGTAATAGGTAGAAAAAAAATGCCTACTAAAATGTATGGCTTGCAAATAGTAACTATCTCAAACCCTAAGATTATGGGGTTAACCTAGTATAGTTAAAAGTTTCCAATCAAATCAATCCTGCGGAATGTCTGTAATATACCAACCTTCAGTTCTAGAGGATTGTTAGGAAATGTTCTCTCAGACATTGTGACCACGTGGTGTCTAATCCACTGGATGAGGTAGTTCACCATATTTTGGTATTCGATCCATTTGACTTCAACATCCTAGATAATAAAACAGCAGAAAAAAGTTTGTGTCTACAGGTAATAGGACTCATCTGTAACACAATTTGTCAGACATATTCCTTTAGGTCCAAATGTCTTAAAGCTTGACAGAGAGAACCAGGTAAATGTTTTCTTAGTTTCCACTCAGCTACCATTCTGTCCACACAAACAAAATTAAAAACATGCTATCAATATTTGTCCATTAACTTGGTCCCAATGAGTGCCAATTTTGGTCCACAAATAGTGGCTGCCTGGGACACTGCATCAGAGAAGTTTCTGAGGCTTCAAAAGCATGCTGTAATCTGGGAGGTTTTCCAGGGCTCAACTTAAGGGGAGTTATCAGCTTTCATAAGTCAGGCTAATCATCTCTGCCAACCACTGTGCATCTAAATCCCCCAATATCTGACACTCAAGGGAATTACAGGAGATGTAGGGACCAGACAGGAAAGGGTTAGACATGATGGGGTTTTCAAGTACTCGGTAAACAAACTCCTTTAAAAGGGAAGAAATTGGAAGGTTGTCAACTACTATGTAATTAAGTTTCTGAAGAATGCTTATTAAATGGCACAAGTGTGCTCACTGTTACAATAAAAAGCAAAACTTTTAAGGCATAATATCTGTAGTCATGAGTTCTTGTCTAACTAGGGAGAAGAGAGAATCATTGTAAGAATACTTAAGTGGCATGGGGAATGGTGTCTAATGAAGTGTTCAAATGGAGGGAAGAATCAGGACACACATGTGCCTTGCAATGGTCACCAGAGGCTTCTTGGGGAAGGTGGACCCTGAGCAGTACTGCAGTAAGTAGGGAGTAACCCAGTGGTTGGACCAGGATGTAGAGAGAGTGAATAAAAGCTATGAGTCCCAAGAAGGCAGGGCACCAGCACAGAAAAGCTCTGCCTACAGATGGAATTGCTAATGATAGCCAAAACGTAGTTCTGACTACTGAAACATCTGAATGGATTTTACCGCTAAGCCTGTAAACTGCAATACTAAAGACACCATGGTATATGATGATTAATTTCACATGTGCAAAGTTAATGGAAAGAGATGGAAAGGCATAAGCTATCAAGCTCATATCTACATGGAGAAAGCAAGAAGATAAAGGAAGGGACTATAGGAACCAGTCTATAGCAACAGCTCAGAGAAGTGAAATGGGAATAAGCTGCTTGGAGATCCAAAAGGTTAAGATCTTTGTGTGAAAGGCGAGGGGAAGAGAACAAAAATAGATCTAGAAATAATACCATAGAGCAGTGACATAATCCATCAGAAAAGAGAGCATTAGGGTTCCAAGCAATGCATACATATCTATATCATATCTACATCTATATCACATCTATATCTATATCATAATCTATATCTAATCTACATTTATATCATATCTACATCTATATCATATCTATACCTATATATCTATACTTATATCATATCTACATCTATATCATATCTATACCTATATCATAGCTACACCTATATCTACATCTATATCATATCTATATGTACATATCTATATCATATCTACATCTATATTTATTCCATATTTCTCTATCTATCTGTGAGAAGGAAGGGAGCAGCCTGAGGTAAGGGGCATCATCCTCAAATGAACACAGTTTCCTCCTAGACATGGATTTGTTTAGCATGGCCGTACACAGCTGGGTGCGTTCCACAAGCCTCTGAGAAATGGCAGCTACTAAGGTGCATCAGAAACCTAGCTTTGGTCACCTCGGCAAAGGCACAGACCTTTCTCTGGGTCTCATCTGTAAGTCAGAAAACAACTCTAGTCAATTTATTTTGGGGGTCTTCTGAGTCAACTTTAAGCTGCGCTCCAGAGTGAGATGGGCTAGCTACACAGACGGTTAGGAGACCCAACAGTTGTAAAAGGGCAGCAAGTTAAAAGGGAAATCTTTACATTTTAGTAACTCACAGCTCTCATTTGCAGAGGTGCTGTGACTCTCAAGTCATTTCCTTTATTTGTGAGGCAGAACAACTCTCTTTTAGCTACACTTTTTTTGTTGTTTTTTCGAGACAGGGTTTCTCTATGTATCCTGGACTCACTTTGTAGACCAGGCTGGCCTTGAACTCACAGCGATCTGTCTGCCTCTTCCTCCTGAGTGCTGGGATTAAAAGTGTGTGCCACCACAACCAGCTTTTAGTTACACTTTAATTGCAATGATAGACCGATGCTGTGAGATGGGCATACAATCATAAAAATAGCACACTGATTCAAATGCTTAAATGGCATTTGAAATCTACTTTTAAAAATCCTGCACTAATTAGCGAGCCACTGTTGTTCATCAATGAACCAACAGCTTTGAGTACAGAAAAACCAGTAACACTCACGTTTGCACTGATGCCTTCACCGCCTTCGGGGACTTTGGGAAATGCATCGTAGAGGGAGGACACATAGGTTATCACTGACTTTTCATCAGGCGAAGACACGTCAACATCTACAAGCACAACAGACATGAATATGTCACGATGCTAACGGGCGACTTCTGATGCGATGCTGGTGCCAGCACAGGTAGGAATCAAGAAAACAACTCACCTTCAGGGTCCAGAAGTCTGATAACACCGATTTTTTCAGCTACATAAAAAGCATGCTCTAAGTTTGCAAGGTTGCTTTGAACAGCAACAGTATTCATGTCTATCAGGTCTGGCCTAGGAAGAAGCACACTGTGTTAAGTTTCTTACAATTCAACCTGACAGTTGCCACCTAAACAACAGCATCTGTAAATACTAGTACTATATCCATATTAAAGCTGAGGCTTCCTTTGAGCCAGTGGTTCTTAGCTTTCCTAGGGCTGTGACCCTTTAATACAGTTCCTCATGTTGTGGTGCCCCAGCCATAAAATTATTTTTGCTGCTACTCCATAACTGTAATTTTGCTACCGTTATGAATCATATGTGAATATCTGATATGCAGGATATCTGATTGAGGTCTACAGGCTGAAAACCACTGTTTTACACACTTAGCATTGCTTACGACTCAGAAGCTTGTATGGGCCAAAAGAACACAAGAAAAATATAAAAACATAAGCATATGTAACTTCCCAGAGTCTAAAAATGCCCCATGAGCAGATCTTAGGACTGTATCTGTCCTCCTCAACTGACTTAACTCTCAACCGACTTTTCCCATGATACTCTTCCAAACCAGCCAGCATCCTCTTAGATTCTCCCCTAGCCCAAAAGTTTTGTGCTTAGTTTAATGTCATCCCCATGGCACTCTCTGCTCAGGATCCTATTTACTATTTTGCTCTACTGGACACTCGACCCCCACCCATCATTTCTGGTTCTTGAGCTCCTTGTACTCCTGAGCTGTACTAAGAACAACAAGAAGGGTAATTTCAAACTTCCTAGCCCTAGTAATTGATGGTCACATGTATACATATATAGATGACCATCATATATACATATATATATATATATATATATGAATGAATATTTTGTTTCTCTCAATGGTTAGCTCCAACACAGAAAAGACCAAATCCTAATAAATGCCTACATTTTATCCTCCTACTAAAATATAAATCTACAGATAAATATCTACTCACATATTAGCTGAGCAAGTTGGTTAGTAATTCGACTCACAAAATTTCATTCACCTCTGCACTTATAACTTCCCTTCTCTCTTCTCTCTCAGATGCACGAACAAACACACACACACAGACACACAGAGACACACAGACACACACACACACGTGCAACTTTATCCCTTTATACTCTGAAACAAGTTCTATCTACATGAGGAAGAGACTTCTCAAATATTCTTTGTACGAAGCATGGGGGAACATGATGGTTAGAACGTCACTCAGTCTAAGCCTTGAATTTTGAACTCAAGAAAAGATAAGAGACAAATGTGGAGACAACAAAGTCTTCCCAGGAACAGAAATACACCACTTTACCCCCTCCTCCAGCCTTTGCAGCACCCACGCTCTCTTTATCATCCAGGAGGCTCTCAGGCTTGCTCAACACACATGCAGCAGCCCTCTGTGTGTTCTGGGTGGTGTGGGAGGAATGAGGCGTAAGTTACTTGGAATACTGCTTAATTGTCATGGGTACAAGAAACTCCTTTAAAGTACATCGTCAGTCGGAAGAGAGAAGTAGACACAACTGTGCATGTACTTTTGCTTCTTTTTTACCCTAAAGAAAAGGCAGGATTCTATACATCTCACCCCCAAAAATCTGCATCTATTTTATTAGGTGACAGATGGAAGTGTGCATGAACTAGAAATGCAGCTCTGCTTCCTATTTGTTCACACCCCAGAAAATCATCACAAATTCCTCTCTGACCTCCACACACCCACCAGTGTGCTCACCATCATTCACCACTGACAGCTGTAGAAGTAAGGGCAGACCTCTACCAATCACGCTTTCATTTAAATTCACAGACCATGACATCTATTGATGTAAAGAACACTAAACAGGTGTGCGCAAAAGTCTAGACCAAGTGTCTAAAGTTCTTCCAATAAAAAATTTGTTTTGTTTCCACAAGATGAAAATTTCTGGAGAAATACAAACCAGACCTTCTGAGACTGCCAATCTCTGGACAAGACACAGCATGCTATTGTGAGAACCCTGCCATTAGCAAGGAGAGTAAACACTGAATAATCCTGAAGGGAATGAATACAGTCATTGAAGAATGAAGTTTTTTGACCAAGAGAACAAAACACAAAACTTCCTTTACAATGATGTCATTTCAGAACAGAAACAGCTGCACAATACAGTGATTCTGAATAAGCCCCCCTTCTATCTTGAATTTAACACTTTAACAGAACAATAACTGGAGATTGATAGGATATCCCTATCCAAAGTTTATCGTAGATAAAGCAAATTATTTAAGAAAAAAATAGAAAAGGGGGGAAATATCAAAAACCTCTGGGAAAAACAAAGACTTTAGGAATCTTCAAAACTGCACTGCTGCCATGCTGTGCTGGTTCTTTGTGGCCTTTCAGAGGCCTTCCTCCTCCGCCTGGGGCACCCCGAGGCTCTGCCCTA
>CAJQZJ010032473.1:2131861-2146826 GCA_907164525.1 Lophiomys imhausi
CAGAGGCCTTCCTCCTCCGCCTGGGGCACCCCGAGGCTCTGCCCTACGTACCTCCTCAGAAGCCTTCCTCCTCTGCCTGGGGCACCCCGAGGCTCTGCCCTACCTACCTCCTCCTCTCTTGGTAATCTCACTGGATAACACAGTCTTTAAATTTTTCATCTATTTGGTGCCAGGGAAATATGATGCCTCAGTGAGAAAAGGCATTTGCTTTGCAAGCATGAGTGTGTATGTTCAGATCCCCAGCAGCCACCTAAAAAGCTGGGCATGGCTCTGTGTGTCCATAATCTCAGGGAGGCAGAGAGAGATGGACCCCAGGAGCTTGGCTGGCCATTGGGCCAGCCTGTCAAAATGGTGAGCTTGAGCTCAGGAGAAACCCCGTCTCAAGGAAGTAAGACTGCACAAGAAGACATACAAGATCCTGCTCTGGTGTCTACATGTGACCCAAGGACCTGTGTACCACACACATCCTGCATGCTCATAAACACGAGTGCAGTGCCCTACACACAAAGTAATTTAGGTGCTCTCCACTTCCTGGATGTATTTATTCCCAGTGTGAAGCTAACAGCTCATTTCTGTGGAATGTCAACAGGAATTTCATTTTTAACCTGGTATAAGTATGAAAGGAGCAGCACATCACACTGCAGGCACGTGAAGGCTGTGAGTGCTCCTACATCCCACTCTAAGATACTGAGTATATACTATTATAATTTCCCCATTTTATAGACACTTTTCCTAATTCCTAATCATATAATGCAATCCTGACAAAAATATATGCTAAACTTTCCATAGAAAAGTGTTTTTTAACTTCAAGAGATCTGTAGAATATGGCATTCAAAGATGGTTTCTTAAGATTTTTTTTTTATATCAAGACATGTCAGCTCCTGACAGCACCCCTTATTCTACTCCAAGTAGATGATGAGCATCAAAGAATCTCCAATTGGAAATGACTGAATTAGTGGCAAGCCTGTCAGTTGGCAAGAAAAATCCCTTGCTTCAACTGTAGACAGAATGCTGTCCAAACAGGACAAAACTTGGAAGCAGGTAAGTCGACAACCTAGCTCTGCCAAGACAGTGTATGTAAGTCCTTCATAATTCCTGCTTTACAATCAATGTCTGTCAGAGAAATGGGGCCAAATGGCTGAAGACTGATGCTGTAATGTATGGAGAGAAATTAGGAACTGTCCCGGCAGCCACTGAAATGTCATTTCTTAGTTTTGGAAGTTGCTGGCCCTGCACTTCCTGTATAAACAGATATATTTATCCCTCTCAGGTCTCTGAGGTGGTTGAAGACTAGACAGCTAGAGTCTCATAGTTAAATTTTGAGTTGTTGAGGAATTAAAAGGGTGTTCTGATTCTAAGATGATGTTTTTAAAATTGTGATGCAAGTTAGTATGAAAGCTGAGTTGGATATAGAACTTTAAACTCATGGAGATGGTTAGATAGTAGAATGTTAAAGTCAGGTGCCAAATACATATGGACTGGACATTGGGAATGTATCCTAAGCCATATAACTCTCATAATTGTGGCCTATTTATTTCTGTTGTTTTGTATTGTATTTGTTGTTATAAGAGAAAGAGCCATCTGTTGGACTGAAAGGGGGAGCTGTTGGGGGGAAAAAGATATACCTTAAACTAAAAAAAAAAAAAAAGGAAGTGGATGGGGGGTTTGAGGGGGAAGAGGGTGGGAGGGTGCGACCAGAGCAGGAAGTAGGGAGGGGATTGTGATTGAGATATAACTTGAAGAAATTAAAAGAAAGAAAGTTTTTAACTGACAAGCTTTCAATTGTTTTTATTATTTCATGATAATTCATTTTTCCAAATGACTCAATCATCATGGATTATATCTTTTTAAACACCACAACTCAATTTTTTCTTTCAGAAATGATTACAATCGAAGTGAAGATAGAAAAAAATTACATAAATTTTCAACTGAAAATATAAGATCAAAAGAACATAAAATCAAATTGGAAGTGTGATCAGAAAGTGCAAACTTGCCCTATGTGGTGGTACACAACTTAAATTCTAGCATTTAGGAGGCAAAGATGGGTGGATCTCTTGTATGAGGCCAGAATGATCTTCATACAGAATTCTAGGCCAGTCAGGGCTATGTTAAGATCCTGTGTCAAAAAAAAGGGCAAACTACTTCTACACATGCTTAAGAGCTATAGTTCATTGTAAAAATACAAAGCAAAAATGTATTTTAAAGGAGCGTTCTACTTGCTATTATCATTTTTGACACAAGCTAGAGTCATCAGGGAACAGGAAATGTCAACGGAGGAACTGCCTCCATCAGACTGGCCTGTAAGTAAGACTGTGGGAGAATTTTCTTGATCAATGATCAATATGGCAGGTGGTCATGAGTGGAGTAAGAGGTTAAGCCGAGCAAGCCATAGATGGTGACCCAGCAAGCAGCATTCTCAATGGCCTCTGCTTGATCTCCATCCCTGATTTCTCTCAATACTGAACTGTAAACTACAAGATGAAATAAACCCTTCCCTTCCTAAGTTGCTTTTGGCTATAGTTTTAATCACAGTAACAGAAACTTAAAAAAAAAAAAAAAGGAGAAATGGCTATTACCGTGGGTTTAGGTGTTTGAATAAAATTAATACTTAATAGACTGTATAGTACCCATTTTTAAAAAGTACTCACTTTAGACTTTTTAAATCACACACACACATACACAATAAAACATATACATGTGGGAACATATATTGATAGATACCTACATAATTTCAAAATATCTCTATTGTAACAGCCCAATCGATCTGAACACTAAATTCCACAAGAGGATTTACTTGGGCCGTAAGGGAGGATGTTAAGTCCAAAATTACTTTCCAAGCTCTAGATACTTTGCTAGCACATTAACACATATGAGCATTAGCTGTGGAGATTCCCAGGCCTTTCTACTTGTATATCAATTTCCTGTGAAGCTCATTAAGACTCAGGAAGCTCTAAAGACGGCCCTTCAGGAAGCAAACAACACAGAGGTCCCAGGAAGCCCTGAAATTGACCAACTGTGCTCCTCTCCTCCCTCCCCAAGATCTCACCAACGGAGAGAGTAACTAAAGGCACAGAGCAGCTGCGCTGCCGGGAAGTGATGCACACCAGCCAAGCCACCCAAAGGCACTGCCTGGCCTGGTGAGCTGTTTGCACGCCTCGCAGGCAGGGTGCTTCAGTTTCCTAGCTTTCAGGAGCTGTCACCCATGCTAAGCTGGGCTTTCTGTGATGCAGCTATCTTTGACTCTGTTAATAATTCCTCACTTATTCTCCTATTGGTAGCCCCAAAGGGGGGGGGTGGGGGGGTGGTGTGTGTGTGTGTGTGTGTGTGTGTGTCTGCTCTCCAAGGAGCCCCAAAGGGTGTGTGTGTGTGTGTGTGAGAGAGAGAGAGAGAGAGAGAGAGAGAGAGAGAGAGAGAGACTGCTCTCCCCACGAGAGAAAGTCTCTCACAGAACACTACTCAATGTGGCTTAGGGTTCTAACTATTCTGTCTGTGAGAGGTGTTGGTATAGCTTCCTTTCTGTAATAAGGTTTTAACCTAAGCTGGCCTTCTAGTCTATGCTCTAAGCATTAGACCTTGAACTTCTGATTGTCCTCTGCTGTTAACCTCCTGACTGAAAGCAGGAGCCATCACACCCAGCCTTCTCAATCTGTGATTCTTATCTGAGGTATGAGAACCAACCCATACCCATAAATTTAATTTTCCTTTGAGGTGACAATTTTTCTTGAAACTTGCACCTTATTTTAGTCCTTTAAAATAAAATCACTTTATTCTCATTAATTCAGAAATAACATCGGATAGCTAATTTAAGAAAGCCACTCAAATATTTTCTATTAGCATAAAGCCCCTAAGTAGAAATGAAAACACAAAGTCCACACAAATACTAACATCGGCTTTTGCTTTCTCCCCATGGTACAAGAGACTGTTTTTAACTTTTTTCCAGTGCTCATTTTTATTGTTTAAATCCAGAAGTGAAGATACAGACTACTGGAGAGGGGTGTGGGCTGAACTAACTTGGGAGGACATAGTAAAATTGCTGTCCTGTAGAACAGGATTTGTTGTTATTGTTCTTGTTATAGAATGGATTTTCATTTTAGTTTTTATAATAAATACATTGGTTTTTTATTGATTAGGTTATTTACTTTATATCACTATTGCAGCTTCCCCTCCCTCCTCTCCCTCCCAGTCCCTCCCTCTCTTCAACCACTTCACCCCTTCTCCTCAGAAAAGAGCAGGCAAAACCCAAGAGCTAAAACCTAGTGACCTAAAATGATATGATGATCTGAAAAGGCTGGGGAACAATTTCCCATCTCAACTCACAGTGGCTTCTAGCAGCTGGGGCAAGATCCTTCACTGGATGCACAAGCAGTCACAACAACGGTTACCTTTCATTGTCTACTTGGCACAACCTAGAATCACCGGGCAGAGTCTGGATGCAGAACAGTCCAGATCAGGCTGGCCTGGGACATGGGGGAGGGTGTCGTCCTGACACCCTTAAGTGATGTGACAGTGAAGGCAAAACTAAAGCTAACGGAACTGCTTCACTGGCAAATCGGGGAGACTGCCGGATGTGGGAGCATTCAGGCTCAGAGGTTTCGGTGAAACCTGCTGGGCTGCTCATAGGAAGGCTATCCCAGGGCAAAACCCTACTGGAGGCTCCACCTGGTAGGACATAAATTCCCTTAGAGGAAGAAATCCTACCGGGGTTCCCTGCTCCTCAAAGGCAGCATGCAAGCTGACACAGCTGTGGTCTAAGGCGCCAGCTGCACCTCAGGCAGGCCTCAGTATCTGGCTATATCATATCAGACCATAGTCCACCTGGTACTTGATCTTAAAGGCTCAAAAGATACAAGACTGAGGATGGCCAAGGAGAGCAGCTGAGGCCTGGAACAGTTGGGGGTCCCTGAGGAGAGGCTGAGAAACTATGACATGAGCCTATGAAGGCAAAGCTTCTGTTGTAATGGAGACTCCAGGATATTAGAAATGCCAGCCTGTGGTGTTTCTGTCAAGGGGAACTACAGGTGTTTCAGAGTGGAGCCTACCTAAGCCTAAATGGGTAGCAGCTGTACCACAGGAAGCCAGAGCCACAGGGTGGAGTTATCCAAGGCCGTTGAAGTCCACGTGATTGTTTTGACCTGGCTGTTCCTATGTCCCTGTTCTTCCATTTGTGGAATAAGAGTGTTTACTCTGTGCTGTTACATTTTGGAAGTATTTAACTTGTTTTTGATAAGAGGACCTCACAGTTATGTGACTTTGGACTTTTAAAGTCTTGACCTTTGTAAAGACTTCAGGGACTTTTAAAAGTGGGATATTTCTCATAAAAAAAGAAAACAAAACAAACAAAGATGAGATTTTTGGGATGGAGGGTGGAAGGTTACAGCTTAATGTAATGTTTGTGTGCCAAGTTGACAAGGGTGAAGTTATGATGGTTACTTTTTTTTTTAAACTTTAGGAGTATTTTATTTTCATTCTTCCTTTTTTTTAAAATACTTTATTTTTTTTCTTCAAGTTACATCTCAGTCACAAACCCTTCCCTATTCCCCCTTCCCGTACCACCCTTCCACCCTCTTCCCCCCAACAGCTTCCCCTTTCAGTCCAACAAATGGTTCCTTCTCTAATAACAGTAAATACTATACAAAACAACAGAAATAAATATGCCACATTTATGAGAGTTAAATGGCCCAGTATACCTTCCTAATGTCCAGTTCATACATATTTGGCCCCTGACTTTAACTTTCTACCTTCTAACCATGATGGTTACTTTGAATTGTCATCTTTACATAACTACAATCACTCGGAAAGAAGGTTCAGGGCTGCTAGACTGGGTTAGCCTGTGGGCATGTCTGTGGGGGACTGCCTTTATTGCCTTAACTGATGTAGAAAGAGCAGCTTAAAGGAAAATGGTACCATTCCCTGAGTTTCAGTCCTGGACTATGTAGGAGAGAAGAAAACTAGCCAAGCAGCAAGCATGTCTTCATTTATTCTCTTTTGGCTCTTGACTACAGATGTGATATAACAGGCTCTCAGGTCCTGACACGCTGATTCTCTGAAATGCTGGGCTAACACTAGACACATATGCTAAACTGAACCTTTCTCCTGATGTAGGAGAAAGCAGCTGTAAATCAAGCGTGAAGAATAATGTACACTGGCTAAGAGGCACCCAGTGTCACAGAACAGTGTCATGAAAATGCACCCAGAGAAGAGGTAACTGGATGTTCTGGGTAAACATATATACAACTCTTCCCAACCAACAAAACAGCAAGCCTACTCCTTCGTTGGCACAGAATGTAAATGTATCTACCACATTCCAGGCAACAGGATGCTGAGAACAGTCACTGGGTGTATGGAGGGCTGAGAGCACCTCAGGAGGTCTTCACCTGATGGTGAGAACGTAGGAGAAAACTCATCTGTAACTCTGGCTGGAGGGCCTGTGAGTGCAGCCAGCCCCGAAAGGGCAGGGGCCCCAGTCAAGGCTGGTACCAGAAAGGGGCCAAAATGAGGCTGATTGCAGGCACCTCTTACAGGACTGCAAACTATTTTCCCTAAGAATTACAGAAATCAATTAAAGTACATAAAGTAGGATTATAAGAGATTAAATGATCAAACCTGGGATCAGAGAAGGAAATTTAAAGTGGTTCAAATATTCTCACAGAATTCAGGTTGGAGACAGTGGTGACTTGCAGAAGAATGACAGTCATGGGGAGAGGAAGAGGGACCAGAAGAAGGTCGAACCCACAGTGCTGTGTTCTGTAACACCAGCTGTAGTAACTAAGGCTGTAAATATGACTGAGACAAAAGAGGGAAGGGTGAAGGCTGGACCCACAACAGTGAAACACTCCAAATACATCAGCTAAGACAGAAAAAATGAATACTCACGACACCAAACAATGACAAGTAACAGCAGCCCTGCAAATGTTAGATTTAGCCACATAGAGGTCACACAAGACCCTACGAGTGTTTGGGTGGATTGTGGTGTCGGAACCAGAACGCATCACAGTTGAGAAATAAGTATCTAGTGAAACAAGGAAGGCAGACAATTCTTCCAGAGAAATTAGTCAAGAATTGAGAAAAAAGTAGTGCCCCACCCCGACATGAGGGGCCACAGCAGGGGCCTTTGGATGGGTGGAAGAGGATGAGTGTGCGGCACAAGAGCAGAAGAGGTGGAGATGGATGGATGCAAGAAGATGGGTGTACATCCAGGATGGAGAAGAAAGTCTTAAACTTGCTGTCGTCCATTTTTCCTGACAGGAGACACCAGCTCATCTGCTAAGGGCAAAGAGAGGTGAGGGGTGAAGGAAGAAGTACTTAGAATGTGCAGGGAGACTAAGACACCTCAGCCTGCTCCCACTCAGGCTCTACCGCAACATATGACATTCCACAGTATGTTTCATAGCTTAGGGACAAGCACAGACAAGGCAGATGGCTGGGCTTGTGCAGGAGCAGGCTTTGCTCAGAGAAAACACATACTCAGCAGTTTGCCAAGAACTATAAAGGTATTCATCCAGTTTAAGTTTCAATATAAAGACAAAGAAAATCCCATTCGTTACCCAGAGGCCAGTCTTAACCAAACTCGATGCTCGAGAACACAAACCCTACACAAAGACACATGCAACAGCAACTGCATAACATCATCTTTTCAACAGATCACACAGTAAGAACATGCATTCCCTATGCCTCACTTCTCCCGTGGCAGTGCAGCAGTTACCATAACAAATTCCTGAAGATGACTGTTTGGATGAAATCATGTTCAGACTTCACATTCTCTAACTGTTCTTACTGGTGCAACACTCATCCCACCTCTTCCCTCCTCACTCCCCCAAAGGTCTGTACAGCTGTCTCCTCCCCTGTTCCCCAGCAAATAAATACAGGTTTGCAGAAGACCTGCACACAGTTATGTAACAGGGTGTAGGCATCCCTTTATGCTCATATTTGGGCACACAAATTATTGAGAGAATCAAAGCCAAGAAATCCTAAGTAACAACAGGGTATGAAGATAATTTTCTCTTGTTCTTAAAACTAGATGTCTACATTTATTTCAAATATTCTTCCTTTTTTAACCATACAAAGTACCACTCTATTATCAATGCAGAGACCAAACACTAGAAGCACTATAATTTAGTGCAAGCTTCGTTAGTACTTCAAGATTAAAATCTAACAATTGTAATAACTAAAAGGAAATTAAAGAATTGTGACTTTCAACTTACAACAAGTCATTTCCAAACCACCTCCTAAACCTGAATAAGTCCAGAGGAAACCACTGGCTTTAACCAAGAGGGACCCTTCTAGTACTTGGATGTTAGTCAACTGCTAAGAGAAAATTAAGAGACTAAAAAGCCCAAAACCTGCCCCCAACAGGAAAATGAGAATCAACTTATTTTCATTCTGCTAAAATCAACACCTTAAACTACTTCATATTCATGAGAATATGAACCTCTAAACAAGTCAAAAGAATCAAAGAGTTTTGAAACAAATAAATGGTCCTAGGGAGGAATACACACGCCCGCCTCTGGCTCCTCTGGTCTGAGAGGATGCTGAAGGGAAGCAGGATGGAGGAAGGAGTTCAGAGGCAGCAAGAGGTTTGAGTCAGCATTTGTGGTTCTCCACCAGTGCGCTACTGGTACAGGCGCAACAGCATCTCACAAGGAGAAAGGGGACCGGTGCTTGTCACAGGCTGCCTAAATCTCAGCACACGTGTGTTGTATCATGACAGCCTCTAGTGCTCCCTTCTAACCTGTGTGTATGGGGTGTGTGTACATAAAAGCACATGTCAAAGACAAGAGGACACTGGGAGTCTTCCTCTATCCCTGACTACCTTATTTTCTGAGACTCTCACTCAGCTGGACACTTTCCATTTCAGCAAGCTGAATCCAGCATTCTCCCAGGATCCACCCATTTCCATCACGTAATGCTGGGGTTACTGGGCATGTGCAGCCATGCCTCAGTTTTATGTGGGTTCTGGGATTTGAACTCACGCCATTTCGTTTTCACAGCAAGTTCCTTTACCCACCAAGTCATCACCCCAATCAGAGCATTCTGACCTTTGAAGTGATCACATCACTCTGAAATCTGCCTACCTAACTCACTTTCTTTCTCTCACCTCACAATATGCTGGTGTTTTGGTGAACACCTTGCACATCAACCACATAAAAATATGAATTCAGCTCTGATGTGTCTTTAAGAAACGAATGTAGAGGCTGGAGAGATGGCATAGTGGTGAAGAGCATTGGCTGCTCTTCCAAAGGACCCAGGTTCAATTCCCAACACCCACATGACAGCTTACATCTGTCAGTAACTCAAGTTCCAGTAGATCTGATTCCCTCACACAAATATACATACAGGACAAACACCGATGCACATTAAATAAAAAATAAATTAAAATTTTAAAAAAGAAATGAATGTAAATAATTTGGTGAGTAAGAAGGTAAAGTGGAGAACAGGAGAAAAAGTGAGTAGACCTAATAAAATGCAATTAAACTGAGAAATATTTCTTTGTCAAAAGCCTCATGGAGGGGAGCTGATGCAGACCTGGGACCTTACTCTACACAGATTCACAAATCTGCACAAAATACAAGGTTAAAGTCAACAATCTGGTGACAAGAAACCAACAGAGTATCCATCAATCATGTGTTTTAAATAAATCATATTTCATCCAGAGAACAAGATACTATGCAGCATCGTAAAAGGAATTACAGACAGGAGAAAAGGAACTACGGCATGGAATATCTACTGTAGACTGCCCAGGCTTATCTGGCAAGCTGCCCTCCTGGGAAGGCAATGACACCTAGGTGTGTGCTATTCTTCAAGAAGAGAAGCAGGGGACAGAGGTGACAGGTGACATCACATCCTGTCATATGTATCTACTTTCCTTACTAATGCAAGGCTCAGCAATTGGCATTTCTGTGAATTAGTCTGGACACAGAAACAAAGTAAGAGAGGCTGGTATTTCCTCTGATACTTATTTGCCAAACTGTACCCCCCCAATTATGTGTAAAAATAGATGCAATGAAAATGGCAACCAGATGTACGCCACTAAGTCATATTCCTTAATTGGACACAAGTGAATTCTCTTCCATGCAGTGCATACTGGCTCTTCAAGGGCTTTAAGTGTGCTAATAGTTACCAGTGACCAATGCCTTCTGAGCACAACCATTTTGAGTTCATTTTGTAAACAAACAATTTGATTGGTTTTATAAAATGAAACTGTTTTGTTTGTTTGTTTACTTGTTTAGTTTTAGTATAAGTAACCATCAGTGTTTATGGCCACAGGAACCAGATCCTTTAATACCCAGGTGTATACACACCTCATGTATCAGGGCTCTGCAGCCTGAGGACTAAAGGAAAGGAACTACCCACTCAACACTAACACACCTTCCTCTGAGAACATTTCAAACCCTGAAGGGCCTCCTCCCACTATTAAACCAGTGCAATTCAGTTTAGCTTCTGAGTGACTGATTCCAAGAATGAGAGTGACTCACCAGCCTGTAGGTCATATGATTAAACAAGATGACTCTGAACACAGCCTTCTGGGGAAACTTACCCAATTAAAACATTGTTAAACTTTTAATATGATGAAGTACAATGGTCCCAATAAATTTCCATTCAAAATGCAAATTATGAACAAAATAATGCTAAATTATGCCATCCTTAATTAGAAAATAGTTTAAAGGGCATGTTCTTGCAACTATTGCCTAAAATTTCCAATTTTAATTGGCTAATATATTAAAATAAGCCCATGGAAGGAATGCAGAGACTTAACAGGGATTTAAATAAATGAATGGGTAAATTAGAAACAAGAGCAGGACAGGCAGAAACTAGTAAGCAGAAATAGCCTCTCCTGGAAGTGCACCCCCCCCCCAATGGCTTTCTAGTCCTGGAATCCTGGATTTTTTCCATATTGCCCTGCAGGGTCTAGGACCACGCTTCACTTCTGCACTTCATACTGTATGCTCTTTCTGGTCTGTAGGTTTACATTCATTCTCATGAGTAGGTGGCTCAGTTCTCACACTCAGTGAGGCCAGTGCTGCTGTTCGGAATCTGGCTCTCAGGAATTCAAGGGGAATAATACCCACTTGGAGAGACTGACTGAAGTTAGCTCAGGAATGGACCTTCAAGGACACAGTCAGAGCTTTAACTCTCCTGGACAGAGACTCGTGAACACACTTATGGCAGGAGTGGCGTGGAAGCTCTCCAGGAATATCCACCTCTGGGGAACAGGCAGCAACGTCGGCAGCTACTCCACCACCTCCACCCTAACTCTCATCCAATTCAGAGAACACTCCTGGGATGGCCTGGCTAGTGGCTCTTTGCTCATTCTACCCCATCCTTTCTTGCTAGTAAGCTTACTCATCAAATGTTTTTGTGACACTCTTTTCATCTAAACGCATCAAATCCAGTCTTCTCTGTTATTCTTTTGAGTGACAAAGTTCTGAGCTTTTTAACAATGAGGTATGCTTAAAGTCTCATTCGTGGTGGTCTTCAGTGAAAAGAGTTCAAATGATAAAAATGTCACACATCTGCTTGTTTTGTTAGTTCAGTTCAAATAACTTTGATGGTCTTTGATCTGTAGTAAACTCTTTTCACTGAAAACTGAATGTAACAAACAGAAGTTCCTAGAAGGAACTGGGAACAGCAACAAAATTGCTTAATAAGATTTAACTGGGGGAAATTAATTTATTCATGACCTATTTAAACAAAACTCAAGAATTGTTCTTTATAATCTCCCTGTTTTCTCACTGTTATTACCTGGACCATAAGCCAGGTTCTTTATCTTTTCTCAATAATGTGACATATTAACACAATAGAATTTGTGATTTTGCTCCTAGTTAAGCTAAGTCGTTTAATATGCCTTAAATTTTAATTGATCTTACTACATTACATGATTTTCACTGTTTGCTAACCCTATGTGAAGCAACTAACATTGTCCTTACTATTTTATGAGAAGAAACAAAGACCTGGGTTGGCAGTTATATATGTACATTTTCAGTTCTCAGTTCACCAACAGTTTCTGTGTACCCTTGCTAACTGCCATGAGTCTCTAAGGATGCACGGCCACATTGTTCAGGTCAGCACGTCTATCTCAAATCATTAGCATACAGGAATTATGTCAGTAATGACAAAATCCAGAACAGCACATTCATTATTTCTTAAAGGGCATATGATGTTGAGTGTATTAATTAGCACTTGAATATTATTATTGATAAAAATAAAGGTAATAGTCTATTTCATGATTTTCTTTGTATGTTTTTGTTTTTTGGGGTTTTTTTTTCAGACAGGGTTTCTCTGGGTATCCCTGGCTGTCCTAGAATTTGCTTTGTAGACCAGGCTGGCCTCAAACTCATAGATCCACCTGTCTCTGCTTCCTGAATGCTAGGATTAAAGATGTGTGCCACCATGGCCTAGCTTAATAATTTTTTTTAAAAACTAACATATTTATACTTATTATAATACAGATTTCTATTGAGGCAGAAACATCTATGAGGTTAACATTCTACACATGTTTCGTGAGTGCTTACCCTCTAATACAATGTTCTTTTTACTTCCGTGGACAATTTTAATTTACAAAATCAATTACCTTTAAAATTCTTCTTCACTTAACTTCATATAATTCTTTTAACATACCATTTACTTAGGTTAGGAAACCTTTTTATTCTCAAATATTCTAGATAATTATACTAATAAGAATTATGGTAGGCTACCCAAACCATTTACTCCACCAATTGCTTTTCACAGTGTAGTTTATATTAATCCAAAGTTTTGAACACATGTGTATGTGTGGAACAAAACCAAAGTATGCTTGAAAATACTATAAGGAAACCTATTCCTTTGTGTGCTAATCTCAAAACTTAGAAAGCTGTCTTGACTCTGCTCTTAAGTCACATTAATATTTCTAAATCCTTAGGAGATGTTATATATGAAAGTCTTAATAAATCACTATGTAAAGTAACACTTGCTTATTATGGAATGACAGATGGTATATGTTTTCATTTTTAACCTATAGTCTTTCTAGGGTATGAGAACCTGATCTACATTACTCATAGCCTTCTAGCCATCTACCCAAGCCACCACAGCCATCTGCCCCATCACTGCAGCCATCTCTAAAAGTCCTTTAACAGGTATCCATTTGCTTAGAAACCAGGCCCATGTGCTAGCTCTGATAAATTTTATTACTGAAGTCAAATAAAATCTAATAAGTAGTACAGCTCCTTACCTAAATAAATACAAAAGATAAAACCTCACTAAATAGGGCTAGAGAGATGGCTCAGCGGTTAACAGAACTTCTGCTCTTCCAGACGTCCTGAGTTCAATTCCCACCAACCACATGGTGGCTCACAACCATCTATACTGGGATCTGATGCCCTCTTCTGGCATGCAGGGGTACATGCAGACAAAGTACTCAAATGCATAAAATAAATAAATCTTCTTTAAAAAAAAAAAAGGCTTTAAAGTACATCTTACAAACACAAGGGCTTTAGTGAAAGAAATCAACTTCAGGACACGGGAACTGGGACATGGGATACTGCCTCAGAACTCAGCTACAGGACACGAGATCTGGGACACGGGATACTGCCTCAGAACTCAGCAACAGAGATCTTGCACACATGTTGAGTTGGTGTTTTCAATTTTACCAGAAATTGAAATGGAGGAAGAACCTACAATTCCAATTTCTGGGCTGGAGAGAGATGGTTCAGTGGCTATGAATCTATCATCCACACATCAGGTTACAACCCTACTCTTCTGACCTCTGAGTACATCAGGCATGCTGGCGGTCCACAAACAAACACGCATACACATAAGATAATTTTTTTAAAGACCCCTTTCTCACCAAAACCAATGACATGAATTTAATTTCTCTTGAAAACTTTAGGATCTCTGATGTACATGAGCCTCCTGTCTTAGCTCCCTGAGAGCTGACATTATAAGAATGAGCCACCATGGCCAATACAGATATTTCATAAGCAGATGATCTTAGAAAAGCTAGTTTCTAAAACATTTTTATACTACTTAAAAAGTTTCAGAAAAAGAGCTCCACAGTGTTGCAGTGTCCAGTCCCTGGGGCAGACAGGGTAACAGTGGACATGTCTGTACCACAGTGCCATTCAGCAAGTGGACCCAGGTTTCCTTCTTCATCCAGCATCCTCCACTCACCTCTACTTAAGAGTTGTCCCATAAAGGAAGGAGGCTGTTAGACTATATAAAACAGGGGCTGTTGAATGTGGGCATCTGAAGAGTTCATTACTGGTTCTATATGATTTTTATTATAGTCAATACCTTTTTCAGTTTAATACATTTATAGCTTAGACTCAATATATTTGTGAATATATTTGATTCTTCAATATGACAAAATCTTTGTAAAGTCTTTGAAAAATAACTGAGGTGAAACCCATAGTTTTCAATAAACAGTTTCTGTAGATTTAATCTCTAGGGAGACAGTAAAAGCAGACTTGAGAGCCAGACTGCCAACTTTGAATCCCAAGTCCACCACTAGCTAGTCTTGTGATCAGGCAAATATTTACCCAGAGTGTCTCGGCTCCATGTATAACTAGGGATGACAAGAGGGATGTTGTGAGAATTAAACTAATCAATGCTTAGAATAATGCTAGACACTCACTGTTACTTCAATGGTTAACAGTAAGACTTAAATAATTTTCACAGGAAAACTGTTAACCAACCCCAAATCAGCTGTGCAGTCACCCTTTAGAATGACAAAATGATATGACTTGGAAATTCGTGCGATGTCAAGCCTTTGAACTATAACCCTTTATTTACCTTTATACTCATCAGTTCCCTATAGATAAATCTAGATCACTGACCTGCAGGTTTGTAGACATCAGAACTTAATTTCTGCAAAGTTTCAGAAAAAAATCCAGACCTAATACAGCTCTGTTGTTCTCTGTCTGTTAGTCTGTCTCTCTCTGTCTTTTTTTGTGTGTGTGTGTGTGTGTGTGTGTGTGTGTGTGTGTGTGTGTGT